>JAQMYL010000035.1:9130995-9149016 GCA_030014365.1 Clarias pachynema
GATAGGCTCCAGGTCCCTGCGACCCTGAATAGAGGATAAAGCGGTATAGAAGATGAATGAATGAATGAATGAATGATTTTGTACATAATTATGCAGACATGATAAACACATATATAACAAAATTGATACAGCCTATAATATGGTCCCTAAGATTTTTGCACAGTACTGTATATATAGTTTTCAAACCATATCTAAACAAGGAACATGTTTCTCTGTGTCTCAATTCATTCCCGGTTTGATATATAGTGCACTATTTGAGTGGAAGCCAGTTTTAGGTGTTGCACGCTGTTTTAAGCTGTTAAATGCTTTTAACACAATACACATGGCAAGACACAAAGGTTGCTTATGTAGTAAACCTTTTGTAAGCGATTTCATCCATCATCCAAAATCCCTGACTAAATTTGGCTTTGAAACTGCCAGTGTTGCTTTATTTTTATTTACTATTATTTTTATTTCTCCCTCTCTCTCTCTCTCTCTCTCTCTCTCTCTCACACACACACACATACAGTACATATTTACAGTTGAATGGCTCCAATTAGAAGAAAAAACATATTTATTTATTTACATATTCATCAGTTATGTATACAAAAGCTTTTAATTAAAAAAACATTAAGGTTTCCTTTTGGTTACAAAGGTTATTCAGTAGTTCAATTTAGATGTAGGCATAGTGCGGGGGCGTGGGCACGCACATCACTATTGTGTTATAGTTGTGACCTCGTCTAAAGCTCTGATACACACAGTGTGTGTGTATTGGAGGCACAGGGATGAGGATCAAGCGTTAAGAGCAGTGCTGACACTCTGCAATAAATCATTTATACAGCCTGCCTTCACACAGACTAGGCACTGCCAAGAGCCTTCAAACACATACATCATTTACCAGGCCTCTCTATATCTCGCGCTATCAATAATGTGTATAGCCTCCATGTTAGGCAGAGAGCTCCTAAGCTGTGCTCAGATACCTCTGCATGTGTCCACACACACACATGCATCGTATACATACAGATATTATGTACAGTATTGGGGTACATGCGCTCCATCTACTGTAATATGTGGCTCAAACTGTATGTTAATGACCCGCCTACAGCTACATATGCTGTCTTCATTGTTTGGTCACTGCGAATACGAGGACACAAATTTCCAGCATATGGACTGAAAGTGGGCTAGACATCATTATTGATGAAGTGCAAGCAGAGGATGGGCGAAAATTCTAAACGGAAAGAAAAGAAGAAAAAACGCTGTTTAGTTGTCTTCTGGGATTTGTTTCTTTTTTTGTTGTTGTATTTTTATCATTGTGTGTATTTTCTTCTGATTACAAAAAAAAAGAGGCCAGAGAAATGACACAGAACAAAGAGTTTCTTTTTCTGTCTCCCATTCTCTCTCTCTTTCTCTCTCTCTCTCTATTTCCACATCTTGGCCTGTGGAGACTCTCGCAAGCCTCCCAACTTTCGTTCAATAAAATATGCCGAGTCCTACTTTCCCCCCAGACGCAGGGAGCATTCATCGCTGCTTTCCGGCACAATTCTTTCTCTTGCATTATAGGCCTCTGAGTGAACTCTCCTTTCATAAATACTGCATCATTTATTTAACAGCTTGTTTAGCCGAATGTTGCATTCTTGTCCTGTTGTCCATTAGCAGAGAACAATAAGTCTCCATCATAATGAAACCCACACACACACACACACACACACACACACACACATCCTTAGGTCCACCCCTTTTCCGAGAGCATTAATCCTCATTTCGTGCTTAATGTGTCCAGGGATCAGATTCAATTTTGGGCGTTTTGGTTGGTTGGCACATGAGGCCTGGTCATACCCTCTTGCCCATTAGCATGCCACTAGCTCGGGTTCAGAGCACAGAACAGTAAACACTGCTCACGTAATGTGTAGCTTGAACTAGAACAGATTTTTGTGTCATACATTAGTAGATCCTGCTTTGTGGCACCGGTAATAAATGCAGCTACAGTACATTGTCATTGTGGAAGGACACAAGCTCGGACTCGTACTTCACTGGCAGAGACACAGATGGATTTATGTTATCTGCACTTCTCAGCCTTGATATCACGTGATAATAAAACAAGTTTTCCATCGTAGCAGCTAAATCTCATATTTTTAATAATAAAATATGTGAGCAGAATTTAACTTGGCAGTTTTAGGATAAAAAAAAAAAAAAAAGACATACAGTAGTGTCCAAAAGTAATAAAACAACATATGCTATGTATTCCAGTTCTCCCTGTGCACAAAACACATGATGTCACTAATTAGTTCGAGCCCACAGTATCTGGGTGACGAGTTGTGCAAATTAGAATCAGCTGGTCTAGTTAATGAATGGAACAAATATGTGGCAGGACTTTTAATTTCTGAAGCCAGGATGTTCACCGCTGCACAAAGAAAGGTCTAAAACTTGGCAATTCGAGGAAGAGAATTGTGAAATTCGGTACCAGATTTCTGTCTATACTTGATCTTCATGAAGCAGTCAAGCAGGCATGGGTTGAGTGAGTGACACCAGAGTACTGTAGTACTGCAGACGTCTTTTTGACTCTATGCCCAGCCGGATCCATCAGGTTTTAAAGAATAAAGGACTCCATACTCCAGTAAATATTGATTGTTGTTTAGCAATTTCATTTCTCAGAATAACAGATTAATCTTATTATCTTGATTGTTATTATTTAAAAAATGTGAATGAAATTGAGAGCAGAACATTGAATTTCATGTGTCTCAATACCTTTGAATGTAAAATAAACACTGAAATCTGATTTTTTTTTAATAATTAAAAATTCTAATTCAAACTTTGTCACATACACAGTCATACAAAGTACGATATAGAGTGAAATGCTTATACAACCACTCGTGACCTTAAAATCTAAATATTTAATAGGAATAAAAATAAATTAGCGAATGGAATAAAGAATAAAATATAAAAACCTTCTTTCTAGAATATAGAAAAACTGCAGAGAAAAAGAACAAAATATAAAATATGGTATATAAAAATATATTTTTTAAAAACCTAGCTGTACAAAATATACACAATAATGGCTGTACAAATATGCAAAATATGGAAAATGTCCAGAAAGTATGCAAAAATGAATTGACCAGAAGTCTGCAAAATGAAATTAAGTATAAATGTCTAGAAATGTCCAGGGTGAGTGCAAATGTGCATGAATGTACAAATGTACTGTATAATGTCCATAAATGGACTATAATGTTCATAATAGTTAGTTTATTCATATTTATTATTCAGTTCAAGCCCTCACTCACTCTTACTCCTTTTCTATACCATTTATCAGGGTCCTGGAGCCTGGGGCAGGAGCCTTAGGGCACGAGGCAGAGTGCCAATCCATCACAGGGCACACACACTCATTTAGAAATGCCCATTAGCCTAATCTGCTAAAATGTCTTTGGACTGTGAGAGGAAAACGGAGTACCCGGAGGAAACCCATCAAGCCTGGGAAGAACACGCAAACTCCACGTACACAGACCTGAGGAGGGAATCGAACCCTCAACCCGGGAGGTGTAAGGTCACTCTGCTAACCCCTATGCCACCTATAGCCATCCAAACCCTGTTTAATCCAATTTAATCCACTTCAGTTTAATGCGAACTGAGGCTTCCTGATATCGTGAGAACTTTCCCATGTTTCTATCTCGTCCATCTCTCTTTGATCTATGTCATAAAACAACCCTCTCGCTGCACTTTCTCATTCCTTATATGGTAATACTTAGTCTAATTGGTATATACTAAGTTACATAAAGCATAAATACTGTTTTTTTTGCTGACAATAAACATAGAGTACATTCAGACAGGTCATGCATGTGTATGTGTTCCTCTCTCCTGGTGGTGGACGTATCGAGCATTAATAATTCTTCTTCCTTCCATTTATTCTTTTTAAACTTTATACAGCGTGCTAGTGTAGCTTATAGTGTGGCTTTGTCTTCTCTGTCCGACCAACATGATTTATCACAATGTTGTCCAGACAGCAAAACATAAATCCTTTCCAGACGTCGAACTCTAACCTTCATTTGATATTTTCTGATTTGTTTACTTTGCACTTTAGACAGGAACTGGAGCCTGATTGGTCACATGGCCACCACGGCTAGGAACCTATAGTCAGCACAGACGACAGCAAACAATTTAGGAGTCAGAGACGGGAGCAGTGAATTGCCTTATTCTAGGACAGAGCTGTACCGCTGGCTGATCAAATATGGCTTCAAAAACATGTACTGACATTCAGGGACATTGACAAAATCGAGCGAAATACAATTCAGCGCGACCCATGTGACACAGTCCTGCATCGTTAAAGTTCCTGAGACATTTTCTAAGAACGTCCTGAGTGAAGGACACTAACCATCGACTTTCCCTGTAGCCCGATGGCAAAAGTAGGATTAACTGATTTACTCAGCACTTTCTGCTTCATACAGAATATTAAAAATAGAATTAGGTTGAACGTCTGTGCTGAAAAAGCTTAGTGCATTGCAGTGTTTAAATGTTGGTTTTACTGCTGGAAGCCGGCAAGTGCATATCCATATAATTGCAGAGAAAGATTATATCGCAACCTTCAACATTGGGAATGTTGTGGCTAGAAAAGTGTACAAAAGATATCAGACACTCTGTAACCTGTAGGCCGAGCGCCGGAGGCAAAGACCATGCAGCACTAAGCTGTTACATAACTCAGCATAAGCAGTGCAACACGCCAGTGAAAGTTACAGTAGCGCTCGGAATTAACCAGAACAACAGAAAAAAAAAACGCACGCCAGGTTTTCTCGACGTGTTTGGCTGCAGTGCGTGCTCGCACACCACAAAGTACAATAGCCAAAATGGTGGGCTTAAAAACAAGCTGCCGTTTGTGTTGCGAGTGCACACATCATTCGGTTGCACATTGTCTGCATAATTGACAATGCCCCCCCCCCCCCTCCCCTCCCCCGGCACACACCCCGACTCCTGGCTGAGGAATCTGAATACTTGAATCTTTCTCACAATGAAAATCCATAATGGAAGATGAGGAGACAAATAATGAAATATTGCATTTGTCAGTTATGTCCGAGGGATCGATAGTTTACAAATAGCTCGGATATTGACACTCAAACCATATGAACTCTATATACATTATTTAGAGTTTTTATGTTTTTTTTTTTTCTTTTTCTAATGGACATAGCTAAAGCTCTATAAATCTAAAAAGGATCTTTATAAGTAGTGTCTCCATTAAGGTTTTTCCTTTTTGTATTATTATTCTGACTTTTATCGATGGCACGGTGGTGTAGTGCTTAGCACTGTGTCCTCACACCACCAGGGTCTCCCCGGGCTTGGTGGGTTTCCATCAGATACTCCGGTTTCCTCCCACAGTCCAAAGACAGGCAGAGTAGGCTAACCGGTGTTTCCAAATTCCCCGTAGTGTGTGAGCGTGAGTGTGTCTGTGGCTGTTTGCTGCAATGGATTGGCACCCCATCTAGGGTGTACCCCGCCTCATGCAGCAAGTCCCCCAGGATAGGCTTCAGGCTTCCTGAGACTCTGAACAGGATAAGCGGCATAGAGGATGAGTGAGCGTGAGTATTATTCAAGGTCATGATGAAAGTCTAACAGTAATAAGTCAATGAGGCTGGAATTGCATTTTAGACATTTCAGTCCTCGATTGTGTGGTTTCCCCGGTACTTCATGTTCAGCACAATGTATTCAAATCGGCTGCAGGAAGACTGGAAGCGTTGTCCTTATCCCTAATATACATATAAAAGAATCAGATCCAAATTTCCTATTACGGCATAAATTTCCATGTTTACGTACATTATGCACATGGATGTGTTTACAGTATGTGTGTATACATGTGCTTTGGTATTCAAGCCCAGGAGATGTATGTGACCCACTTTTCTTCTGTGCTGTTCTACTAGACACACACACACATATCAGACACACACACATATCAGACACACACACACACACACAGCATAAAACACCAACGTCAGAGAGAAGGAAAGAGGGGGCGGATGACTATACACAGCCAATACTGCACTACGCACTCCTGATTCAAAAATCAATCCCTCATCTCTCCTCGCTAGTAGGCTGGACAGGTAATTGTCCATGCAACAGTAATAATTTGAATGATTCCAACATTTACTCCCTCGTGCATCTGTTCACGCGTGCACATTAGTAAACCTATAAAAAAATAATTATGAGCTATGGCATGATCCCAAGACATAACTCTTCATTTTCACTTAAATACGCCATTGGGTCTCCCTTTCTTAATAGATCCAAAAAAAGACTGTTTTTTAATATTATATACATAAAGCATTTTTCTGCTAATACACTTTAATATTGCAGCACAAGTAGCACTGCATTGACTGCTGCAAATATGTATTCAATTACACGGTGAGTGTGTATCAGTGTTTATTTGTGCTCAGTAATTGAATAGCGTGGAGACTGCTGTTAATCGTATATGCACTAAATGTAGGCGAGCACTGTCCATATAATTGGAAGTATAATGAATGAAGGTATGGACATATTAAGTTTAAGCGAATTAGAGACACAGAGAGAGAGAGAGAGAGAATGAGAGAGAGAGAGCTAAAACCCAAAGCATAAGGGAGCACTTGAAAGTAAAGCAGTCTCTAAGCTCTTTTTGGAGAGCATTAGCGTTACCTGATGAGTAGTAAAAGTCTGCATTTGTCATCCTGACACTCCTCTGGCCCCCTCAGAGGCAAGCTGCAGTTTAACGAGTAGCACTGATGGATTACTAGACCGCTACTATACAAACTCCAGCACGGCATATATAGCATAATGAACACATCCGTCCCTTCTGTTCTGCTTTACTTGTTTGTGTATTCACATCTGTATTTGAGAAATACACTGGTCTGGATTTCTTACATTTTGTAAAATAATTGTCCGTGACAGCTTATGGTGTAAAAAAAATTCATACACTCAATTGCTAAAAAAAAAAAAAAAATGTTAAAAGCAATCAGGACCTAAGTAATACAGATTTCTGTTCCGTTTGATACAACATGCCTGATATTTTAAATTACTCATACTATTATTTAATTGTCCCTTTGGCAATGTGTGCTTCAATCATTTTTCTCTCTCTGCATGCCGGACTCGGACTGCCAAACGTCCATCCATTATCTATAGTATAACACGTATCCTGTGTAGGGTCACGGGGGGCCTGGAACCTATCCCAGGCAGCCTGGGGCACAAGGCAGGGTATAACCTGGATCACAGGGAACAAGCACCCACACACCAAAACATGCACTACAGGCAAATTGGAAAAGTCAATCAGCCTACAATGCATGTCTTTGGAGTGTGTGAGTAAAACCTGAGTAACTGGAGGAAGTCCATCAAGCATGGAGAGAACACACACACACACACACACACACACACACACACACACACACACATACACACAGAGTGGAGCAGAGATTCAAACCCCAACTCTGGAGGTGTGAGGGTCCTTTTGTGGAATATTTAATTCCTGTGATATAAAATAGGCTTTTTACATTCATTTTTAACTGTTGCAAAACTCAATATACTGTATAACATTCAATATCCCAACAACAATCACAACACAGTCATTTAAATGGTTTATTCATTAAGACCTCATTACTGCTTTAAATGCATTTTCAGTTATGTAAGTAATAAAGTAAAGGACAACAATCAATAACAAGGGTCTGTTATCACCTGGAAGGTAATTCTGCCTGCACATCCTTAGCTGTTTTATTTCTCTTATACCTCAACAATTGACCAATGCTAACTTACTTTTTATCCATTTATAATTACACCTAATTTTGTGGAGCATCTTTGAAACTGGTAAACCCAGACCATTAAGCTCAACGTTGTGTAGGTTCCCCTTGTGTAGTCTTGGCAGCTCTGGTGCTTTGGGACATGATGGCACAGAACATGCTGTAGTGTCTGTCCCAGGGGCATTAGCAGTGGGTCCTTTGGGTCCTGTGGGTTACAGGGCGGGGCCTTCATGGATTGGACTTGTTTGTCCGGCACATCCCTTGGATTAGATTCCAGTAAGTCCGATAAGATCTAGGGAATCTGGAGGCTAGATCAACAACCTTGAACTCTTTGCCTGCTACAGCAATCTGTGATGCACTGAGTGTTCTTATACTTTTTCTGTCGTGGCCAGCATTGAGTTTTTTCAGCAATTTGTTCTACATTGGCTTTCCTGTGGGATCGGACTGGACAGGCAAGCCTTTGCTCCCCACAGGCATAGATGAGCCTTTGGCGTCCATGATTCTGTTACTAGTTCACCAGAATAAAATTCAAAATGAATGATAATCAATTCACCCGCTGGTGGTGTTAGTGTTGTTGGTATTTGGTGTATATTGTAGCAGCTTCTGTAGAAACAGTCACCAGCCTCAGTTTTTCTCTTGTCTTGTTACTTAGAAATCACAAAGTCTGCTCTCTGTCCTGAAGACTTTCTCACTCACTCACTCACTCACTCACTCACTCACTCATCATCTATACCACTTTATCCTGTTTACAGGGTAAACTTGGGGCACGAGGCCGGGTACACCCTGGATGGGGTGCCAATTCCTCGCAGGGCAAACACAGATACATACACACACACTCACATGCTCATGCACACACTACGGGCAATTTGTGAATGCCAATTCAACTTATCTGTATATCTTTGAACTATGGGAGGAAACCAGAGTACCTGTAGGAAACCCACCAAGTACAGGGAGAACATGCAAACTCCATGCACACAGACCTGAGGCAGGAATTAAACCCAGACCCTGGAGGTGCACGGTGACAGTGCCAACCACTAAGCCACAGTGCTGCCTCTCATGCCGGGGCAAAGAAAAAAAAAATTACAGGTTCACAGATTACAGGTTGACTGCTACAAAATGCTGACACTGGAGACTCCTTCCAAGACTTGCAAAAATTGCCGTCTCATAGAAAACGTCAACACATCATCAACAAATACACGTTAAATCCATCTATGTGGAGCGGACACTATCCAAGTCCCTGTGGATGAGCTGTTACTATAGAAACAAAAATGTATTAGAACTAGTGTATTAATAGAAGATAAACCTGGGATTTGCCTTGCAGTTCCAGGCAGAGCTGTCAGAGGAAATGAAACAACACAACTTGTAGGTGATTAGAACCCTTTACTGTATTATATATCTGGCTGAGAAGAATTAGGAGATTTTTTCAAATTTGACTTGATGGCAAAACTGTGAAGAAATGAACAAGAAGTGACTAATTAAAAGTGAGGACAGACAGTTAATTACAGTTGAAATTAAGCTCTTAAGACAGAGCAGATATGAGAAACATGCCTTAATTACATTCTCATGATATTACCATTGATTTGGTTTACCTCCTAAAATAAATCATGAAGCACTGAGTGTCCCGGGTCATATAATTATACAATCTAATGATATATCGACACGTGAGTTGGATTACTCCAGAAGGAGAGATACACCACCCTTAAACGCAGGGCTGTCTGTGGATGTGGTGGCAAAAGAGAAATTTACAATTTTATTCAATCTCGCGTCAAAGGAAATGATTTGTCATAATTATCTGTGTTATTACAAACATATAAGCTCAAATGGTTTCTTTAATGTTCTCCTCCATTCCTTACTTTCTCTCTCGCTCTCTCTCTCTCCCTCTCTCTCTCTCACACACACACACATATATATATCCACACACTCATACATCCACATGGCCTTTAACATTCATTTGGCTAAGAAAAGATTATGAATAACACTCATCTCTTCACTCTGCTGCAGTCTAGGGCATAAATAAGCTTCGTTTTTATTCCCCTCCTCTCTAGGTTTCTGCAGGATTGCAGGACAGGCACACTGCAGAAAGCCAAATGATCTAGGCCACTCAAGCCAAACTCACTCCTATAATTAACTCCAGGCTTGCAATGCATGATGCAAAAAAAAAAAAAAAAGCTTTAAAAATCCCATATTACATGATGATAAAGGACCACGAGTGGCACAGATCCATGAGATCCATAACAGTAGGTGAAACAGATGAGGACAATAATGGCTCTGACCCACTTTGTCATCATTTTGCGGCAGACATTTTTGTGTGTGGTGATCCATGCTAGTCATGGTGACCTGCTTATAGCATGCCATTAAGGTGATGGGTATGTGAAACCAGTACTGGCTTGCTCTGTGTGTGCGTGCTCGAGGTATAGATGTATTCAAAGCAAATGTATGGACACACCTTCTAATTCAATGTTTTTTTGTTTAGTGATTAATTTTTGATATACTGGAACCATACTGGAAATTTTAAAACATTAGGTAATAAAGTAACATTTTAAGACACAAAGGTCAGCTGTTCTGGAATAGTTCTTGCAAGAACAGTATTGTGTCAAGTGCATTTGCAAAACCCATTGAACATCATGATGAAACTGGCTCTCATGAAGACCATCCCAGGAAAGCAAGACCAAAACTTAGCTCTTCTGCAGAAGAGAAGTTCATTTAGAGTTTCCAGCCTCAGAAATCACCAATTAACAAACAGCACCTCTGGTTAGAGCCGTTATGAAGGCGTCACAGGGCATAATTATCTTAATATCAACTGTTCAAAGAAGATTATTGCATATTTTGGATGTCTTCAGCATTGTTTTACAATGTAGAAAGAAATTGAATTCAGGAACGACCATTGAATTAGGGGCAAGGGCAGCTCATGGGTTAAGGTGTTGAAGAACTGACCAGAAGGTCCCTGGTTCAAACCCCAGCACTACAAAGCTCCCACTGTTGCACCCTTGATCGAGGCCCTTAACCGTCAACTCCTCAGATGTACTGTATAATGA
Organism: Clarias pachynema; assembly: GCA_030014365.1. Lineage (NCBI taxonomy): Eukaryota > Metazoa > Chordata > Actinopteri > Siluriformes > Clariidae > Clarias > Clarias pachynema. The sequence continues at coordinate 9,141,743 of JAQMYL010000035.1, forward strand.
GATAAAAATGCAAGTTGCTCTGGATAAGGACGTCTGCCAAATCCCATTGTTGTTGTTGTTGTTGGTCTTTCGGCTGCTCATGGCAAGGGGTCACCACAGCGGACACTTGGTCCTCACATACAAGCTTGGCACAGGTTTTACGCCAGATGCCCTACCTGACGCAACCCTCCCATTTTACCCAGGATTGGGACCGGCACTGCATCCAGTGGCAAATACCGTCAATGAATTGGAAGGTGTGTCCAAACTTCCATGACTGCCATGAGGGTCACTGTACACTATCAAGTATTAATCATCAGTTTATCTGGAAAAAAAATGAGATCAGTTGAAGTGTGCCCGTATGTTACATAAGCACCTTTTTGAAATGTAAACTATGCAAACGTTCCAATGGCATGGCCATTTTGAGAAGATGGAGAGATACGGGTGCATTCCACACGTAAATAAACCATCAAACACTTCACACGCAAAACAGATTCCCCGAGCGACAGCCCAGCTTCTGCTTTTCTTTGATATCTCAAGCATTGCGAAAGCACCCCAAGGCATTTTCACGTGCGTGGAAGCAAATATTAAGTGAAACTCTTGTGCTGAATTGAATTTTTAAAGCTCGTAAATGGTTAGAAATTGATACCAAGACTCTGAAGGTTGAAGGGCTGCGGATCTAAAAGAATGCCATATTAAGCGAACAAGCAAAATGGTGCGTTCTACGGTTAGGAATAACAGCGTGATGTGGAGCGTGGAATTGGTTGTAGCCCGGCTATGACATGTTTGCCAAGTCGTGAGGGATGAAAGTGATATGCGACTACTCAGCACTGGCTGGATGTCATGAAGTGTCAACATTTTAGCCTTGCTGTCCTCATCCCTCATTTGCCTCTCCAATTTAGCTCGATAGAACAAAAGTGATGATTTCATGTCCCAAAATAACAGTGCCGAGCCACAGGAGGAGCCCATCTCACACACACACAACATCACAGAGCTGCTCAGCAGGAGAGTGCGCGCTTCGCGACAATGTGCTTCATCATTACCTCTCTCCCTTCATCTCTCTCTCTCTCTCTGTTTTTCTCTCCCCTCGTCTTTTCCACATATCTTTCCCTCTCGGTATACTCACTCTCTCCCTCCTTCCTGTCAAAAATCCGCCTTTGATTAAACCACGTCTTTTTTCTTTTCTTTTTTTTTTTAATTATTGATCGTCTCATACCACACTATCCTCCAAAACAAAACTGAGACATGGTTCCGTTGTACCCGATCTCACCATTAGCCCTCACCAGCGACACTGACCTAAAAAAGTGTGCCATGCTTTTTATGTTTATTCCTGCCAGTGTGTAGCTCATTACCGTGAGAAACCACCATAGGCTTCTGATAAAGTTCAGCAAGTTTTGCCTGATTATGAGCTCCTACACTGCAGATGTATATCATGTCCTGAATTGGCAGCTAGCATGGGTAAGCATTTTAACTGACACGGCAAGTTGTTTCCAGTCCAGCGGTAATTACAAATCCGCTCAAAGGAGAAGAAGAAGAAGAAGAAAAAAAGCCTACACTGGGAATTCAACATTCAAGACATTTCTATTGATATTGAAATGTTTTTGCTCACCTCAACAAAAATGCATCCATTCTGTGTTTTAATTAATTATTTGATGATGTTGTTTTATGAGATGTCGTGATGAGAAAATTCAATGAGGTTTAGTGTGGAGTATAATCTTTTTTTTTTCTTTTTCTGAATGATTCAATAATGCAGCCCATCCAGATTTTGTCCACCTGCCCACACATTTTTTTTTTCCTTTGCACAATTCAACCAAAAGTAGCCCGGGCGGAAAGTGGGAAATCTCCCAATCTGGCAACAGGGGTGGTGAGTTCAGGAGAAGGAGCTGCTTTATGTAAGTGCAGTCGGAGGATTGAGGCGAGCTTCTAACTTCTCCAGTTCTGCTCGAGGCAGCTTCAGCACCTGCTGCATTATTGATGAGGAGCGCGAGAGAGAAATAGGGCAGAAGAGAATGAACTAGATTCTCTGTGTTCATCCTGCATGTTACATAAATGATTGTTGGGGGAGAGACGCATGCTCTCATTATATTGTGTTCCTTTCCTGAATGCCATAAAGACTCACCTTCTATTCACTTTATTGACTCTTGTGAATCACCAGATCAGTGTCAGCGGATCTCCGAAATGGGTCCTGACAAATGTCACTCACCGTCATGAACAAGAGTCGAAGTTCAAAGCATGGCGGTAAAATAACTGTCATAAAGGTCATATAATATCTTTCTTGGTGAAGGAGTGGCGTAATGGTTAGCTCTGTCACCTTGCACCTCCAGGGTCCGGGTTCGATTTTCGCCTTGGTAAGTTTCCTTGGTAGGTTTCCTTGGTAGGTTTCCTCCCACTGTCCAAAGAAGTGCAGGTTAGGTTTACTGGCCTTTTCCTATAGTGTGTGAATGTGCGTGTGAATGTTGACTGGAGGTCCTACCATGGTTGTAAAAAGGGGAATAAATACAATGACATCATGGGCCTCCACGGCCCCTTGTTCCGGTCCCTAGTTCCTTATAACTATAAATTGTAGTTTAATTTTCCATCCATTGATTTGGGATCCTCTAGTAGTAGTCCAGCTACTACTAGAGGTTCCTAAATGGATGGATGGAAAATTTTTATCATTTTAGGCGACCAACTTGAAGAATGATGCCTTCGCCACTGTGACGTTCCATTTTCCCAGAAGAATCTTATGGTTCATATCTTTTTTAAAAATATACATATCTTTATACTGTATATCAACATCACTATGGTAAGCCCAATCATGCAGTTCGTACCTAGCCTAGGTAAATCACTTCATTTTAAAATCTTTTGTTCTATTGTTAGCATGTGGTGCCTAAAGATAGCATACTGTGAGATATTCTTTTCTTCCAAAAAGTAACACATTGTCTTAACCGGAGGCGGCTCAGGATCACTCTCACACGCATGAATGAACAGATTGGTGACTCAGCAGGTCGTCAGGTTGGTCTAAACTGCATAATGGCTTAACAGAACATGCCATATGTACCACATGTAGGTGATTACACTGACTATTCAGTACCGATCCTCATATTACTCATGAACGTGGTAAAATATGAAGTTTAATCCTGATGGCAGAATCATACTCTATAATCAAAGATGCATCCATAGAAAATGCAAAAAGAGGAAAAAGGTCAGGGGTACTTATAATTTTTTTGAACAAGTGCATGATGCTAATCAAATCTATTATTTTTTGTATGGTTTCTCACAAAACGAAGAACAATGCTAAAGATTTGTGCGGTATAGGAACGAGACAATCACAAGTGACTGAGATCATGACCACCATTCTTAAGTCTCAGCTACGCAGGAGTATATGTGCGCCATTAATATATATGGAGCGCCGACAGCTTTGTGTCTCGGTATACATAACATATTAGGTTTGCATAATTGAGATGTGACTGGTTGTTTAGATGTGCAGTACATAGGCAATTCAGTGTAATCACTGTTCTCAAGCATTCCCAAGGAGGTGACTCATATGAGCAATGACTCTGTTGTTTTAATGTAATCCCCAAAAGCATGTTTAAAAAAAAAAATACAACAGAGAAAACTAGCCAATGCTTTTAATTTAAATGTCTGCTCATTTTGATGATTGTTTTAATGGACGTGACGTAAGTGAGGCCGAATCCGATCCTAGCGCACAGAGCTGTAAGAGGAAATGATGATCATGCTGCGTGCTCAGGGCATTTTCACACTTGGTTAATAAATACCAAGGATTGATTCTGGTCTTGTTTCAGGTAAGGTGTTATTTTTCGCAGGTTTGTTTTCACACACATGAATTCCTTCATAATCACGGATCACTTGTGGATATTTTAATGTGCCACTTTGGGTGTGCATGATTGTTTTATGCAAAATGAAAGATAATTCAGTCATTCCATCTTCTTTTTTATTTTTTCTTTTATAGTTTTTATTAGTTGTAATGGCTTACAAAGGAAGTCTTTCATCTCTTTTACAGACATGCAATTCCCTTCGCTTTCCTATGACAGTAAATAATGTGGCATGGTCAGCCAATCACAGACTTACCAGAAAAAGGTTTGTAACTTACCTTAGTGTTAGTGATTTAGTGGTTTCACATGTAATTGTGGCTTCATTATTAAATAATGTTACTCAAATTATGAAGGGCGTTCAAGTTAAACCAGGACTTTTCATTGTGCAGAACACAGTTATGAGAGTAAACATTACCTTTTAATCCCGTGCTACACTAATGCACCACATTTCACCAGTGCTTGGATATCATTAAGGTAAAACGTTTTCTCAGTACATCAGAGCCATGATCCTACTACTTGCTTCACGTCTGAAACACAAGCCTCCCAGGGACTCCTTTAAAGGCCCAAATTCTGTATGTGGAAATGGCTTAGATTGGGGTCGGTTCCTTTAATGTGCAAGTGGTGTTTGTGGATGATTCTGTGTACAGTTTTTACGGATAGATGTGTTTCTTTTGCAAGTAGGCAACAAGTTATCAGTCAATTTTTTTTTAGGGATCAGGCATTTCAATTAATGAATGTTCTCAAGAATGACTGCAGTGGAGAAGTGCAGAGACACCTTAGACAGGATCAAACAAATGTACAGCCTTCTATAACCAGTGTTGGGTGTAACGCGTTACAAAGCAACTTGATGTAACGAGTAATCCAAGTGATCCGCCATTTAAGTACTCAGTTATTTAGTTATATTTTCAAAAATGTAATCCATTATTCAGACAATTTATGTAATCCGTGAGCCAGACAGCAGTCATTCCCAATCCGTTATTGTATATGTGTGTAAGTCGTCCTACAAGCCCCGCCCCCCCCCGCTCTCCCCCGTTATTCCTGCTGTTATACCCCTATCTCACCTGTGCGGTTTGACTATGCGAGGACCGACGCGCAGAAAGATGGAAACCTAATCATAGCACAAAAACTCGCGGTGAATAATGATGAACCGTACTTACGCATAGGTGAGATAGGGGTATTAGCAGTTAACAGATTATGGGCCAAACTTGGCTGAGTGATGATGGTAGAATAATTATAAAGGTCTTGACTAAAACAACATGCATGAAGAATCACAAAGGAGTTTTCATTTTCTGCAATGGAAAAGTACTCGAACTAGTTACTTTCATCAGAAAGTAATGCTGTAATGTAACTGATTACTTTTTAAAGACAGACATTTTGTAATGTAATTAAAAGTAACGTCCCCCAACACTGCCTATAACACACCATCCAAATGTTTTAATATGGATGAGAGTCTCATCACCGCTCTGTGCTTGAAGTCTTCTGTAAATGTCAATCTTTTTTTTTTTTTTTTTTACTTTGGTTCATGAGAAATGGAATCACAAGTCCCGGTTTGACTTGGACGCCTGTCGTTCATTACTAGAGCTTACCAAAGTTCATTAACTTAAGAGATCCCCTGACGAATTTAAATTGGATCATCTGCGATAGTAATTTGACGATTCAATTTAAATCAGGTCAACTCGAGTCTAACGGCTGCCTCGAGCAGAAGGTGTAGTAACCAGCACTGCTAAGTTAAAAACCTTGACTTGGGTAAGTGCACTGACACAAACTCACACACAAAGCCAGGAAGAGTGTCAAATTTTGATACACACTCTATAAGCATGAAACAGTCAAACTTTGAATGATATCTGATTTGGAAGAGAGTGCAAAATAACGTGTGCATGATGCAAGAAGTGACAGCGTACAGTAAGCACACTTAAGCCACACACAAACACGCGTCATGTCAAGCAATTGATATGTTATGGCAGAGAATGACAGAACAGAGAATGATAAGTTCTTGGCTCACAGCTCTTGTAGACTCTCTCTTTTTTTTTTTTAATGCCACACACATACACACACAGACGGTTATGTAAGTGCTGTATTTCATTATGAACTTGTCCCCCATCTGATGACCTTTCTGAGACCAGTCTTATATATTCATACCACATACACACAGTAATCTTCCTCTCTAAATTAACCTTTATGAAAGCACTCCGTGCTTGTTCCAGAAACTAAAGTGCATTTAAATGAATTCGATAAACTTAATTACGAGTTGTTGAATCTGATTAGAGTTTCTTTTTTTTTTTTCTTTCTTTTTTTGCTGGGGTCTGTCATTGTTCAATATGGAACATTATGTGGGAAAGTGAAGCCTGGAAGGAAGGATGAAAATCAAGTTTCTGTGGACTAAGTGCTCACGTTTGTTCGCTCAAAATTGTCATCCATGTATAGTGAGCTGCCTTCAGGATCTTCTGCCTGCACGTTTCTTCTGTACAACGACTTTTTCACTTTTATTCAGTTTTATACATTAAAAAGAAAGAAAAAAAAGAAAATGACAGTTTCTGTCCTGAACATAACCTGGGCAGCATATAGATGGACTCTCCTTATACTGTATATGCAGTTACTTGTAGGCTGATACTTGTTATGCGGATGCGGAGAGCAGGGTTTAGTTCCACAGTTACCATAACAACACTGAGCGCACGAGTCCAATCAGTGCGTCCAGCTTTTTAATGATGCTACTTGTGGTTTCTAACAAGTCTGAAATATTGGATCTCGGCAAAACATCAGCCATGTGTGATGAAGTGATGATGATGAGGAAGAAGACTTTGTGACTGCGATAAAGTTACCCAGCAGTTTATATTTGCCCTAAGGACAGTTCAGTTGTTGAAAGCGAAATAAACACATCATCTACTGGTAAAGCAAATAAATTACATTTTCTCATCTTCTAATGTTACAGACATTAAAAGTTCTCGTCTAGGAGCATGAAGTAGACATTCTACACCATCACTGCCTGTCTGGTGAGGATACAATGCTGAGCCAAGTTTACTGAGGAGGACAAGTATCATGTTTGTGCCCCAAAATGCTCATTTGATTGCGTTCACCTTGTCCATCCTGCCTTGTTGTTAAGCAATATCTAATGAAAAGGAGTGCTGTTGTAGTAAATATCAGCATGGCTGAGGAGCAGTCGTACGCACAGGAGGACGCAGGCCAGGTAATGATACAAGATATCACAGTCATGCTGATATTCAGCACAACAGCACTATTTCAAATGTGATATTGATTTTATACATACAACAGTTCCATAAACAACAATTTATTATCAACAGATTATTATTTGTTTCTATTTCTAACGGGTTATTTTGCTCCTCCAACAAACTTATGGAACTAATGACCTGCGACCGGTGGAGCTGGTGACCAGTGTTGGGTGTAGTGTGTTACAAAGTAACGCATTAGAGTACTTGGATTACTTTTTTGATGTAACGAGTAATCTAACGCGTTAGGTCCGCCATT
>JAQMYL010000035.1:9194502-9205375 GCA_030014365.1 Clarias pachynema
GGCAATTTGGGAATGCCAATTAGCCTAACCTGCATATCTTTGGACTGTGGGAGGAAACCGGAGTACCCGGAGGAAACACAACAAGCACGGGGAGAAAATGCAAACTCCATGCACACAGAGACGGGAATCGAGCCTGTCCGGGAATCGAAACCGGACCCTGGAGGTGCAAGTGCTTGGTTGTAAGTTGAAAGATGATATTACTGGTATCATTTACCCATCAATATACGGACTGTATATAAGGGTTTGCCATGCCACTTATGGATAGTAGCAACCCGTTTTGAATCAGACACTTTAATTCAGAAGATACGTAAGTACTGCAGTTACTAATATAATTTCCGTATTCAGACTTGTGTTAAGTGGGGACTTGTCTTGGTTTTCTTGGGGGACCAATTCACCAAATGTACACAAACAATAAAAAGTATTCCAATATATTGGGAGTACGTTTCAAGATAAAGAATATCCCTAACAGAAATAATCAAATCAATCTGTCTCTTGGCAAAAAAGGTAAGCAATCTGGAATGTACTCGTCTTAACTGGCCGCGAGCCTATGCAATAGCATTTTGAAATCTCAATAGAATATGGCAGATTTTATTAATAAAGGAGAAGCAGACCAAACTAAAAGGGCCGGTTTTAAATGATGAACTTGAAGTCATGCCGTGAAAAAAGCTACTGCAGGAATGTAGAGGATTCATCCAACTAGAAATTATATATTTATTATTTAATTCATATTGCACCTAAATGGCATTTTATATAAACATTTTGACAAGTCAGTTCAGGGGTTTAAATACTGAAGTGTGAAATTTCTCTGTTCTCACTGACAGATTCTGTGCATATGTTAATTAGCATCATTGTGAGACTGATTTGATCATTTAAATTTACAGGCAAGACACAGAATCGAAGGATTCAAAAGACTCAAAAGTAAGATATTCATGTATGTACATATTAATGGGGATGGTGTGGAGTGGTGGTGCAGTGGGTAGAGCCGCTGCATCACATTTCCAGGGTCACTGGTTTGATGTTGAGCTTGGGTAATTGCCTCTGTGGAGTTAAACATGCATGTATTAAAACATAGATATAGCATGGTGTTGCCCTGTGATGAACGAGATGTTCTCATGCAGTGTTGTTTCCTGTTTCACAGGTTTAAAGGGCACAGATCCACCATGATCCTGATAAAGCAGTTCCTGAAAATGAACAATACATGAATGGATTATGGATATAGAGCACTTTCTCTATGAAGGCCCTCTATCTGTATAGCTATTTAAATAGTTGAGAATCTGACATAGCCTGTAATAATTATACAGCATTACAGTTTACCCACTGTGAGCAATTAAATATGGAAAAAATACACAGTCGGTTTATGAAATGCTTAAATCTCGCCAAATCCCATTCACTAGCCAGCTGCACTATCCCTGTCAGATGACAACGACCAACTCAAACGAGTGAGAGACAACCCATGCTTCCTCTGGCATTGGCTAAGACAAGTCGTCGCAGTTTTTCAAACGTGGAGGAAAGTGCTCTTTAACCTTTCTTGCATACATGAGCTGACAGATGCCCATGAAAGCTGTGATTGACAGGGGAAAGAGTATGTCCTTCCTCAAACCATGAAAAAACACAGCCATTTCTCTCTCTTAACTCCAAGCCAAGTTTGGCCATTGTCAGGATTCAAACTACAGTAGCTCATCTCATAGAGCAAACATTTTACTGCGGTACCCCTTGGGAGCCTTAACTGGCTATATATATATAATATATATATATATGCAATTATAGTCCTAGTAATTTGAAACAGGAAGTGTTATATTAAAGCAAATTTTTGGTGAAGCAGTTACAGTTGATTGTCTAGTAACACTGACAGCACTGGTTAGTGCTAGTATTAGCTGTATGCATGGGTGAAAGTAGGACGGTAGCTCTGGTACTAAAAGATTCAGTGGTGGTATCTTGAGGATGATGGTCATTGTCGTAAAGCAGATTTACAGAATCAAAAGAAAATGATGTAAATGTGTCCGAAATGTGAAAAAATATGTATAAATCAAAATAGATCAGATGAGCAAGCTGAGCTAGGAAAAACTCCCCGAGATGGCAAGTGGAAGAAACCTTGAGAGGAACCAGACTCAACAGGGAACCCATTACTTATTTTGGAATTGGAATTGTTTTGCTGTCATACGGTGTATTAAGCTGCCAGAAGTTCAATGTTCAATGTTCGCTTTAAGTTAATATGGAGTCCAGGTTGATATTGGAGGCTCAGGTACAAAACTGTAGGAAAGTCCTGAGCTATTGAGCAACAGCAGTCACAAGGCCTCAAAAAAGAGCTGTTTGCATCAGGTGGGGCAGGACATTCTTCAGTCTGTCCAAATTGTCTATGACTGGGCTGTATCATGTTTCTTCATCTTTCATTACTGCTAGTTTATGAGCTACGAAGCAAACTAGCGTCTAACATAAGGCTGTATCCCAAATCCCTCTCTAACCCATGATCGAGAGCACTGCTTGATGCTTGGTGGGTGGAACAAGCGATTGCATGCCCTACATAGTGCACTTGCTTTCCATTTTACACTATTTGGGATTTAAGGCAATTCTGAAGCAGAATAAGTGGAGACATAAAGAGAAAATGTACAGAGCTGTTCACCACATCCATGGTTCGCTTTTTCCTATATTCAGTAATACTGGCAAGAATTTAAAACTACTTTCACCCCATAGTGTGACAGTATGTTTTGTTTTGCAATTGACTTTTCTAGTTAGATCTAGTCATGGTCATAGTTATGTCTCAGTTCATCTAGTCCTGTTCTTTTTTTTTTTTTTTTGCCTCGATTCACAAATTCTATCATACTTACCAAATGTCCTGATTTTTAACCAAAACATTTGAGTCTAACGCCACAACAGAAATAGTAGTTTTAACACTCAGTTGTTTTGGTAGTCATGTTACTGACAAGAACCTTATATTATCATTATGTACGTGGCGTTTCTGTGTCATGGTGGTGCTCATAACACTATTGTCCATTATAAGTTTGCAAATTGCTGAGATTTGCCCATTGTTTTGAGTGCCTGCTGTTCTCTAATAAGCAAAGTGTTTGGAATCACAGTGGGTTTGCAAAGATGGATTGTCTAGATTTGGGATTTCCTAATGGTCGTGTTAGGTTGTTTCATTTGAGGTTGTTTGTGCAATGTCAATGTCAATGCCTTTTTTTTTTTTTAAATGTTAGGGCTACTGCTTAGAATGATGAGTGCCCTGTAATGTTTTCAATTCATGCTGTGATCGGTTGGATTTTATTGTTTTTCTTACTTGCCTAGACCTCACTTCAGTCCCTGAAGATGGTGGAGACTCAAATTATGAATGTCCATTGTCCTGAAGAATATCACATTCAATGCTCATAGGAATGTTAAAGCTCAGAATTAGTTCAGAAGCTCAGAAGATTTTTTTTTTAGTATTCGCAAACCCACTTAGCCATCTAACATCTGCAGCACAACCGCATTTTCCCTGGCCTTCATTTGTAGCTGTGCAGATGCTCAGAGCTGAGTGATAGAGAGATAGCTTAGTCAAGAAAATGAACTGTGAAGCTGCTGTCATTTAGAAGCAAAGCGAACAAGACAGTAATATGATTGCAGGCTATTCCTGCAGCATCACAAGTTATTAGTGGCTTCTTTAATCATTTGAACTTTTAAATTCAACTCTGTTGAAATACCTCTGTTGAAACAAGTAGCAGATTTAAACTGTGACAATTTAAATGTTTCCCTACTGTGCACAGATGCCTCTGTCCATATGATAAAAGCATTTAGCTGGCAGATTGTGCAACTAAATAGGATTACCCTATATTTAGAGAGTTTTCAGTTGAAACAAGCTGTCGCCTCTTTACCTGGTCAGGTTTCTGGATATAGATGCAGCATAATCTGCCCATTAACAAAATTACTGTCAGTATGCGATTGTGTATTAGACGTCAATTTAAATGATGCTTTTGTGCTGTTTCAGGAGTTATTAAACAGGTCAGATATGTATAGAGTGAAGAGATGTTTTCAAATTAAAAGAAAGAAAAAAACATTAAAAACTTAAAACCTCTTATGTTTCTATGTAGAACCCTTCAAGAAACCATTGGTTTAAAAACTGGCATACCTGGCAACTGTATATTGATTAAATACTGTACACTCACAGCACTTTTTAGGAACACTTTACTGATACAAGGTTGGGCCTCCCTTTTTCTTCCATTTTTTTGGTATAAATTCCACAAAATGTTGGAAACATTCCTTTGAGATTCTGATAAGATTGCATCAGACAGTTCCTGCAGATTTTGCAGTTAAACTTTCATACTGTGAATCTTCCATTCTCTCAATTCCAAAAGGTGCTAGTTCTAGCGGATTCAGGTCCAGTGACTGGCGAGGCCACTGGAGAACACTGAACCCGTTGTCATGTTCTTGAAACCAGTTTGGTACAACTTTTTCCTTTGTGACACAGTGCGTTATCATGCTGGATGAAGCCATTAGAAGATGGTAAATTGTATCCATTAAGGCATGCACATGGTCAACATCAATAATCAAATAATCTGTGAAATTCAAGTGATGGTTTACTGACCTGGATTGTTGACACAAGACAGGTTGCTTCCATTGATTCAAGCTGTTGTGCCAAATTCTGACTCTATCATTTGTGTGTCTCATCAAAAATCAAAGTTCATCAGTCCATCAGAGAGGAATTTATGAATCTGGTCAGTTTTGGTGACCCAGTGCTCACTGGAGTCTCAGGTTTCTTGTCTTCTGCTGTTGTAATCCATCAGCCTAAAGGTTTGAGGTGTTCTGCATTGTAAGATGCTTTTCTGCTTAGCGCAATTGCACAAATTGGTTGTCTGAGTCATTGAAGCATTTCTGTCCGCTCACAACAGTCTGGCCATTCTCAGTTGACCGCTCTCATCCACAAGGCGTTCTGTTTGAAGAACTGCCACTCACTTTAGGTTTTTATCTTTATTGCACCAATCTGAGTAAATGCTAGACACTGTTGTGTGTGAGAATCCCAGGAGATCAGCAGTTATAGAAATACTCAAACCAGCCTGTCTGGCACCAACAATCATGCCACGGTCAAAATAACTGAGATTACATTTTTTCCTCTAGTCTGATGGCTCTTGGGAACATTACCTGAAGCTGCTGTCTCGTATCTGCATGATTTTATGATTTTATGCATGAATACCCAGGTCTCCGGTTGTTATTCCCAATAAAGTGTTGTTAATATAAATGCATGTAATGTAAAAATATGTTTCAATTCGTCTACTACTAATGTGTTTAATTTGTGTATTTAAAATCAGGCTTGCGTTACAAGATCCAGAATTACATAAGTGCAGAAAAAGTTAAGTAGAAATTATGTGTAATGGATTCTAAAAGATTTAGATCTGGATGGCATTTCTCAGTAGAGCATGCGAGTAATAATATTTCGGTAATTGTTCTCCAACCATTCACACACAGACTGCAGGTCTGATTTTGGCATGTTTTACACAGTACCTGTATGATTGAAATAACAAAGACAATTATTATGTCAATGATGCTTTTAAAAGGCAAACAGGGCTTAAACGAAAATATCTGAATTATTAAACATCTGAATTATTAAAACATTGAAGAACTAGGTCGGAATCAAACTGCTCTTTTACTGTGTTTTTGTTTCTTACAGTTTCCAAAGACATTTTTACATACTGTATACTTTTTTTTTTTTTTTTTTTACCATTCACAGCAAGGATACCAAAAACCTGGTATCTTGATATACACCGAACATTGATCTATTCATGAATATCGCCTTCTTGTCTAAAGTTCTGACATTATTTAAAATCAGCATGGGGCAGATTGGAAAAATGACTTTTTTAAGTAACATAAATGCCAGCGTCTATTACTAGCACCACCTTGAGATAAAAGTCAAGCAGACTTGTGAGGCCAGTTATTAAACATTTAGTAATCCCTTCTAGTCTGTAAATGACTTGTTGCACAATAACTGGCTGAGGCTCTTGGACACGAGCATGATGTTAGATTTACCTTGCTGGAGCCAAATTGCCCTGTTACTGTGTATCCATCATTCAGCAACGTTACCTCCACTCTGCACCAAATTGCAGACCAGCTTAGAAGCGTGCAGCGTGGCAGAATAGCCTTGCTTTTAGTGCCATTATTTAGTGATTGCTGCTCTGGTATGTTCTGCTGCATTGCTCAACCATATACAATTTCTAGGACAATAGTTCTAACAGTTCTGAAATTATCTCCGCCAGGAATAGTCCAAAAATGGGCAAAAAATGACACATTGAGGTTTTTTTTTTTTTTTTTTTTCAGGCAAGGGGGTTAAGGTGGTGAAAATGATAACCAAAAGAAATTTTTTACAAACCCTTTTACTTCTAATGAGAAAAAATAAACAGACTGAGAAAAGTTCTCCTCTTCCTCTCAGGAAAACCTTGAACAACCTCGGTGAACCCTGTGTAATTACCCGAGTACTTTCACACATCCCTTCACCATATTACATTTCAGACTCAGATTAGAAGTGCACATTTTTACCGCAGTAGCTGATGATGAAGTTTCCATAGTAATGATTTTGTACAAGTTGTTCCAAGAAAGAGATTTTTAATCAGTGTTGATTTTTCATTCCCTTGGTTATTAGTTTAAGTTTCATTTAAAGGCACGAGGGAAAAAAAAATGGAAAATAGGTATGCACAAAAAAAAAAAAAAAAGGAATAGGTGGCATAATCATTTTAAAAAAATGAAAAGTGAAAAATGACATTACGTTTAGATTTCAGACTCAGTGTGTGTTGCGTTGCAGTTAATGTTTCAGACAAATATCTTTCATTTCCTTGCATCACTATCTTGCACTTGTTCACTACCTCAATATCCAGGGGTATTAATTGGCCTATTTTCGTTTGCAGAGAATTGTAATGCAACTCATATTCAAAAAATAAATTCCAAAACCTGGGTGTGTGTGTGCATGCGTGTGCTCCACATACAATGGTCCTGCATTGCTTTTCAAGGCTAATGAAACACTCTTCAGGTCAGGAGTTTCAGAGGGACCACTTTACTGTGTACAGTATCAATAATACGCCGGTTTGTGCGCGTGCGTATATGTGCGCATGTGCGTGCGAGTGTGTGTGTGCATATAATGAGGAGAATATGTGGTGGGAGAGCCCTCATTATATGACAGCTTGTGCTCCTGCACCATTAAATTTGTAGCGAGAGAAAGACAGAGGGACAGGAATGCAGTCGGATAGCTGAATGATTGAAACAATAAAGTGATTTCTCGTCACCTTGTCAATAATGAAGGTTGTGATGAGTCTTGGGAATCAGCTCTCGGCTAAGTAATGAGGGGTGTCTGCATTCGCTGCAGTGAGAGTAGGCAGGAATGGCCCCTGCCCAGACACAGACTGATCGCCTCCTGAGAGAAGAAAAGTTATTGACTGGCAATAGGAGCAGTGAAGACACTGATTGGACATCTGTTGCAAGAAATGGGATTTCCATTTTCTCTAGTATCAAGAGGAAAAGGCCTTTAAGGGAGGCCAGTATGGAGAAGGTGTGCGAATGTAATTGCGCTCCGTTAATGGAGATCAGGTAACAAGTTTTGGAAGCTTTACGCTTTTGCACTCGCCAGTCATGAATAAACCGCCGGATGATCTTCGGCGCTATGTGGTATTATGCGCCGTGTTTTCATTTTTTGCTCAAGGACATTATATGTTTCATATACACGGATACACTCAAACCCATAGTTAGCTGAATACACACACATACACATTGACTCACACTTCACTGTTCTTGGTTGCTGATGGCGTCTGACAAGTAATCTGTTTGGGAGTGTTTTAGCTTGGGCCGGCCTCACGCTGTCACTTTCGCTTTTACTGAGAGCTGACAGACTGTCAGAACCCTCGTGATTTCTTCTGAATAGTACTGCTGTGTATGTATGCCTGTGTGTATGTGTGTGTGTGTGTGTGTGTGTGTGCGCATGTTTTTTTCGTCTTAGTATAGACCAAATTTCCCCACAAGGTGAGGAATATCTGACAGGTTTGACCTTGTGGGGGCATCTGGCTAGTCCCCGTGACGAAAACTGTTTTTTAGATTTCATTAATAAATAAATGTTCAAGCATTCCTTTTGGATACTAAGGTTAAAATTAGGGTCAAAGCTAAGGTTAGGGTCAGAGTTACAAGTTGACATAGAATTAATTAGCTGCATTCATAATTATATCAGTGGAGGAATAGTAACTCCAGTATATGTGTGTGTGTGTGTGTGTGTGTGTGTGTGTGTGTGTGTGTGGTCACATTATTTAGCCACTTTTCCATTTTGATAAATATATTTTTGTATAGCCAGCTCTGAAGGAATTAACACATTTAAGTTTGAGATCCAAAGATGATTATGGGTGATAGATCATCATCATTGTCGCCATCATCATCATCATCATCATCATTTTAGCTTACATTTTCTGATATTTACATATCATGTATGTGTTAAACAACTTAAAAATGGCACATTTTGTTTAAGCCAATCAATTCTTCAGGCGATCAAAAGTATTGGAACAGTCGACCGACAGGTGTTTCTTGTTGCTCATGCGTCTTCTTAGATTAGCTATTTAAACAAGTAATGTTCCTTTCTGCCTAATCTTGGTTTGAATTCTGGGTTTCATCCGAATTTCACTTGGACTCGCGAAAAGGTTAACCAACATGCAGACCAGAGAGGTGTCTAAGGGAGAAAATCGAGACATTTTGAAGCTGAGAAAAAAAGAAATAATTGATCGGAGACACTGCACAAGCATTAGACATAGCCAGTTGAACAATCAGGAATGTCATGGAAAAGAAAAAAAAACAATGGTTTTGCTAACAACTCGATTTTCAAATAGATCAGCCAAACATTGTGAGAGCACAGTCCACCATTCAAAGACGACTCCAAGAGCTGCATATAGAGGTTATATCACAAGATGCAAATCACTCATCAGTAGTAAGAATCAGAAGGCCAAATTCAAAAACATCTACAGAGATGAGCCACTTAGAAGTGTAACCAAGATTAATGTCTACCAATGTCTATTGTTAAGGCCAAAGTGTGGAGAAAGTTAGGATTTGCACATGACTTAAAACAAAAGCTCTTTAGCACAGTGGAGATAATGTCATGGTTTGGGCCTGTGCGGCTGTTTCTGAAACTGAGGCTCGATAATCTTTACTGATGATGTAATTCCGGGTGGTAAAGTTGCAGCAGAATGAATTCTAAATTCTACGAAACATTCTGTCTGCCAATTTACACAGAAACATATCCAGTCTAATTGGGAGGAATGTCACCATAAAGCAAGACAATGACCCAAAACAGGCTGCCAACACAAACAAATGACTTCATCAGGAGGGAAAATTGGAAAGTTTTCGCCTGACCATGAGCACATCACAATAAAAGAAAGCAACAATTCGGTGATGTCAATGGGTTGTCATTTTGATGCGGTTATTGCAAGCAATTAACATGTTTTATGGATATTTCCTTTCCTTTACGACTTATTGCTAAAACTGAGTGGTCTGCCACCAAATGTGCCATGGTTTAATTTGTAAAACACATCAAAATAGATGTAAATGGGGCAGTGGTTCGGCTCTGATCACATATTCAAGTTTTGAACACCAAAAACAAATGAATTGGACTTTCTAAACCTTTACTATGTATTTAGTACGAATAACAAACTTCAGCCATTAACTCTGTAGTGATGTTCTAATTCATAAATATCATCAGTTGCTTCGGGTAGTTATGATTAGGGCTGGTGTGCCATCTCGAGAACACAGCAGGAGTCCATGCCATGGCACAGCATCGCAGACACTTATATTTAATCATACATAGAAAAGATTTAAATACCCATACTCATTAGTAAAAAAAAAAAGAAAAAAAAGAAAAAGTTATGTTTTGAAGGCAGGAGGTTGCCAAAGACTCCAACTCAAACAGCATGTGCATGCAAAGCGAACATGCAAAACCTGTAGTGAGGCAGTGGAGCCAACAATCCTAGTT
Source organism: Clarias pachynema (assembly GCA_030014365.1). Lineage (NCBI taxonomy): Eukaryota > Metazoa > Chordata > Actinopteri > Siluriformes > Clariidae > Clarias > Clarias pachynema. Next base: position 9,204,455 of record JAQMYL010000035.1, read on the forward strand.
GACACCTGGAAAAAAACCTGAACACACAATTTTGGATGTTTTAAAAATGTGTCTTTTTTTAGGACTGCTGCCAAAATGCTAGCAATTTATTTATGATTTACAAAGTAGTGAAAAAGATCCTGAGGTGTATGGGTAGTTTTGGAAAATTGTATTTATTTGGGTACTGTATGTGAAAATGGCACACATGCGGTATGAATCTGCCAGGGGTTATAGATCAGATATAGACTTATAGTACCTGATGGGATGCCAGATTGGATGACAGTCTCAAGTCTAAGACCAATTCGCTGTGACCCCTTAACAATAAAGTATCTTAATTACAATTAAAGCACAAGGCTATTTCCTTTTGACTCAGGGCTGTTGAAAATAGCCCATTTGCACAAGATCCTGCCCAGTCTGCCAGGAGTGAAGATGCAGGTGATATTTAAACGTGCCAGTGATGACCAGTGCTGCAGAGCAGAGAGAAAAAATCCTATAACACAATATTTCTTGTGACATATGTTTTAAAGTGCAACCCCAAATTAAACTTACATTTGGTCTGTAATATATGTAATATATACGGTAAGTCATCCATAATTTGTGCAAGGTTGTAAGTTTAAAATCACAAGACTACTGTACCAGAGAGACTCTATTTGGAGCCCAAACCTTCAGCTCTTTGGTTCAGCACTTGAATTCAATCCCCTCGCAGTTGTAAGTGACTTTGGGAACAAGTAGCAAATTTGACGAATAAACTAAATGTACGTAAATATGAGTCAAACCAGGACTGTTGATTTTCCAGAATAAGAAAATACAGGTACGGGTGTACAGTATGTACACTACCGTTCAAAAGTTTGGGGTTTTATTCAAAAGTTTTAGTGATTTATTTTCTACATTCTACAACAATACTGGGGATTTCAAAACTATAAAATAACACATATGGAATTA
>JAQMYL010000035.1:9205475-9219084 GCA_030014365.1 Clarias pachynema
AGAAAGAAATAAAAATCAGGAACCATCATGGAGTTAGAAAGTGACCCCAAACTTTTGAACGGTAGTGTATGTCTCTAAATAATCCCCTGCTACACTATAGCATTCATCCCAGCGTTTCACTACTGCTTGGTAGAAAGTTTTCTTGAGCCATGATTAGATTGCCTGCTTTACGTCCTCATCGCTGAAATTCTGACCTCCCAGTAATTCCTTTAATGGCCCAAACATGTGAAAATGGCTTTGAGCGAGCTGAGGACTGTATAGGCATGTGGCAATAACTAGAAGCTCAGTTCCTGTAATGTGCAGGTGGGCAGTATGAGAATGTGCATTGTCCTGCAAAAACAGAATGCCTCTGATTATCAAACCAGGCTGTTTTTTTTTCCATAAAAGAAAAGGCCCATTAAATGAGTTTCTGGGAGGTCAGTGTTTCAGCCGTGACAATGATGTCAGGAAAGCAGTTCGATCATGGCTTAGGGTGTACTGAGAAAACTTTCTATCTTGATGGCATCCAAGGATGAGTTTAATAGTGTAGCAGGGGATTATATAGAGAAATAATGAAAATACAGTAATGTTTAATCTCATAACTGTGTTCTGTACAATCAAAAGTCCCGATCTGACTTGAACAGCATTCGAGAATATCAACAGTGATCCAAGGATGACATGAAATGTGGGTTGGCAAGTTGAACAGATAACTACAGCAGTCACCACATGAATAAACCAGGGACATTTTATATAAACCCACATCAATAATATGTAAATAATAAGATATAACTATTTTCTAAATACAGGTTGATTGTTTTTGTAGCCTAAAGCACATACAGTACTGTAAGCAGGAGGCATCATGCTGAATATTATTTGTGTCTCATTTGGCTGTGGGTTTTTGGTTTCAGGGTAAGCCACTGCATGTTGATGAGTAAGAAGAAAACCTGCCTTTCAAAATCCCCTGGATCCTACGTTCGTTACGTGAGGCCGTGCAGGAATTGAAGACATGTTTTTCTTGGTTATCTTTGTTGTTCCATGAATAGATTGGACTATTATTCTGTAGAGCCACTGACAGAGTGTTTGCTGATGCAGCATCAGGTCGAGCACAAACCTCCCATTTTCCCGTTGCCTGTGGTTCTTGTATGTTTCTGATGCTCAGTTGGGGTCAAAAAGTATCACCATGTCAGGCAGCTCAGCAAGCGAAGAATTCTAAGCCCAGTATAAAACAAATTCAGCATAAACATAAATCAGTGTTGTTATCAATTTGCAGTAATGGAAAGGACCAGTGACTAGAGAGAGCTGTACAGTACAGTACTGTATATACCAAGCAAATCAAAGTGATTGTCAAATCGGTTATTTTCCATAAGTTCCAATGCAAACATTGTGATCCTTATGTGTGCGAAAACTGTCAAATTTATGTTTGATACAAGAATAACATTAAAATGTTGGCCAGGAAACATATTGATATTTATTATGCAGTTATTATAAATATTAAGTTATTTACTATTACATTTAGTAGCCATAAAACATGATTCTAACAGAAGAATTCTGTATAAACAAATGATTAAATAAGAGTGGTGTGTGTGTGTGTGTGTGTGTGTGTGTGTGTGTGTGTGTGTGTGTGTGTGTGTGTGTGTCTGGTCATGTTTTTATATCTTGATGGAGACCAAATATTTCCATAAGGAGAAAAATATCTGACAGTTTTGACCTCAGGCTGGATATTTTGCTGGTCCCAATGCGGGAAACTCATTTTTTAAAACAAATCAGTTGTCAGCTTTAAAGTGAGCCCTGTTATGCAAGATTTACATTTTAGTCATTTCTAGACATCCAGATGGGTCTCCAGTGTGTGTGTGCATATACAAACAAACAGAAAACATAAGAATAAACATTTCCTGTATTTTGTCCTTTTTTTGTTTTCTGTCATTGGATGGGTACCAATTAGATTTCCCCCCTAATGTGACCTCATATTTCAGGTCCCCTCCCCCACCTTGTTGCTCAGCTTGGCTGTCCTTTTTGGAGGCGTGGCTCAGCAGTAGCTCATTTACATAAACACTGGAATGAGATTGGAAGAAGGAACAAAATAAAGGGAAGTTGAGGTAGTGCTCGCTGATATGACCTCAAATCAATACCACTATTAATTGAACATTTTACCTTGATTATGAATAATACATAAAAACATTTTGTTTGTTTGTTTTTTCGCCCTCATATTTCACTGATAAGGTTTGTACAGTATATTCTAACTATTAAAGGCGGAGCATGTTTTTAAGGGGGGAGTACATGAACACACAGTAAGGAAAGTATTAAAAAACATAAACAGCCATAAGGTTTTGTTTAGGCTATTGAGGATAAGGTTAGGCTTATTAATAATTATGTCAACAGTCAATGAAAGGTCCTCAAAGTTCTGTCCTACGCACACAAATTAATGGAATTAACTCACACATACTAACCTTTAAATATGAATAACAACACATCTGCAAACACAAATAAAGCAAAAAATAAATAATGTCCAAATGATCTAATAAAGCATGTGTGTGTGTGTGTGTGTGCGCGCAAGCGTGTGTGCGTGCATTCTGTACAGATGGCTTTGTGTACCTTGACATTTCAATCATTGCAGTAGTTAGACATTTGATCCAGACACAGATGGTCACCCACAGAGAGATTTAATTGGCTGTTGGATGTGTGATTGTTTGACTGTGGTTGAGGAGTGTGTTGCAGTAGCTATACTGTTCGAGACGGGTCCTTTATTCCGCCAGAAGTACTGGCTTGTCAACACTACAGAATGACAACAAAAGCCCGACTACTGTGTAAATATGACTTCAGTATTAAATAAATGCAAATCCTATATGAAAACAATAACTCTATTAGCAAAACAAAACAACTTTGACTGGAAATCAGTACGAAGTGGCAGATATGCACTTAGTTGCGCAACACTATATGACCAGAAGTATGTGGACACCTGATCAAGTTGTTCTTCACTTAATACTGTAACACTCTCCTATGAAGACTTGCTCATTCAGCCTTGTTGGACAAGGACATCTGGGTCGAAATCAGCTTTCCAGTCCATCGCGAATGTGTTCAGTGGGGTGAAGGTCAGGGCTCTGTGCAAACCACTCAGCAAGTTCTTCCAATCTAATCTAACAAACCGTGTCTTCATGGACCTCACTTAGCGCACAGGGTCAATGTCATACTGCTACATGTTTGGGCCTTACAGTAAATAAAAATCCTAATGATAAAATATACAAATGCATTCTACACAATTGTGTTTCTTCCAAATTTGTTCTCATGAAGAACCACATATGGCTGTGATGATCAGGTGTCCATGTACTTGTGGCTTTATAGTGTAGAAAAAATAAACAGTTTTTACCTTATCTTCCCTATACACCCATATAATGATAAACATTTTGGCTTCATGAAGCTGGGGGAAGAAGGAACCTTAGGCAAATGTGCACTTGTCCGTATGACAATTTGGTCTACATCTTTCTAGGACAGTATGTACTCCTAGAGAGTACAGAATGAATCTTAGATAATATTACAAATTTGACTACAGTAATGTGCTTTTAGATTATTAACCCAGTGTAAATCTTTTGGAACGTGGAATATTTTTGGTATTAGGTTTACTTTGAGGTGTTATTTAAAGCAGACATGGCAACCTACTCGAAGCAAATGTATGGAAATCATTATTGTCAGTGCAACAATGCTACAGAGGAAGAGAGGCCAGTTGTAGTGCTGGTTTATTTTGCACTCAAAAAGAATAGAGACAGAGCAGCTGGTGTCATATTTGATTTTCACTCGAACGCTATAGTGACACTTCTCCCACTGGCACAAGCAAATCATATTTAAGCTCATATGGAGCCTTGAACTTTCCCACAATTTGAAGTGTTACAAGCCTGCTACAATAGATGTACTGTACAGTACCGTTCAAAAGTCTTGAGCCACTCATTGTGTCTTTGCATTGAATTAAATTAAGTAGATCAAATGAAAGAAATGGGAACAAATGTTTTATCGCACCTAAATATACAGTTTAAAAATTGGTGGTTTCAGCAGCAAACTCATTTCCGCTCTCGTCCATTTCGACCATTCAGCATCATTGGCCTGATCATCTGTCAACATCTGTACCTGTGTCAGAACGGGATCATCAAAGCCCAGACCTTAGTACTCCAGTGGATAATCTGTGGCGAGATGTGAAACAACACTGTTCAACGTTTCCCTTAATGCAGTTTGACAGAGCTTGATCCATTTTGCCAAAAAAGAACAGGCATATCCCCAAAGACTTATAGCTGTTATCGCAGCCAAAGATGGTTCTGCCAGGTATTGATCGAGAGGGTAAATACTCGTGTGACTACAAAAGAATTGTTTAATTAAATTATATGTCACAATAAAAATATTTTGCACATTCAGACGTTGAACATAATGTTCAAATCCAACGGAAAACATCTCAGTTAAGTTTCCTTCAGCTCCATGTTTTTCCCATTACAGCTGTTCAATGGGGGGTGAATACTTATTTAAAACGTTAGAGAGTTGGACTTTCTCGTATAGCCCATGGAACAAAAGACTTAAAAGTGATTCAGAAAGCAAGCTGATGCTCCATGTAGTGATGCAAGCAACCACTCTCAGATGGTGGGATGTCTCAGAGCAAGGGGAGGTGGTGGTGGTGGTGGTGGTGGTGGTTGTTAAGAACTCTGTTTGGAAGCTTTCACACACCAAACTAATTCCGCTCAAAAGATATCCTTCAGCATATCAGCTTAATTTTTTTTTTGTTTTGTTTGAAGTTTGCTATGAGCTTCAGAAGCGTTGGAAGCCTAGCCATAATATTCTCAATGTCAGTGCTTTTTGCATTCTCTTTCTGTTCCTTTGAACCTGGTTGCACCTGATTTCACAGGTTTTGTATCTGCTCTTTGTAGATAAGACCTTATTCACCCTCTATCACTCAGTTTCTCCTGCCCTTTACTATTATTGGGAAAAAAAACAAGCCATACAGAATTACATGACTTCTGCTCACTGCAGCTGTTTATTTATGATGTGAACAGAAAGGAGTATCTGATAGTCCGTGTGCGAGGACGAGGTGATTGAGGGTTACATGAGTGTTATGAGTGTGTTACAAATTGAGTGAATCCAGCCTCTGAGTCTGAGTTGAATCCTGGCCAAACACTCGAACTGCACAAATATACAGATATCCAGACAGATCAGACAGACTTTATCGTGAACAGGACAATATCAGCTTACACTTTCGAGTGAAGACTTCATTAAGGAGGAACATGGATGGAAATGCGGACTAGACTTGAGGCTATGGAGGAGAGATGGTCAGGGTAAGGTTGGGCATTGCAATTTGAGATAGAAAATAAAGCAGAGGCAGCAAAAAAAAAAAAAAAAAAAAGAAAGCAAAGAAATTCGAACAATGCCTCAGGAAGAACCTCTTCCTTTTTCACTCACTTCATTTCATTTCCTTTAATCTCTGCCATACATCTTTTTTATTGTACTCCTTGTTTTCTCCCACTCGTGTGTACGTATGTGAGAATATAAGCAGGTGCCTCAATAGGGACATGCAGCACTAAATAATTAATCCGCATCAATATGGCGGTGCGATGAGGGACAGACCCAGGGGTCCCTTATTAACCAGATCAGTGATGTGTAAAGAGTGTCAAAGGGGGTCTCTCTCTCTCTCGCTCTTTCTCTCTCTCTCTCTCTCTTACACATACACACCTAAAACACACATGCATGCTTAGTCCTCATGGCGGTGACATGGGATCCACTATAAATGTTCTTCAGCTAGCAATTTATATTTTCCTATGCATTTTCTAATCCTGTTTTTCAGTAGCTCCCAGACCGTCACCTTCAAACACAAGCACTCGCCTCGTCTCTCCCACCGCCAGATGGAAAAAAATACAATCATAAATCCCCTTTTTCCCCCTTTCTGCAATACAATAGAGCATAAACAGATAAAAAGAGCAGCCAACGTAATGATATCTGATACGTGTCTTGTTTAGTGCTAAAAATAGCCTCATGAATAGTTCGAGTTGAAATGATCATGTTTCACACTGCAACCTTGGTTTAATTTAACAATATGGCTTCAACCCTCATTATCCTGCAGCTTCAGTAAAACCACTCGATCCATCGTGTTCTATTATTTTAAAGGAGAAACATGCTGTGAAATGTAAAAACATACCATATAATAATAATAATAATAATAATAATAATAACAGTAATTAATATTCCTATTATAATAATTATAATAATATTTTATTTCACTGTGCACGGAAAGTTCATTGCGTGAAGTTGATGCTTTTGATTTGTTAAACGAATACCCCCCCCCCCCCCACACACACACAAATGTAACCGTATAATAGATAAGTTATTTACATTAAAGTATTGTAATATCTTTATAAATAATGCCACTTTTTACATCATATCAATGTATATTTCTAATGCTATCCTATACATTTTGTTATTATTAATTTTGGCTATAAAACTTATTTGGCTGGTGCATTATATAATTGATATATATATAATGTATCATCTTTTATATATCATCTTTTATATATCATCTTTTAAAATATATATCATCTTTTAAAAGACCCGACCATGGCAGCCTGGCGGTGCTGAGATTTAAACATATTACCTCCGGATCTGTAACTCAAAGCCCTACCCGCTCGACTAGCACAGACCGAGTTCCAGCATATAAAGGGGAAAAAAATGAGGCAGACACTAAGAGAATTTTTACCATTCTTATCCCTGCTGAAAGCGTCAGATATATCACTATACTTTGTGATTTCTGGTGTTTCATTGTAAACCAATGCACTGTGCCGCTGTGTTTTTAGCCCCTCACTACACATGCGTAATTTAACGCTGAATATGGCCCTTCGTATAAAGCTAAGCTCATGATTTTCAACAATTTCACTCATGCGAGCAGAACCTCTAGGGAGTATCTGATAGCGTTTTTCAACTGACATAGTTGTCTGGATGTATTTCATGCTTAACAACCTTAAAAGTGCATGTTCGAAGACCCACAAAATTGCTTTAGTTCCAACACCAGGTCCAGCGGGGCCAGTAATGTCAGAGGTTGGGTGCGGGGTTATTATTTTACTGTGATTATCAAGTTGTTAACATGATCACTATAGAAAAATTATAGGATTTAAAAAATTATTATAGAAAAAAAGACAGAAATTATTTATTAGTGAAGAAAGTGTGAATTAGGCATTGTAACAAAGTGAGGATTTAATCTTAACATAATAGCACAAAGCCAGGAATGAGAATCAAAATCAGTAGACGCAGTGGTATTTGCAATTAAATCTTCTTGGAACACTTTGATCCAAAACATCACTTGCTGTTGACTGAACACCTAATAGTCCATTAAATATGAACAAAATTGCCTGTTTCAATCAAATACTAACTAAATATAATTGGCTTAATAATCGTATCCTTAACATGGTTTTGTTGTAAATGCAGCACACATTGCTAACACTGGCAAAAAATATTTCATAAATATTGTATAATAAAGCAATTAGAGCATATGATGTCTATCTTGTGATTTCTAAAGGTGTCTTCATGTTGTTCCAGCTACTAGAGTTTTCAACATTATTGTATTATATTTTATTATTATTCTTCAACTTCAGAGCAAAGATTCAATGAGCAATGATTCATTACATTACTGTTTTATGTGGTTTTATTAATTGATTTTAATACCTGTTTAGTTATACATAAAGTAAACAGACAACTGTACCTGCTACAGCTGGAAAACAGACATACTGTATGTAGACATGTTTATCTTTTACATATTACATTTGTCATTGTGTACCATATTTGTGTTGTAACATGGTAACAAATTAAAATCACATGGACGAATCGTTCAGCTCAAAACAGTTATGTGTTTTATTTCTCAATCTAATCTCCTGCTACACTAATGCACTTACCCCAGCATTTCACTAGTGCTTGGATACCATCAAGGTAGAAAGCTTTCTCAGAAGCCGGGGCCATGATCATACTACCTGCTTCATGTCTAAAATGCTGACCTCCCAGGAACCACATTAATGCCCCCAGCATGTGGAAATGGCTTGACCCTGTAATGTTTAAGTGATGCGGTGGGCAGTATGAGGTCATGCATTGTCGTGCCAAAACCAGGGTTTTTTTTTCATTAAAGGAGATGATAAAGGAAAAGGTTATTAAAGGAGATCCTGGAAGGTCAGTGTATTAGACATGGAGCAGATTATATAAAGAAACAAAGGTAGTTTTTATTCTCATAACTGTGTTGTTATTCTGCACAATCAAAAGCCCTGGTTTGACTTGAATGCCCTTATATATATGTATATATATACACATGTGTTTGTGTGTGTGTACATACACAGTATATATACTTTATACAATAAAGTTGGCTCCCAAGTGACATAGTGGAAATGCGCTCACATCATCATCTGGAGATTGCAGGTTCAGTTCCCGCGTGATGCTATAGCCATTAGTCATTATACATAGAGCAGATTGGTGGTGCTTTCACTGGGGATAAGGGGTGGTAACCCCATGCTCTCACATCACTTATGGTGAAACTAACCAATCTTGGGCATCTGAGAGCTCAGGCAAGCGGAAGTGATGGATAGTGCTTTCCCCTAGGTCAACTAGTGTCAACTAGGGGGGGGGGATCACCGCCCATGGTTGGTAGTAATGAATAATAATACTTGTCACATTTACCTTACAGCACAGTGAAATGATTTTTTCACATATCCCAGTTAGGAAACTGGGGTCAGAGCACAGAATCATCCAGGATACATCTCCCCTGGAGCGGATAGGGTTAAGGGCCTTGCTTAAGGGCTCAACAGTCGCAACTTGGCAGTGCTGGGGCTCGAAACCACAACCTCCTGATCAGTAACCTAGTAACCAACTGATTTAACCAATTGAGCCACCACTGACCTAGTAGTAGTAGTAGTTGCCCTAACAGAGAGAAAGAGAACTACTTAAAATAAGTCTGGTACCTTGATTCACATATGCTTCACATAATGAAAACTGATCACATGTAGTTACATACGTTTTACTTTTGTAAATCTGTAGTAACATAATAGTTGAAAGTACTGCACACAATCAAACAATACATAGATATTCAAGCATTAACATTTAAATCAAGGGTAATTATGTAAGTTGACTAAAAATAGAAAATCTTAAATAATGACATGTTTATGGTAAACCCATTAAATAGAATTTCTATTTAATTTAACTTAATTTATTGTAGTAAAATAGACAGATTTTCAAAGCTATATAAAAGCAAAATCTTTCTTCTGAGTCCACAGAAACTTTATGTAAAGTCCAAACTTTATGTAACGACAGCAAAAATTGCAATGAATGTTAATTAACAGCTACACACAGGATACAAATGGCGTTTTTAGCCTTAATGCTTCATGTGGTTTTAAAGAAAACTTGAATCAGTCTCAGAAATGAGCCGATAAAGGTGTGATTCAGGAAGAGGATCTTGCGACATTACAGGTCATCGGTCTCATGACACTTCTGGTACAAAGTGGAATTTAATCCTTTGTTCATTTGTTCATTCAACTTTATCAACTGCTTTATCCTGGTCAGGGTCGGTGTCATGAATTAACCCTCACAGCGTGTGCCGTGGTTCCCAGCAAGGCGAGGCCTGCTTGCATGTTAAGCGATTTTCTTTTAATCACTAATGCTGTGTGTATTTGTTGTCATTCTTCTTTCATGTTTTTCACGGTGGTTCCTTGTTAAACCTACATGTGTGTGTGTGTGTGTGTGTGCATATGTGTGTTCAAGCATTCTTGCAATTGTTTTCAGGATTCCCATATTTGCGTGCTTAGATTATTCAAAGACGCTGCAGATTAAATGAATTTCTGCTTATAATTTTATAAATACTATGATTTATCAAAAATTAGTGGGGGGTGGAACCATTCTAAATAGCAAATGTAAATATCCGGGGGCAGACGGGATTGTTTGGAATCCTTAAAATGTACGTCTGCACTTCAGAATCATTTAAGAGATAATGTCACATTAAAATAAAAAACAGAACGTATTTCCTGTCAAAGATTCCGATATATATATAATGCATTGCGAGTGTTGTCTTCCACCATATGCAGTTGTAGAAAAATAGATTTTAGTGAAATATTTCCAGATTAATGAAATCTGCCTCACTGTCATGATCCTCCGTAACTGTTATGGATTTGCTCTGTAGCTGATTAGGAAATGACTTGCCTCTCAAATGAGTAAAACGCAGGCTTGTTCTTTAAAAGCTTCACTGATTGCAGCAGTCAAGCAGCTTTACATCATCAGACTTTCATGCTTCACCTGATGTTATTTAGGGGAGGGGGATGGAGGGGTGGGGCCTGTAAAAAAAATTTAAAAATAATTTTGCACTAGAGCTATAAGACCGGCTTTACAATGATCTCATGTACATCGTATGTAAATTATCCGGTAATACCGTAGATTTACGCGCTTGCACTGCTAAAACCAAGGGCTTTAATGAGTGTTTAAAGTAAAACACATCGGTTCAGTTATCTCCTTTAGTTAAAACATCTGCGAGATAAGAATTGGGGGAAGCGGGGTTGATTCCCAGTCCACCCTGAGCCGCGTGCTGTTGTGTTTGCTCATGATGAGCTCGCTAATTAGCTAATGACTTTGAAGCAGGTGTTTCAGTTGAAGCAGTAACACTGGAGTATACGACTGATATATAACATTTTGTCTAACTGTAATTCTCTCTCTCTCTCTCTCTCTCTTTTTTTGCTTGCTAGCTCTCTCACACACACACACAGACGCTACACTGTTACATTGGGAGCAGTGCTGACATGTGGAAGATTTACTTGGCAGGATCAACCTGGACCTGCTAAAATAGATAAAACATGTCACCAAAAAGATTTTCATGCCGTCTCGCCCCCTGCCAGGAGTGGATGATATACGTACTGTAACAATACAAGAATATCGCAAGACATCTTGAGAAAAATAAAATACAGATTATAACATTTCGTCTTGTTAATTAAACATGGCACAATTTTGCCGTGGGTAGTGTTACTGCTTCGTGCTGCTGTGGAGTTTCACATGTTCTCCCGATGTGTGTGTGTGTGTGTGTGTGTGTGCGTGCTTGCATGTGGTAGATGCTCTCCTCTGCCATTCCAATCAGTGTATGTTTCCGCCTTGTGTGCAGCGCTCCTGAAATAGTCTCCAGATCTATAGCGACACCCTGACCAAGATAAAGCGGTTGCTGAAGATAAATGAACGAGTTTTTGCTACGGAAAAAATATTTAATCATTTATCCAGGAGGAGAAAGGAGAATAAAATGAATGATTGGTACGAAAGTAGGGTTTAGCAGCCAGTTAGCTCTATGTTACAATAAGAAATAGTCTAGGACCGGCACCTGATAATAGACTTTTATGATATAAGAAGTGTATCATGTTGTTGTGTGGGAATTTTTATATTCCATTGTTTATATATATATAAAAAAACCTATATACATTCTTTATGTATATACTGTACAGTGTTTTACTTGGCTCTTATTTCCCCCCCTTCCTGCTCTGGTTGTTCAACTGCTGTTTAATTCATATCTATCTAATTAGCCAATCAAATGGCAGCAACTCAACGCATTTCAGCATGTAGAGATGATCAAGACGATCTGTTCAAACCGAGCATCAGAATGGGGACGAAAGGTGATTTAAGTGACTTTGAACTGTTTTGAGTATTTTTGCTGATCTACTGGGAATTTCACCATCTCTAGGGTTTACAGAGAATGGTCTGAAAAAGAGAAAATATCCAGTAAGCATTTCTGTGGGCGAAAATGCCCTGTTGATGCCAGAGGTCAAAGGAGAATGGACAGACTGGTTTAAACTGATAGAAAGAGAACTCAAACGCAAATAACTCAAATACACTCTGAATGTACAACATCTTGAATGAACCTTGAAGCAGATGGGCTACAGCAGCAGAAGACCACACCGGAGCCACTCTTGTCGGCTAAGTATAAGCTACATTTTCCATGGGCTTACCAAAATTGGACTAGAAGATTGGAAAAACATTCCCTGGTCTGATGAGTCTCGAATTCTGCTGCGACATTTCGATGGTGACCTCAGAATTTGTTGTAAACAACATGAAAGCCTGGATGCATCCTGCCTTGTATCAGTGGTTCATTGGGGGTGTAATAGTGTGGGGGATATTTTCTTGGCACACTTTAGGCCCCTTAGTACCAATTGAGCATAGTTTAAATGACACAGCCTACCTACAGTACCTCAGTATTGTTGCTCAACATTTCTATCTCCATCTGTTGATGACCACAGAATACACACCATCTCAAACTGGTTTCTTGAACATGACAATGAGTTCACTGTACTCAAATGGCCTCCACACAGGCCTCACCAGACCTCAATCCAATCATGGACCTTTGGGATGTGATGAAATAGGAGATTCACATTCATATCCATAAGTCTACAGTATATGTGTCATGTTCATATCCATATGGACCAAAATCTCTAAGGAATTTTACAAGACTTTTGCAGTATGTTTGTATGTACTGTATACAGAGAGAGAGTGAGAGAGAGAGAGAGAGGTGGGGAAGAGAGAGAGTTCATTATGCAGCAGTCGTCGTCTTGAGGAACCGTTCTATCTATGGCATGGTAGATGTGTTCACTCTCAGGCTTGAGGCTGTGGGGACTTTAAAATGGATCAAATCATAAAATCACAACATCAATCAGCCACAGCTGTGCTTGCCAGCATGTGTGTGTGTGTGTGTGTGTGTGTGTGAGAGAGAGAGAGAGTGTGTGGGCATATACATAATGTCCTTTGCTGAGGATTTTGGCAGATGTGTGTTTGCTTCGCTCTGAGGAAGCTGCACCAGATAAGGCCCTTTTCTTCTCTAAACTAGCTGAACAAAAAATAGATTTAAAATATAATTTCCAGGCGAAATCTTTTTTTCCTTCATTTTTTTTCACGGTTTTTAGGATATCCTTCTGAAATGAATTGAATCAGTGACTAAAATTTGCCTTCACTCTTTTGCTAGGTTATTTGATTAGTCCTGAAGGTAAGCAGAGGAATTTTTCATCACCTGACAGTATAATGATCACATTCCAAGCAGCTGAACGGTGCTGTGGGCTAATTAATGGTTACAGGGGGGGAAAAACAGACACAAAAGGAAGTACCCCGTCTACTCGTATCATTTTTTTCATGCATTTAAAAATAAAATGTTGCATTTTTTAAAAATAGTTTTTTCCCCCCTAATCTATATGTATGTACGGTACCAGTCAAAAGTTTGGACACAAGCTTGGATTTATTTTTCTACATTATAGAACAATATTGGAGATTTTATAAAAAAAAAAAAATAGCACATACAAAATTAAATAATTAAGTAACATCAACAACAGTCAGTTGCTATTTAAAGACATGAAGGTCAGCTGTTCTGGAACATTATGGTCGAGTACATTTGCAAAACCCATCAAGCACCATGATGCAGCTGGCTCTTGTGAAGACCTTCCCAGGAAAGCAAGACCAAAACTTACCTCTGCTAGGAGGAGAAGTTTAACATTTAGAGTTACCAGCCTCAAAAACCTCAGATTAGAGTCATTATGGCCCTAGTAAAAAAGAAGTATGCTAAGTATATTAAATCCTAGCATGCCAAAGCATACTTAAATGTACTTGCAGCCAGACTAATGACTAGTAT
>JAQMYL010000035.1:9225999-9237064 GCA_030014365.1 Clarias pachynema
TTGGGCACTGGCTGGGAATCGAACCCGGGCCTTCCGCATGGCAGGCGAATCACCTACCACTGAGCCACCAGTGCCCACTCCTCCATATGGCCTATAAATTAGTTTGACCAAACCATTAGTAAATCAGGCCCTGAGCACACAAAACAAAAAATTAATGGACACTTAAGGTGATTTAGTACAAGTGAACACTTTTTATTTGTTCGATGCAATCTGTGAGTATGTGGTGCCACTAACCATCATTAAAAGCAAAGTGTACCCTATAAACCAACAGATACAATAAACGTTGCAGTTTTTTTTTTTTTAAGAGAAGATATTGGAACCTTGTGCTGATCATGGAACCTGCTATTTCATTACTAGTCTCGCTCACTAACAAATGAAGAAACTCGTCCTATATAGGTAGATTTATTTACCTCCTCCAAAAGAAGACCGTGAGTCCCCTGACGTTTTAAACCCGACATTCCCCACGACGTTAGTGTTTGACCTCGGGTAACTAACATCTCACAGAAGTAGAAATCTTGATCAGGATTGCTTTAGCAAAAGCAAGATACAGTCCAAAGGTCACAATCACATACGAACAGGCAATTTTACACCGGACTGAGCTCAGGAAACAAACAGCGGTGGACAAACAGGCTAACAGGCCGCTAGAGGAGAAACTAAACCCAAACAAACAGTCAAAACAGAAAAGGTCGATAAAGAGATAAACATTTCAGACCGCAAAGTAGAAAAGAATAAATACGACTTCGAAACTCAGTTAGACAGCAAAAGACTTACTAAAGAACAAAGACAGGTATGCTAATTAGCATAACCGATGCATCCTTACAACGTTGCATATTTATAAAGGCCTCAAAAGGTAACAATTTCTGTCCTCTGTAGCATCTGTGATTGTGATTAAGCATCTGTGATTTGGATTTGGTTCTGCATATAAAGAGAATCCTTTATGCCGTTTGCCTGAACATCCCAACAAAGTGTCCTCTGTGTGTGGAGGACACTCGCAGATGGAGCCTTAGCGTTTGATGTAAAATGCATTTCAGTCACGTGAACGAGCAAACTGTGTGTCACATCTCTCAGTATCTTCCTGCACCTCATTATCTAGAGTGTGCGGTGGCCTTGGCACTCATTTTCATGCTCCTTCTCTCTCTCTCTTTCTCTCTCACAAACACACACACTCACTCACTCACACATATACTAACTCACTCACTCTGAAACACACTCCCAGGCAGCAGAGTAACACCTCTAACAGATGGCAGGCTCTGCTCTCTTCCAGACCTCTGCCGCAAACTTTTGTGACTGTCTTTGTCCATGTGTGTAGATGCGTGTGTTTGTGTATGTGTGTTTATGCACTTTTGTGTTACGAAATGACACACTCCCTCACAAACGCTCGGTACATCACAGGCTCCTCTGTCAGGTCTTTGGAAGCTTTGTTGTTCCTACTGGACAGGGTCATGATCTGATTAGTTCTTTTTGTGACAAGGGGATAGAAAGTCACGCTCTGATTGACTCTTGCAGGGAAGGATAAGAGAAAGTGGACCTTTACTGAATGAACACTTCATTTCCCATAGGGGATGATTGGGATACGTTGTAACCATGTTTTGATATGCCTGTTTTTGTCTAAATCACTTTTTAAAAGTGCAGATATTTAAAGATCATTTGGGATAATGTAATAGCTTGCAGGGGAAACTGATCCTAAGATCAATTCGGGCGTGTTCACGTTGTTATGAATCAGTGATGGCTCTGTGAAACGTCTCTCCTTTAATAAAATACTTGTGTACGGTGCCATTCAAACTTTAGTTAGTATTGCAGCATCAGTTTTCTATGGCATGGATGGGAAGAACGGAAGGTTACAATTATTATTATTTTTTTTATCCATGTATTCTACGACTGTAGACAGTACAGGACCACCAGGGAAGTTTCAATCAGAACTAGTGGACTTCTGTTTTTGTTCTCCTTGCCAAGGACCAACAGAAAAGCTGTCACTTAATGAGTGTGACCCCATAAGAGGAAAACTATAAAGGCTCCCACTGTGTCACCCCCATCCTCTGGCCATTCTTTTCAACCAGAGTGACTCAGGTGCCTGGCGGTTTTCCATTCAGCCGCTTACGTAACTTTCTGTTCCACTTACTTTTATTTCAGACCATCATGGCAAGTTCCTTCAAGACTATAAGGTACTGTGCCAAGTTCTTGAGCCCCACCTTCAATTTCTTCAAATGAAATAAAATGTAGATTGAATTTATTGGCATTGGGAACAAATGTTTTACTGTGACAACCTAAAAACTGCCTTAAGAGAAAAATTTTAAAAATCAGTTGTTTATGTAATAACCTCGGCAGCAGCCTCATTTCTTCTCTCGTCCGTTCCAACCACTCAGAATTCAGCATCACCAGTATACCGATCAGCGGCCTGATAACCTGCCATCATCTGGACCTGTTTCTCAAATGCTTCATGCCTTATGTTAGATGTTTTTTTTTTTAATGCTTGAGGGATTCATACGTCACTGTGTGGCTTAACACACACACAAAAACATCCTCTGAAACTGGTCAGGTACAGGGACTGGACTGAAATTGAGAGCCAAAAACCTGCCGAAAATAAGAGCCACAAGAGTCCTGGAGAAATATTTCTCAAGCCTACATTAAAAATAGAAGAAAGTCTGGCTCTATGGAAACAAAATATGAAGAAATGAGAGGTGGCTCAAGACTGTTGCACAGTGCTGTAAATTAATGTTGTTACAAGGGTTCACAATTAATCAATAATAGCATAATATTATTATTACAAGAGCTGTATGATTTAATAGATTATACAGTTTAAGCAATTGTTTGTTGGTCAGTTTGATTGATAGAATAAAGGTTCATTTTTTAAATTATTTTTTTTATTTAGAATCACTCTTTAAATTGTTTATTTGAACTTTTATCTAAAATTGATGAATTCCTTAACAATACATCATAACCTTTGCAGATAATACAAACTGGTTGCATCTTCCGGAAAAAAAAAAAACAAAAAAAAACATTATTTGCGAGTTTTAATGCTTCTTCTTCTTTTGTTTTTTATGGGTAGTTAGTGTGTTACTGCCATCTACTGGACTGGAGTGTGGAGCAGAAGATTGTCAGGAAAAGATTGTTGCTTTGTACGAGACTTGACATTAAAAACAGTCAACAGCACATGTTACTCAGCATTTCAGTGTTTGTTGGATATTTTTTATTACTTTAAAAGGTGTCAGAATTATAGCTGCTTGAGACAAATCAGATGATAGGCTTTAGTGTTATTAAATGAAATCGGACAGGGAATCTCAACAGTCAAAAATCTACTCAAATCGAATTGTCAGTCCACCTACTGTATGATTCAATTATTACCATACTGTTGAGGAGCACAATGACTTAAAGTGCTGGTACTGCTACTATTGAGTATTTTTTTTCTTTACAGATAATGGAAGAGCTTAAAATGATAATTCTGCAAGATAAGTGGTATGGGAAAAGAATAAATTAATTAATTAATCAGGGAATGAATGAATGACTCAGACTTAGATTAGATTACATGGGTTGCAAAAAAGCAACATTTATGCTGTGATATACAGTATGAGGGGCATTCAAGTCAAACCGGGACTTTTGATTGTGCAAAACAACGCAATTATGGGAGTAAAAACTTTGTAAGTTAAATGTTTATTTATACGTATAATCCCCAGCTACACTAAAGAAACTAGCGTTTCACTAGTGCTTGAATACCATCCAGGTAGAAGGCAGTCCAATCATGGCTCTGGCATACCGAGAACACTTTCTATAAGCACTAGTGGAACGCTGGGATACGTGAATTAGTGTAGCCTGGGATTATATAGAGAAATAACCCCAGTTTTTTTTCATTCTGTACGACCAAAAGTCCCCGTTAGACTTTATTTTCAGATGATAGATAGGTAGACATAGATGTTGTTGCTTCACAGAGCAAATTATACTTTTCTTAGTGCCACCCAGGAGGAAGCTATAGCGTTAACTGGTCTACAGATAATGAAGAGCCTTTATGATCCTCTCCTCCGAGCCAGTGAGCTGCCAGCTTGCCATCACTTTCACAAAGCACTTGAAAGACCTCACAGGACACAGGGCTGACCTGGGCATCTGCAGGAGCAAACAGGTTGTATTTATTAATATACCACAACATCCTTGGCAGTAATGCAGGACATGGCATAATTGGACTCTGGTCCTCAGTGCGGACTGATAATGCAAAACTTTTCACTGACTCATCTGGCTGTAATTATGGCCAGCATAAAAAAAAATAAACTAAAAATGAACGTCTTGAATGAAAGTCACTTTATATCTGCGTTTTTTTTTCTTTACTTTTTGCAATTACTTAGTAGCATCACCTCAAGATCCCACTGCAAGGCCATTGTTTAGCATTGAGATCAGAGACATTCCACTGCCTTGAGAGAAGCTGGACCAAAGCCTCAAGGTGCACACACACTGCTGCTGGCACCTGCTTTCGAGATATGGCTGACAGGTGCTGAGAATTCCCAGTTTCCCGGAGTTGCAAACGAGAGCATCCCAGCCATGCTTCCCATTTTTTGTTCTTGCTGTGACAATGCAGCAAAGGAAAGCTTACTGTTTCTTTCCTGAGGGGCCTTTCTTTGTGGCCATGTCTGCTGTTCACTTCACTCCCTGCTGTGACCAGACACAGTCAATGGGAGGATAATAAATTGTCAGCAGTATTGACAGAGCCTACGAGCTTCACACTTGGCTATTAGTATCAGACTGCAGTTTGGTCAAGGCTCTGTAAGTGCTTGTCTGAGATGCTCCAGTCCCAAACAATCTGGGCATTGATCACTGTCCATCATCCAACAGTAGCCAGGCTGGGCAAAACAAACAGCTTATTATCCTGCTTTAAAATACAGAAGATTAGGGAAGTTCAACAATTTATGTAGAGTTTTG
The DNA here is from genome assembly GCA_030014365.1 of Clarias pachynema. Classification (NCBI taxonomy): domain Eukaryota; kingdom Metazoa; phylum Chordata; class Actinopteri; order Siluriformes; family Clariidae; genus Clarias; species Clarias pachynema. The sequence goes on from JAQMYL010000035.1 coordinate 9,230,902, forward strand.
AATATATGAATTTAAAGAATAATAAATTGAAGTACTCTGCTACTGTAGATGCAGACTAAAACAGTGAGCCACGTGTCAAAAGTTTGGCTTAGGGCCATGGGGTGATAACTTTTTTTTTTCTTTTTTTCTTTTCACTTATCATTCTTATTTATTTGCTCTTTTTTACAGGAAAGTGTAGAATAAACTGGTGTGTATTTTACTCCACTCACTCACTCATTCTGCTGGAGCCTGGAGCCTATCCCAGGGGCCTCGGGACACGAGGTTAGATATACCCCAATCTATCGCAGGGTACACAGGCACCCAGAGGAAACCCACCAACATGCAAAGTCCATGCACACAGACTCGAGGTGGAACTCGAACCCTCGACTCTGGAGGTCCGAGGCCAACCACTCTACCACTCTGCCTCCCCCCGTATAATGTACTCTGTCCTGAAAGTCCTGATATACACCTGCGTGCCAAGTATGAAATATCTCTGTCTCTATTTATCACATGCACATAAAAATGGATTTATATGGGCATATTTAATACTAAATCCTTACTATTCACAGTCAATCAGTGCTGCTAGTTTAATTAAAGCTATGGGCTTTTTAATACACCAGGCTAATGCATCATGTGAACTTTATAAGGAGGGAGATCTCAATGAATTGAAATAGCACATATTTTAGCACAAGAGTATGGCGTGAAGAGACACAGGCCAAGATGTAGTTGTACGTTTGATTGTCGTATAGCTAAATGTCTTCTGATGGATGCGCTTCCTGCTGAAGGTGCTAGCATACATTAGCATCATGAATAAGTGCTAGTGGATGTGGGTGTCATGAAGGAAATGACGGTAACTCCAATTAAATGCTAACTGACACTACTATGTCACTCTCTCACTCAGAACACACACACACACACACTCAGAGTTGGTCAATCCTACATTATTAGCTCTGCTTTAGTCCGTATTTTTCAATCTCTTTCTCCCTGTCCCCCGTTTTTCCAAATGCTAATGACGGATTAGCTGCCGCTCTGGCCTTGGGATTTTCTCGCCTTTCTTAGCGCACTCTCTCTCAGGTCTCTTTCTTATTCGTTTCCCATCCCTCTGGCCCTCAGTCCCTCTCTATTTCCTCTGGGAATTAAAAGAACCTGAACTCAACCCACAAAAGGACAATTCCCTTTTTTTTTTTTTCCTCTGAGGGTTGCATTTTTCTATTTTCCACTTCACAAGTGTTTATAAAAAGGACTCTCGCTTCTCACTGGCCGTGTAAGCCACCTGCTCGCTTTGCGTACCTCCTCTGATTCAGTTGCCATGGCGGCGAGAAGCGGAGGCGAGTGCCTAAGAGGTATGGGAAAAGATTTGGGACAAACAGCGACGGTATTGTCCGAGCTCAATCGTTTCCCTGAGGTCAGTGGAGACTTCGAGGCATCGAGTCGAGGTTACGGAAAGGTCAGAGAGAGGGAGGAGAGCCCAGTAATGCTGCAGCGAGGGTAACCATGGAGATGTTCTCAGCCTCCCTCTTATATTCATATTGAAACAAAGTGGAAGTACGTTAGTGCATTCAGATGCATTTTTGCGATTGAATCCGAGCGAAAGCTGAAACGCACATCTGTATCTGTTTATAATAGAGCAGCTACCGGTGGGACCCGGGGTGCCAGATATTTTAGAGACATCACGGACGTACATAAACACACGCACTCAGGAAATGCATACAGAGAGGAGAGTTCTCCATCGTTGTGATCCCCCCCCCGCCCCCTCTGTCTCCCTCTACGGAGAGCAGTAAAAAATGAAAATGCACTGCAGTCTTTATGGGTCTGGGTGATTGGATTTGCATGGCGCTGAGCCAGTCGAAAAACACACACACACACACACACACACACACACACACACACACACACACACACACACACACACACACACACACGCAAACCCGAAAGAGAATCAGTAACTCAAAATCAACATGGCAGTTTTATTGGAGTGCATTTTGAGTGTCTAAACCGAACAACCATTTTCAGCAGCGCCGCCCTTCTGCTCTCTTTCTCTCTCTCTCGCTTTCGCGCGCGCTCTCTCTCTCCACAAATAGATGGATGCAAAAGGAAGGAAAGAAAAATTAGAAAACAGGTTGTCATGAGGTTGCCGCTTCAAACATCACACAAACACACACACAAACACACACACACACACACACACACACACACACACACATAGATGTTCATGATGAACATGAAACAAGGATGTTCAAGGAAAACGAGGACTCAATTAGCTAGATTAATTCGCGAGTGGAAAACTCATCCGGACAGGATAATCTGCTGCGTCTCTTGAGAAGACGTCGTTCAGATCGGAGCTGAGGAAGGAAAGCTGGATGTAGTGTCTGTGCAAAGTTTATGAAGATATCATGCATTGTCTTAGCTTTTTTCTTCTTTTTTTGCCTACGGCTGAATCCCGTCTTCAAAAAAAAAAAAAAAAACTCTTCCCTTTTCTGTCTTTATTTTTGAAGGCTGTGACATTTAATTATGTGCAGTTCTGACTGAGTGAGTGACTTTTCCATATCAATAAAACAGGCTGTATTTCCTGACATTTCATATCGGCCAGCATGCACACACACACCCACACACCCACACACTCACACACTCACACACACACACACACACAACATCTTTCTCTCTCTCCCTCTCTCTCTTTCTCTCTCTCTCTATCCTACACACACACACATCTACACAACCTGAACACCTTTCCTATGCATACACTCCCACGCCTACATGTGCTGACCCCGGAGAACTGCGCTGTCTGTACTCTACAACCTCGTCTTATTGGTGCAGAGCCTGGTCTTTGCCTTCTTTAAAAATTAAGGAGCTAATATTTTAGTTATACACGCTGAAATTAAACCAGTTGACACCGATATAGCTTTTCATTTAGGCTGTTTCAAAGGAAATAAACACCACATTTTATATCGCTCACTTTAATTATGATGATTTTATTGGTAAATCCTCACTCTCATCACGCATCGTCTATACCAATTTATCCTGTATTCAGGGTCGCGGGGTCACGGGCAATTTGGGAACACCAATTAGCCTAATCTGCAGGTCTTTGGACTGTGGGAGGAAACCGGAGAACCCGGAGGAAATCCCACAAAGCACGGGGAGAACATGCAAACTCCGTGCACACAAAGATGAGAATCGAGCCTGGCCGGGAATCGAACCCAGACCCTGGAGGTGCAAGGCGACAGGGTCAATCACAGAGCTAGAGAAAGTGAAGGATCTTGCTTAGGGGTGTAACAAAATGGATTTTTCTCCATGATCCAAGATCCGGATCGATTTTGTGCCTTAAATATTCATACCTGTATTCAGATTTAAACCGCAAGTGGGAATGGTTCAGCCCAGAGGTTTCGTCGTCGTCATTGTCGATACCACTTTATCCTGTATACCCGGTACAGGGGCCTGGAGCTTATCCCAGGAGACGAGGCGGGGTACACCCTGGACGGGTTGCCACTCCATTGCAGGTCCCAGAGTTTTTATTTTTATTTTTATATATACGGTATATACTGTATACAGTATGAACCCTAAGATAATAAACCATAAACATTAGTAAGAAAAAAAAACATCAATAATGCAGTTTACAGAACGGAACGTTATGTCACTCCTAAACTTCTTCAGCACTTCCTCAAGAACAGCTCCTTTACCCAGGTTTATAATTGGCTTCAACCAAACGCACCGTGGAACTTTATCGAGAGCTTTCTGCACTAATAGGACTGTGTGAGCTGTCTTTCAGAGCAATGATCTCTTTATAGTTGACAACAGGAGACGCCTCATAATATTTGAGCACATGTACTTCACCATAGTCTGAGGTGCGTTCCATCCGATCAGAACGGATCAGAAAAGATCACCAGACATACTCACACCGAATCCGTTAAAGTGCTGGGAAGCAGCATCAGAATAGAGTCCTTTAAACACGTCTTACATGTCGATTTTATTTCTAATAAGGATGGAGCGTTTTTACTTAGAAATGATTACAAAAAGAAATCTGTGCAATGAACATGCATAGCCTGAAGGGATCGAGATAAAAAGGTGTATTCTGACATATGGAGCGGTTTCACTTTAAATGAAAGAATAGTTCCTTGGTAAATTCTGGAAGCTCACAAAGGCAGCGCAAACCAAACATAATAAAAAGAAATAGTGCAGCGTTACATTAAAGTTTAAAACTCCTGCTTTTGTGGATTTTTTTTTTGTTGCATTATGTGGAATCTCAGTCTTGATGCGCATTCGCAGTGAAACTTTCTCACAAAGCTTTACAAAAAAAAAGGAAGAAAGAGAACAAAAAGAAGTAGAACAACAACAACAACAGTGGGAAATGAATGAATGAATGAACGAATGAAAGAACAATACAGTGGCGTACTGTAGGTCAAGGTTTAAGGGTTCAAGTCCCCCTCTGGTCTGTGCTTGACGGGTTTCCTCCGGGTTCTTCACATGCAGATTAGATTAATTGGCATTTCCAAATTGAGTGAGAGTGTGCGCATGCTTGTGCCCTAGGATAGATTGAAACCCTGTCCATGGCGTACTCCGCCTCGTCCCCCATGTCCCCCGGGACAGGCTCCAAGCTTCCCTCTACTGTGAGTGAGATTGAACAAAGCAGCTCCTATTTATGTCTGTATTTGTATCTGTTGAATCTGAATAATGTATTCGTGTTCAGTTACAGTCCTACTCATTGGGCTCAAGGGCACAGAAGCATCTCTCCAGCAGACCTGCGACCTTCTGGCCACTAGTACAGTGCTCTCACTGCCAAAACAGCACAGCACCAGAGCATGAATGTGTTTCTGAAGTAATAATTGTTCCCGGCTTCACAGCAAACTGAAAACAGTTCAATGACATTATACTGTACGTTATTGTACTGACCCCACTGTTGCCCGAGAGGCTGCGCGTATAATTCAGTAATTCATATTTGCTCGGTCTTTATTAGCAAAGCTCTTGTTTTTACATCAAAGGTAAAGCGAGAACGTGAGAGCCCGGAGGAGAAAGATGAGTAGTTGTTAGACGGAAGGGTGGGAGAACCCCGGGGAAGGAATGACCTACAATTAGCGACAGTAGCGTGATAGCTCATGGCCGGCAGCGGTTGATTAGCATATTTCATAATTGATTATGGAAGTGCTTTAGAGGACAGGCGTTTATTCAGCACTCAATAAGGCCAATTTAAAGAAGAATTAGCAAGGAAACAACTCGAAAGCAGATCTGCGCTTCGCCTCTGTCCACCCGGGCCGATTCTTTCGCTCCTGAATTATGCAGTTATGTAAATGCTGACTTTGGATTTCGTAGAGAAAATCCAGCCACATATATAGAAACTGACCTTGGGGACAGCTTTTTCAACTGTCTTTTTTTTCTTTTTCCTTACAGATATACCCGTCAACTGTCCACCCTCTAGTGCTGATGCAGTGTCTCAATGCCCTAACTGATCTCTCAAACTATACACCCTGTGAAGCTTAATATAATTATGCAGCCTTAGTTCTAAAACCACAAACTCCTTCCTTCAACATTCTTTCCACACTGTTGATGATCTAAGAACTCAAATCATTACACGGTGTGTACCGTATGTGTGTGCTTCGCTATCGTTATCCATATTTAAAGACAGTTCGCATCTACCAGTGTGTCTATACGCCAATTAAGAGTCAAATATTTCATTTATTCGGAATTGCATTTTACAAATGAAAGGTTCTGGTAAACCTGCAGTTTAAATTGACGTGGTGTTTCTCATCATTACTTACAGATTGATGTTGCCCTCTGTCTCCTCTGTCGATTATCTCAGTTACAGGCACAAAACTCTAAACAGGTTTTTTTTTTTATTTTTTTTTAATAAAGTTCACTTTCATTTCGCGTTTTAAAAGGATTCCACACACACACACACACACACACACACACACACACACAGAAAGAGGCATAAACTAGTTTGAATGTCTAGGAAAGCATATTATATTCATGATTTACGTTTATGTTGAAAGGGCATGCAGTTAGTGTATGAAATGGCGACAGCAGTCACCTCCATGAACTTCCAAACACCACAGAACATCGTCAACACACACACGAAAGAAAATATATGTTGTAATGAAACGTGCTGTATGGGAGAAACAATGGAGAGAAATTAATAGAGAAAGCAGGAGGAACGTGAGACCTCCAACGTTGCTAGATGTGTTGTACAGAA
>JAQMYL010000035.1:9252595-9266124 GCA_030014365.1 Clarias pachynema
TATATTTTTTTCAATATTCCATATACAAATGGACACGACATTAGTGATTTCCAAGCCAGCTCTTTGTCTTCATTTAATTTATTGTGTAGATTTAAGAGACCCACAGCTGCTTTGTTTCACAACATGGTAGCTGAATGTGATATTTAATTCACACGTAATGGATCTGTGCTGGCACAAGGGGACACACACAGGCTAAATTGCATAATCACGGTTGTTATGGAAATGTTGACAACCATGTTTCTATTTTTTTTGCAGCTATACTTTAATCATAGAGGCAGCATTCTTCCTTAGGGCACTGACATGACACAATGCTGAAACCATCAACCAGCCTAAAAGCAGCGGGGAAAGCTAGATATATACCTCCCCCAGTAGCAGTTGACACATGGCTACTGGTGTTTTAGATATACCGGCATGCCTTCCATCAGGCAATATGGGCAGCCATAGGAGACAGAATTAGAAAGGACAGGACATGTAGTTACTGGTGTCATTTTGCTGTAGCACACATGGCATCTGGCGCATTGCTGCTGCTAAGCCTCCGTGCCTGCGAGATTGCTTTGTGCCAGAGGTAGAGCTGTAAGCGGCAAATCTGGAGTTTATCCGGCTGATAGGAACTGTTAGTGGTGGTAAGGAAGGGTAGGGCAGCTTTACAGGGATGAAAAGATCGTCAATTCCGCTGAGAGGTGTGTGAAATCGGAAATCATCATTGGTTCACAATATGATTGTTTATCAGCGGTTACTGTAACCTGCTTTATTTTTTGGTGGGTTGTTCAGGATGCTGGAATGTTTCATATACGACACCTCTCCCAAGAGGGGGCTGACCTCCTTAGCATTCACTTAGCACAGAGGGAGAGAGAGAGAGAGAGAGAGAGAGAGTGGGGGATGTTAGGATTGAGAAAGAATAGGGAATGGAAATCAGGGAAGGCAGAGGAGATAAAGCGCATATGAGAGGAAGAAACTGAATCTATATACTGTATGCAAAAGGCTGATTTGAAATGAGAAGGGAGACCTTAAAACGAGTCGAGCGTTTGCAGAGAGAGCGAGAGGACGAGAAAACCACCCGGCACTTCAACACAGCTTGATTCCATTTTGTTTCTCTTACTTATTAGGCAGACAAAGCCCCAGGAGAGGCTGCACTCACGGTGCTCGCGCAGACGCACCCCACTCACGAAAAATGTACCTAAAATATGAGGGAATTAGAAAGTCCTCTTACCTCAGTAAACACTCGGATAGTGAAGAGGATTTCTCTCGCCTTGTCTGTTTCTCGGTGCGGGCGCAGTCAGCTTTATTGGCATGACAATATTTAGTTACAGTATTACCAGCACATTACTGAAGTGATATTAAGCAACAATTTTATTCAAAAATATCAAAGAACTTCCATTTAAAGACAAGAAAGAACCATGTAGGCAATCTAGGCTGTGTGTGTATGTGTGTAATAGTCATTTTTCATTTTCTTTCTTTTTTTTTTTTTAACTGTTGCAATTTTATGGAGGGTCTTATCCCATCTAACAGAACAATTTTCTATAATGAAAAATAAATATTTTAGTCTGTTTTTCCCCAGTTGGCTCTTTAACCCAGTGGGTTTCCAACGGGAAAATGCATTAATTTCTCATGGTTTAACGGAACATCATATCCCTTCACAAACACACACATCGCCATTACTGTCATTCTCCTGGTTTGATAGGATAAATGAAAGTGGTCCAGGGGCCGGAACATGGCATTACAGCAATCACAGAAATTGGGATTATTTATGATTACTTAAGAAAGCACATTTATTATGTGGCAAAAGTTAATACTTGATTTCTGGACTGGTTGAGGTGTCATGCCAGTGCTAGCTAATTAAAACAAAATGCAGAAAGGTTTTCTTCTAAGTGAATAAATCCCCCATTGCTATATTCACACTTATTATCCAATGAGGTACATGCTACACAAATTAAATATAGTGCTGATAAATCCAGGCAAATTACCAGTTCCTTAAACTAATCACAGCGGAACAGGCTGCATGCATGAATGTTGGGTAAAATCATTGGGTTTAATTAGATTTCTAGTACAACTGTTAATCAAAATGAAAACTATCCTGTTGACTTTATGCTGCTTTTGTGGTCCTTGCGTAACAGTTGTATTATAATCAGTAGGCAAAGATATCCAGACATCAACATTAAACATGGAAGTAAAGCAAATACCCATACGGACGGCTGCTAACACCGTATGAAAGATTTTTCAAGCATTTTCTACAGTCTTCTTAAGGCGGCCTTATAAGAATCCAGCGTTTGTTGCCTGGTCGTAAGTTCGTGTCCAGGTCGATGGTCTTTTCCAAGATTTTCTCCGAATGCGGCATGAAATCCACTCTTCGTAGAGCCACCATACAGTAGGAGTGCCTCCAGAACAGCGTACAGTGTTTGTGGCTCATTTGGATTCAGAAGACATTTTCAGAAGCCCATATTCCTACGGTGGCTGAACAGTAGTTATGCCGCAAGGACACATTAAGTAGTTCATACATGAGTATCTTATGGAGTTTCTATGAACACCATATGAACCGCTATTCGTACGGCATTCATACACATGGGCATTTTTAAGGTAGAAGTAATTTCTTCACCATTTCTACATTTTTATTTATCTGGATATTTCTTCATATCTTGCAGGTAGGGTTTTTAATCTTCAATATTTGCATAGATCATCATGTGATCTCTCGTGATCTCTACCTGTTGTAGCTGAGGGAAAGCAGCAGCTACAACTGCTAGAACGTTTTCTTCTTCGTCTTACAACTACCGCTGCAGAAGGTGAAACTGCAGTCCTCTCGGGATTATTGCCGTCTTAAAAAATTAATTATTTTCACGAATTTTCTAGCACCAGAGAGAGTGGATAGCCGCTGCTTTATACACCACGACAAAATGTGCTGACAGACAGGAGATCTTCCTACCAGATACAGTACTTGAGAGTGACTTTGCACATATGGGTGACGTACGAACACCGTAAGACAAAATATTTTGTAAGATCTAATTATGTAGGTTGTAGGAAGGTCCTAAGGCAACCTTAAGATGAATGTAAGAAATCTATGGCTACTGGATGATAGAAAAGACAACTGTTTTCCTCATGAATGTCTTGAATTGTACTTAAGAATTAAACAGCATCCATACCAACTTCCTAAGGAGGCTGTAGAGAACTATGAATATTTGTAAGAATATTTGTGACCAAGGTTTAAATGTCATGTCATGTGTCATTTTGAGAAAGACCAGAAAAGGCAAAAGATAAATAATCACTATAATAATGCAGAAATTAGAGCTGTGAATCGGTGGAAGATTGTCGAGTAAATTTAATTGTGGTTTTCAATTCTATTAGATTCAATAGTGCTAATGTTTACTGTCTGATTTGTTTCAAGCAGTAATGTTCCTAACAGCTTTTAAATGATTAAAAACTACTAAAATAATTGAATAAACATCAAACTGCTGTGTAACAATGTGTTGTTAATTTTTTAAATGTCCTGTCATGTACAAAGTGATCTTTTTCCCTGACAATCTTCTGCTCCACACTCCAGTCCAGTAGGTGGCGGTATTGCACCAACCACCAAGAATCTCAAAAGAAGAAGTGATAATCTTGCAAAATGAGAGTATTTTGGAAGAACTTTACAGAAAAGTCGTTTGTATTTTCTGCAAAAGCTGTGGTATATTCTTAAAAGAAGTTGTCCATTTTAGACCTTTTACCACTTATAATGAAGTTTTAAATGCGTGAATCTGAACCAGAAACTGACACATCGATCTGTTAAATCAATCAAGAAAAGATTGTTTAATTGCATCACTAAACAATTTAAGGTTCCTAAAACACTGAAATAAATAATGTAATATGGAACAAAACAGACCACAGCTTTAAAAATTTTTTAGTTATCTGTTTATTGCTATGCTCAGAACAGGATTATATTTTATTACTCCATTTTAAAAAATTAAAAATAACAAGGTACAAATAGTTCATACATTAAAAAAATATCGGTGCCGGTGCCTTCAGCAAAAATGAATATATAAATGTACAAACAATAATGCAGTAATCGCTTATTTAGAGCTCAAACATACTGGGACATTATAGAGTTTTATTTTAACATTTATTCAATTAAGGGTTTTTTTTTGTGTGTGTGTTTGGGATTGCAACACTGAGTGTCTTTCTGAAGAAAGGGTGTCTATAATGTTGTCCATTCCTCTACGCTGGGGTTCCCCTGGTACAGATTTGTTCGGATAGACTTCCTGCTTCAACGGGTTTTCATTCATTCAGTGGATCATGCTGGCTTTAAGATGGGAATACACCTTGGATGGAAAAGCAGTCGATTGAAGGAAACACACACACACACACACACACACACACACACACACACACACACACACACACACACACACACACCTTGAGGCAGTTTAGCATAGCCAGTTCATCCCCAGCATGTATTTAGGAGGCGGGGTAGAAAACCAGAGAAGCCATAAAAGGCCTGTGGAAACACAGACGAAAACATGGATTGAACCAGAGACCCTGGGGCAGTAAGGCTGCGATTCTACAAGTCGGGTTCAAATCTGGACACTGCTATGGATGGTCATTGCAAAACATTTTTTGTTATTGTTTTTGGGTTGATTTCGAAATATGTTTGACTCATCATAATTCCTTTCAGATGGTCACATTTGGACCTCTTGGCACAGATAACCAGACTTTGGGCTGAAATATCCTGTCAATTAGCAGAATTAATGATGTCATCAATCTTTTTAAGAGCCACCTGCCAAAAGCAGGCCTAAAGCATGACTAAATCCTGATCCAAATTTTACAGCAGAGTCAGGTGCTTCTTCTTGTATAAAACTGTCAGCTTTTACTGGAAATCATGGTAATAGTGAGCATGAGTAAAAAGTTCATTTTTGGTTAAATCTAACCACAAAATGCCAAATGCCACTCTGGTGAAGCTTGATGAGGCTCAGGCGCTGTATGTTCGAGGGCTTCTTTCTTGCAATGCTGCAGTACCAACTGGCTTTTTGTTGTGAAGGCATTGTTTAACAGTTGATTTTAAAACTTAACAATAAAAAAAAATCAGCTAAATTGCTGGTGGTCTTTCGGCTGCTCCCGTCAAGTGGTCACCAATGCGGACCATACGATCTACACAACAACTTGGCACAGGATTTTGTGACGGATGCCCTTCCTGATGCAATCCTTCCATATTATCCAGGCTTAGGACTGGCTCTGCATTGAGTGGCCAGGGTTTGGGCATTGGGTGGGAATTGACCTGTGACGTTACGCGTTTCATGGGAGAAACCTACCCACTGAGCCACCAATCCCCAAGAATAAGCCAAAATGTGTTTGTAATATCAGTTTCAGACATGAAAAGTTGTTTGTCTTTTTTTTTTTTTATATCCAATGCTTGACGTGTTCAGGTAAAAAAAAACATCTTTCTGGCTTGTATTAAAGGTTCTATGATTTTATACGTGGCAATGTCATGAATGAAGAGGAGGACGCAGGTGCAGGTCAACAGGGTTTTATTACACTTGGCAAACAGTTAGTCGGAATCGTAGTCAGGATGCAGGTAAAGGTCAGGGGATCTACAAACAGCCTTTACTAAGAAAGACAAGAGCAAGACGAGGAAACAGACTCCAAACCGGGTAAACAATCAGGAAATCAAGGAGTGTATGCCACACACTGTGAATTTAGTGTTTGAGTCTTTTCCTGCGGTGAGGGTGGGTCTGATTAGGGGCAGGATTGCACAGTCAGTATGTACAGTATGTAGCATCTGTACTGTACTGTCATAGTGAAGTGCGGTTGTCCATGGCGGCCATGGTTGTACACTGTGCTCTACTCTGGCAAGTGGAGTTTCACAACAATTCCAGCATGGATATGACAGGATGGTTTTCCTAAGAGAAACGGGGCATCGTTAAAGCCACAAAGGGGCAAGCAGAAACGAATGTATATTATAAGAATGACAAATTGTTTGCATTAATTTTAATTATTCATTATGAGGATGTATGATAATGTGTATATGTAGAAAGTGCTAGCGGACATTAGTACATTAGTGTTTAAAAAGAATTACATTGATTTTGTTGGTTAGAACAAAGATATATTTTTAGAGTAATTTTACAAGGGGTGTTCAAGTCAAACCAGGATCTTGTAAATGAATCTGTAAAACCGATTGACATTTACAGAAGCACCATACAGAGATGAGCCTCTCAGCCTCAGTAAAACATTTGAAGTGCAAATGTTTTAAAGCTTCCTTTGAATGACGATCTCTGAGGAGGTGGCTCGGAGCCCACTGCAGTTGTTTCCATGAACATTCAGTGAGTGGAACATCTGATGCTTGAAAATCGATGGACTACTTGTCGTCAACTTGTGGATGGGACGCATCAGTGTGGGAACTGCATTCAGTTCAGTTCAATTTTATTTATATAGCGTTTAACTATGGTCATCGTCTCAAAGCAGCTTCACAAAATGAAAAGAAAATGTATGGAAGTGTGTATGAGTGAGAAAAAATGTGTTTAGATAATAATGAGATTGTCCCTGATGAGCAAGTCAAGCGACGGTGGCAAGGAAAAACTCCCCGAGATGGCAATAGGAAGAAACCTTGAGAGGAACCAGACTCAACAGGGAACCCATAACATGGAGTTAGTTATCATGGAGTCCAGTTCACTGGGAGCTCAGGAGCAGCATGTGTAGCTCCAAACTGTACACACAAACAACAATACGGACACCACTTGCACATTACAGGAACTCGCCTGGGAGTTATTGCCACGTCTCCCGTACAGTCCTGGCCTCGACTGTACGGTAGTTCCTGGGAGGCCAGTGTTTCAGACATGGAGCAGTCAGTCCAATCATACAGTAGCTCCAGCATACAGAAGCTTAATGGTATCCAAGCCTCTAGTGAAACACTGGAATAAGGGCATAAGTGGAGCAGAATATTATATAAAGGTAGTTTTTTTTACTCTCATAACTGTGTTCTGTTATTCTGCCCAATCAAAAGGCCTGGTTTGATTTGAAAAGCAATTGCTTTCGAGCATCTTTGTGAGCGCCAATAATTCAGGCGGGCACTATGGACCATTGAGTTCCGTGTTAACCATCCACCTCAGTTATCAGATATAAATATAACTGTGAACTAATCCCCACCAGATTCTTGCTTTTCTTTCTCCTATTAAATGGTCGGTTTCTCAGTATTGGCAAGATGGCAGAACAGGAGATGTGAGATTTGAAATTTTAATGGTTTGTTTTACAGAAATGTTTTTTTTTTTTTTTTTTTTTTTTACAAAATGCAGTCTCCACATTTTATGTTGCGCTGCTGGAACAGTCTTTCTGTCTATAAAAGTGTTTTCTTTTTACCGGCCTGTCTTTGTGGCTAGATTGCGTTCACTGAGTCTCTACTTTGTCAGCATGGTTCTGAGTTTTCTATTAGTCTGGCGTAGCGTTATAGTTGTCTTCAGACCATACGGCATCGTGTCTCATACTGTGCTTGAATTTCTGTGGTCACATCTGAAGTCTTATAATTTAGCTGACTCTAACTGTCCTTGTGTCCAGCAAGTCCTTATTGAAAATCAAGGGACCAGAGACTTACGCTCTCTCTCTCTCTCTCTCTCTCTCGGTCTTTTATTCCATAAAGGTCAGGGTCCCAGCCGATCTGGGTTGCCATGTAAATTACACTTGACAGCAGAGCACGGGGCCGCTCTATGCTCTCACCCTAAAGAAGCCCTGGGGACAAGTGCATGCGTGTACACGTATCTTTATTTGTTCTCCTCCTGCATACGTAGATTTGCGTGTGTGCACGGTCCTGTGAAGCCGTTTACTGGGTCAGTGAGTAACATGTCTGTCCCTTGTTTCTGCAGCTCTGCGTTAGATCGTCTTACCAATGAGCATCATGGACAGCAAATCAGTCTTGCCTCAGCACCATGGGGAGTTCTGTCATATCCTTGCACCGGTGTCACATTTTAGACAAAAAAAGGTAGTTTGTGTACTCTGATGCAACTCTGGCGCAAGACAAGACAGAGGAGGAAGGAGATGTCTGAATATGGGTGTGTGAGAGAGCGACGAACACGGGGAAGCTGTGTAATTACCCACCATCTCAGACATCATTAATGTGACAGGGATGTTGAAAGGAGTATGTTTGGGGGGTGAAGGGTGGGCATGTCATAAGTGTTCGTGCAGGGCCAGAAACAATACCATTTACAGCATTTCATGTTTTTTTTTTTTTTTTTTTTCTGTTCCGCTTAACCTTCTGCTGTTGGCTGTCAATAATGTTTCATCTTTTCTGTTGCGTGGTATTTCCCTCTAAGCAGCAGTCTTTGGGAAGATTTACAGCATAGCTGTAGCGTAGATTAGAGGAGCGTGCTCCATAAACCAGGAAAAGCCCATGCCGAGTGCAGAGGAAAAAAAAAAAACAGATGTGAAAGCAGAGAGAGAGAGCGAGAGAGTGAATGACATTTTGTCTTCTGCGGCAGAGGAAGCCGTGCTATAATGGGTTTCGCTTAATTTGAGCTCAATTGGAAAGTTATTAGAGAGCCCGATTTAGCCGTTTGTGAATTTGGTCAAGGGCACTGCAGCCGAGCCCGAGCTCAGAGCGGCGTTTGGAAACAGCGACGTGTGTCTGCTGGAGCAGAACCGCAGAGAGGAGGAGCTGCTGATATACACGATACACCCCGCACGCTCTCACCAAGGCTGATCAGAGCATCCCCACAAGGCGTTCTGCTCACACTGTGGTGAAGAATAAAGCTTTGTGTATGTGTGTTTGTGTGTGTGTGTGTGACTGGGTGGAGAGGTTGTTTGGTTCACATGGTGGTGTGTGTTTGTCTGTTTGCTTTGTGTTTTTCGAATTGCCTTTGGCAGAAGTTGTTCTTATCAGCGCTGATTTCAGGTGGCTTTGTGTGTTTTGCCAGTAGGTCGCTTTGGCAGACCTTTGTTATTTACTTTGGAGGTGACCTAACGAACATTTTTTTTCCTTTTCTTTTCTTTTCTTTTTTTTTTTTTTTACAACGCAAGTGAAAGACAACGAAATGAATCATGGTCATGTTTGTGAACAGCGATAAACTAAACAAATTCCTTTTTTACTCTAGCAATGCCGCTAAGAGGTTTATTGATCCGAGTGATTTTCTCTTAAGGGTTGTTTTTTTTTTTTTTTTTTAAGGTCATAAAGTAGATCTGGAGATTGTAAAATAATCAAGGTAAACATTTTAATCTGAATGCTAAAACAATGATAATTGTATTTTTAATCTAGCATTATTACTTGGGGCGTTCAAGTCAAACTGGGACTTTTAAATGTACAGAAAAAAAACAACACAGTTATGTGAATAAAAACTCCCTTTATTTCTCTATATGTGCTTGGATATCATCAAGGTAGAAAGTTTTCTCAGTACGCCGGAGCCAAAACTCCTTTAATGGTCTTTTACTTTAATGGAAAACAGCTTGGTTTGATCACTGAAGGCATTTTTTTTCTTCGATTTTTTTGCAGGACATTGTTCAACCAAATTTAATTCATTCCGGAGGCGAGTTCTTAAGGTGGAATTTCGCCTTTCGAAACACGTTTTCCTATAGAAATAATGTAAATGCAGATAATCCGTTCCAGCCACCCATAAAATATTTAAAATATTACCAATTTCCAACACTGTAATCATATTTTTGCATATAGAAACAATTAAAACATTTAGAAAAGACATGTAAATTAAGTAAAATCTGAAATATTGTAGATAATATATTAAACCTCATTTATTCTTAATTTATGATTCCTCTTAACACCGACTGCTTTAAAATGAAACTGAAAGTGGCTCTCGTTTCTTCTTTTTGCCGTGCTTTATAACATTCTGGAGACCCATCGTGCTATGTCTTCTTGAAATATTGTCCAGAATCCAAAAAAAAACAAAACCACACAAAACCCACAAAATATGTAAACTTGTTTAGCTTGGCTTTCCACTGATATGAACAGGTTTTGATGAGCTACTGGAAGTACATGCAAACGAGTGTGTGCAAAACTGGAAGTGCACGGTTGTTCACATGGCGAAAATGCTTCTCGGGGGGGGAAATGTTTTGCAAAACGCGGGCGTTCCTACAATGATGTACCTCTGTACTGCTTACTGCTACTAGTGCTACTCTAGGATAAGTGCCCTAATGCAGCATGGTATTATATAAAGAAATAAAGACTTTTTTTTTCTTCTCATACCTGTGTTCTGTTAGTCTGCACAATCAAAAGTCCCAGTTTGACTCGAACGCCCCTCATATTTAAGGTTTTTAACGAATGATTCCATAAACATGAAACTAACCTTACTAAAAAATATTAATATTAGGTACAGTAAACTCAACTACTAGCATTATTTTCACTACAGGACTCGAACGATTCATTGTAATTAACGAGGCAGGCGAATAATCAGTGTTACCATGTGGAACTAAACAGTAAAGGCAGGTTCTAAAGGGTTAAACGCAAGCGGTTCTCAGAAAGCAACACATGTAACGCTATTGAGTACCGGATCGTCATTTAAACGAATTGCGTGGTGAGCCTTGCCTCCTCAAAATTACCACTGGCTCCTCTTCTTAACCAATCATAATCAAGAGCACGAAAATGAGTCTCCGCAGCAGCTCTGAAACAATTTCAAATAATTAGAAGTGAACATAAACAAAATCATGGTGTTAGTGGAAATTGAAACTTCCTCAAGAGCCCCTACATACACTCGACATACCACCACACACACACACACATGCATGCACGCACGCACGCACGCACGCTGGCACGTTTAAACACTCCTCCAAACGTAACACGACGCGTAATTGCGACAGCGCAGCGTAATTAGTTTGAGTTTAATTACCAGAAGGGGTTAACTCTTTTATTACTGGATTCCGAACGTACCATGACTCACACTGCCTTAATTCCTCACGATAATTATGATTACCCTTCATATTGATTAATTTCACGCTGTGTGCATTACGTGCTTAAAGGGGAGGTTTGTCAAAAATTATTAATTAGCATCCTCCGAACTTCTGAGATGAGACGTGTTACTGCCTCTGACCCAGTAAGTGTCGCGTCTCATGCAAATGACTGCGCGTAAACATTGTGTTTACTCTCGACACATGCAAAATAGGTCTTCATTTGCTGAAGCAACAAGTGAAGGTCAACATCAGATCAGCAGCTATCAAGCAGCCGGTTGACATGCAAGTATTTTCTATTAGCAGCGTGACCTTTACTTCATTCAGTGCGTGTGGGAGTCCAGGAAAACTGCACTTGGCACGTCAGCGGATCTCTCGTACACCTTCACATCACAACGTTTCTATCAAAATGTGTGTTTTCCAGCATGAGCAGCATCATTTCATCGAAAATATCAAAAATATCAAGTAGAACTACATTTCTCTTTCTCTCTCTCTCTTTCACACACACACACACACACACACACACACTTTTTTCCATCCCCGTGCTCTCTCTCTCTCCTTCGGTCTCTCTGCCATCCTCTCCCTGGCTCTCATTTCATGACAAATACTGCGTCATTCGTGTTGCCAAGCCTTATGTAACGACTTATGAGCTGTATTTAGAGTTGAAGTGTGAGTAGTGCGGAGTTCGAGCCAGAATTGCACACATCACATTCCAGGCCTTAGAATCCCTTCCCGAATTGAAGTGCTGCTTAGAAAGTTTCGTTTTGCTGCAGAGCTTGCTCATGAGAGGGGAAGTTTTTTTTTTTTTTTTTTTTTCCCCGTTATGTGTTGTTCTAACTTTAAACAGTATTAAATTTAGCTTCAGTCTTTACAAAACCCGACACCGATTTTTTTCTTCTTCCGCATATAAGCTTCTGTGAGCGAGAAAGATCGCTTTATTATCGTCAGGATCCGCAGTGTGCAGCTGACATATCAAGAACATCGCAGTGGTTATGTATGGGTGTCAATCTTAACATGTGTTACTATTATATTTAATATTTTTATACCATACCTTTTTTTTTTTACACAGCACGGTGGTGTAGTGGTTAGCACTGAGGTCTCTCACCTCCAGGGTCCAGGGTTCGGTTTTGTGTCTATGTGTGTCTGTATGTGTGGAGTTTGCATGTTCTCCCCGTACTTGGTGGGTTTCCTCTTGGTTTCGTCCACAGTCCAAAGACATCCTGAATAATCTAATGGTTATTTCCAAATTGGGAGTTTCCAGGCCTCCCATGTCCCTGTATAGGGTAAACAGTATAGAAAATGACTGAGTGAGTATATTAATGATATAATATTTGAAAAGTCTTTATCAGGGGTTCTGTGGAAGGAAAGACTTTACCCCGCAGACACACACAACCTAACGTCTGTAGACGGGCTTTAAAACTCAGTCTCCTGAAAGAGGTCTTTAGATATTACTAATTACTCTGTGAAGACACCCTAAAGATGACTAATATAAGGGCTTTGGGAATTTACTTTCGAAGACATCTGGCATGTTAAGATTTTTAGGCGCTTTAATGGGTCCTGAAGACATTTTCTATGGGTCTCTAGTTTATTTGGTCGTGAAGATGTCCTGCAGTCCTACATGTACCCACTGGGTAGCTATTACATTTACAGTACAGTAGCTATTTGGAATCCACTCCTACAGCAAAACTCTTCATTACAGTTGTACATCGAACTTTGAGATTTTTCTCAAGAGAGACCAAATAAAAACATACCGTTTTTACAGCGCAGTACTGTGCAAGAGTTTTGATCCACCCCTTTATTTCTTCACATTAAATGAAATTAAATGTTGTCGATTAAATTACAGACATGAGAACGAATGTTTTACGTCGATGGGCTGCAAAATAAGTAAAGATGCCTATCAACAATTCTCAACAAATGAAAAATCCTAACATCCTGGCAGCCACCTCATTTCCCCTCTCGTCTGTTCCAACCCCTCTATCCAGCTTTCATTCTCACCAATATACTAATCATCCGTCATCATCGGCAAATGTTTCTCTCTGGTAACTTTAAGTTAGATGTTTTTTTTTTCTTCTTATAATGGAATAATTCATAGGTGATTATGTGGCTTAACAAAGACAAACCATTCCTCTGAAACTGGTCAGGTACAGGGTGTGGACTGAAAATGAAAGACCAAAACAAGTCAAAAATGAGTAATTGGATGACTTTTTTGATGTAGCGAGTAATCTAACGCGTTAGGTCCGCCATTTAAGTACTCAGTTATTTAGTTATTTCTTTCAAAAATGTAATCCATTATTTAGACAATTTATGTAATCCGTGAGCCAGACAGCAGTCCCAATCCGTTAGTGTGTGTGTGAAAGTCGTCCTACAAGTCGTCCTACAAGCCCCGCCTCCCTCTGTTATTCCTGCTGTTACACCCCTATCTCACCTATGTGGTTTGACTATGCGAGGACCGACGCGCGGAAACATGGAAACCTAATCATAGCGCCAAAACTCGCGGTGAATCATGATGAACCGTACTTACGGCCACCGCGCAAAACCGCGCAGGTGAGATAGGGGTATTAGTAGTTAACAGATTACGGGCCAAACTTGGCTGAGTGATGATGGTAGAATAAATATAAAGGTCTTGACTAAAACAACATGCATGAGGAATCACAAAGGAGTTTTCATTTTCTGCAATGGAAAAGTAATCG
>JAQMYL010000035.1:9298182-9311732 GCA_030014365.1 Clarias pachynema
ATTTATGTATAAGTTTGTCGATGCACAATCATATACACATTCATATACACACGAGCTCACCCAAAGTTCAAGCGAGACACCGAGCGCTGCCTGGCCAGTCATCCAGAAAATGGTGAGTGTTACACATGCTCGAGCAAACTGCCATTTCTTATTTTCGTACCCCGACTCAGTCTCAAAGAGTAATCCAATCATATCAGGTCAGAATTGGGCCATCAAACCCTTACATGTAGCTCAGCTATGAGCTTTCATTTTTATAGAGAGTTTGAAATAAGGCTGTATCATAAAATGAAAAAAAAAAAAAAAAAAAAGTGCCATCAAGCATCATAAAGAAAATAGGAGCACGGGTTTCAAATCCAGAGCTTTTTCTATTTTTTTTTTTTTTTTAGATGACAGCATTTCCAAACTGTAAACGGATCAGAGCAGCTGTAGATACTGCTAAAAAAAATAAAAAGCCATATGTTTCTAATTACAAATGGAACAATTTCACTAAACTAACTTGAAGATATATAGCGACTGGCTGCGTTCAACCTGGCAGGTAGAACTTACAATTAAGCACAGCCCATAGTAATTAATGTGTCCTTGTTGTCGCTGCTTCTGTGCGCAAAGCCGCAGTGCAGATGGGACCTCAGCTGGGCCCCTGTTCTTAAGCAAAAGTAAATAAAGTGATGCACAAAGAGAGGCTGCAAACAATGGATGCCGATTCTGTTAAAACCAACACGATCCGCGTAACATATCTAGAGCACTAGGATGGAGTGGTATGAGACCGATCTCCCGCTGCTCAATTCCCCGCATGAAGCTGGGGTTTGATGACAGGCCCACTGAGCGACGAATGAGAGAGAGAACGAGCGAGAGGGGGGGCAGAGAAAATAGGAGAATGAGAGAGTGAGAGAGGGAGCTAAAGAGGCTGTGGGTTGAATGCCTACGGGAAATGGCCCGCCGATGTGCTTATATTACACTGACTTTAGATTCATCTTGGAGATTGAAGCCGATTCCCTAGGGAAATGATGTCTGCCTGTGCGTGGGGCATCTCGTCTTCGATTCCAGCTACGGAGAAGAGCTGCGGGGTACTTAGTGAGAAAAGAGCAGTGGGTGTGTGTTTTAGAATGGGAGCTAAAGCAGGCCTATGTTCCCCATTCACCTGGCCAATATCGAGGTTATTACTCAATATGTTGAGGCTGTGTAAAGCGGGCTGCGACAAGGACTCTATTATGTCATCAGAAAGAAGGGATCAGTGGAGGACAGAGCAAGAAAGGAGGAGTGGAAGAGTACCTGCTCGCAAGAGTGCAATTCTTTACAGCTAATTAAAGCTTCCCTTTGAGGGGCAGGGCTGTGGAACAAAGGGAGAAAAGAATAG
Source organism: Clarias pachynema (assembly GCA_030014365.1). Classification (NCBI taxonomy): domain Eukaryota; kingdom Metazoa; phylum Chordata; class Actinopteri; order Siluriformes; family Clariidae; genus Clarias; species Clarias pachynema. The sequence goes on from JAQMYL010000035.1 coordinate 9,299,537, forward strand.
AGAAAGAGAGAGAGAGAGAAGAAAATATCACAGCCTTTTGAACCAGACTGCAGTCACTGAAGCAAAAGGGATGGTGTTCTACACCCCCAGTCCGTGCTCTTTGTTTCTCTTCTTTCTTTCTTTCTTTCCTTTTTTTTTCTTTCTATCTTTTTTTCCCTCTCATTTCTCTTCTTTCCTTGTCTAATGTAATGAGCGCATAATTGTTTTGCGCATAGGAGCACTTGTGGGTGTCTGTGGTGTGTGTTATATGGTTAAGTGAAAATCCGAAGCTTTTCACTTGAGTTTGCTCAGTCAGTGCAGTGACTGTGCTGTGTGGGTAAATGGAGCGAAGAACAGACAGCAAAGTCTTTAGCACACAGAGAATTACTGGCATGTCACACACACACACACACAAAACACACACACATGCGCACACAAACATAGCCACAGTTAACAAGCCTCAGTGAGGAGTACAAGCTCCCCCTTATGGTTTCATTATGTATTTAAGGCAGGATCAGGGGTCTGTGTTATACAGTAGCAGGGATGTCTGAACACACGCTCCTGAACTCTTTTATGGTCAAAACACAGGGTACCACTTAGGTTATGGTCATTTTCCTTGACAAGCTAGAGACATCATGAGAGGTCATGTTGAGTTGATGTATAAAGAAACAAAAAAAACTATACTGTATTAATTAACGATAATAAAAAATATCATTAATAATAATATTAATAACAACAACACTTTCCATGAAGTATATCACCTCAAGGATTTTATTTTTTTTTTTGGTTGGGCTGTAAAATTGTAAGACCTAAAACTGTTATTTATTAAAAGAAAAACAAATCAATGTCAAATGAAATTGGACTTTTTTCTAAACATTCCTTACATTGATAAGTAAATACATTTTCCATGTTCAGTAATACCATGAGTAAAAGGAAAGTAGTTTAGATGTGGAAAAAGAAAATCAATGCTCACTAACAAGAAAAATCGTTTTGAAACAGCTCGAGTGTTCATTGTGGTCTGGCATTAAAAAATGTGTTTTACTTCTTTTTTTTTTATAAAAATGTAAAGATAAGCCAGATATACAGTAAGCTGTATTTAAAGGGAACCTTGAGTCTATTCCAGGAGACTTAGAGCATGAGATAGGATAGGGTGCCAATCTATTGCAGGGCACACACACACTCACATGATCATTCACACACTACAAATAATTTGGCAATGCCAGTTAGCCTAATCTGCATGTCTTTGGACTGTGGACGTAAAGCAGAATCGAACCCTCGACCTTGGAGGAGCAAGGTGAGAGTGTTAACCACTAAACCAGCGTGCCGCCATGTACAGAGACAAGCAGCAACAACAAAAAAAAACATTTCCTTCTAAACTTTGTTGATTAATGGCATTACCACCAACTGTATTGTAGGTCTCATTTTCCCTCATCTTTGCCGTTCTCTTAAAGACTAACCCCTTTTAAAATAGTCTAATGCTTCCTCCCCTGAGCAAGGATGCCATTTTTGTACTGGTTGAGGCTTAAACAAGCCAGTTCAACTTTTCATCTATTGTGACCTCATATAAGCGTGTTTCTTAATTCTTCTGTTCCCTTGTAGGGGCGTGGCTCAGCAGCATCTTATTTACATAAAAACAGCACGAGTATAATAAAGAGAGTTTGAAGTATGAAAAATTTGATTATCTGAGTGAAATTTCAACAGGAGGATTAAAACATACACTTTGGGAGAGATATGTGATTTGTGTTAACTTAAAGAATGGTAAAATATGGAACCTTTAAAGATCCAGTGAGAAGGAGAGAAATCAGGACGACGATTTATTTTTAGGTTACAGTAATGGGCTCGAGCGATTTGGAGGTGATGTACAGCTCGTATTTTTCTATAAATAGTCTTAAATTGACTGGCCATACGTGTGCACACTATGCCTGTAAGGGTTAAAAGACATTTACTGTATGTCATATGGGAGAACTTGGGAGAAATGGAAGTCTTCCCATTCTTCTGACTGAATGAGTTCATGTGCTGTAGGCTACGCGATAGAAATTCAAGATGGCTGTCATTAGCCTCATTATTATTGCGCTTTCTCATTAAGAGGTGAGCTAAATTGTTTAGTGAAGCCGAGGAGAAAAAGAAAACCATTCGCTGAATTGTCAGATTGAACACTCAGAGGTTGATGTAAATGGTTTTTACCACGCAGGAACTTTAAATTACAGCAATCCTGACATGAAGTGAATGTGGCATTGTTGCTCTGTGAGTGTTGAAGTGCTGCCTCCATATGAGTGTGTGTGTGTGTGTAAAGACTCGAGAAAGACTTGTGGAACAGAGATACAGTATAGAAGGGAGCTTTTCATTGATTCCCAGCATTGTAATTTTAAGTAAATAATGACTACATAAAGAGATAAAGGAAAATATCGACCATGTGTGTGTGCTCATGTTTAGTAATAATAACATGATGTTGTAATAATAACTTTTTTAATGTAAAAAAAAAAAAGCATTTGCTGCCGGCTTGATTTGAACATAATAAGGCGACGCAGTGTAGAAATAGTAATCTTATTCCCTATTATTCCGCAGCAGCTGCTGCACCAGTGTTCCTCTCCACAAGCACCCCAAGCTTATAGATTTGGTTTGAATGTTGGGTTTAATTAACTAAGAGTTAATTAAAACATGTCCTTCATAAAATACATGTGGAAGCTGCGCTGGTTTAACAGCAGTGTTGGGAAGAAAGTAGATGCTAGTTTCACACATTTAATTACTCTCTGGTTGCCAAAGTCCTGCCAACATCGGTGCATATGCTGAGTGCTGCGGCTCATAGTTACATACACACACACACACACGTGTAAATGATTAAACGGTGGGTTTATGGTGGGAAATGTGTCATGTTCAAAAATACCACAAAAAGACAATTCTCACAAAGTAAAAAATATTTCATGAATCCGAGGAACAAAACTTTTCTCGACTTTTATTGTAGGTGAAAAGATTATTTTGCAATAACAGTATGATTGTCTTATTGCATTTGCCAACAATTACACTTTAAAAAAAGTGAGAACAATGATTACAGTGGAGGCCAAAAGTTTTAAGACAACATACTTACTGTATTCCATGTACTATTCCTCTCCATGTGCACAAAACACGTGATTTCACTAAATACACGTAATACAATGTATTTCATGAAATACATTTCATTCAAATACATTTGAATTTGAATTTGAATTTGAAATATTTCTGGCCTGTATGTCTGAAGCGTGCAACTAGTGAAAACTGGCTATGTGACAATACATACATGTAGGATTCAGCTTCAGGAGTCATGGCCTGGGTCATCTCCAGATCTGAACCAAACCAAAACTGTTGGACAATGGTGAAGAAGGCAGAAGCAGTCAAGAAACCATATTCTGTACATGATCTTTATGATCTTTTTTATGCCCAGCCGGATACATCAGGTTTTAAAGAATAAATAAATAAATTCTAAATGTTGATTGTTGTATAGCAGTTTAATTGCATAAAACAACAAACTCTGCTTATTATCTTGATTGCACTTTTTTAAAAACCTTTTTAATGTTGTACAAGTTCCTTTCAGTTATCACTTACACTATAGCAGCTGTAAACATTTACATTTAGGCATTTGGCAGACACTCTTATCCAGAGCGACTTACATTTTTATCTCATTATACATCTGAGCAGTTGAGGGTTAAGGGCCTTGCTCAAGGGCCCAACAGTGGCAACTTGGTGGTTGTGGGGTTTGAACCTGGTATCTTCCGAACCGTAGTCCAATGCCTTAATCACCGAGCTACCCCTGGCTAAACATTTATTCCCACATGTCTCTTTTTCTCTAAGTTGAAGATGAAAATTATTCCTCTTTTTATTGTTAAACGAGTATCAATATAGAATTTCCTCCTCCATGTACGTCTATGTTAGATACCAACACATTTTTTTTTGTGTATGCAAGCTAAAAATAAGAATGAATCAAAGCATTAATGAGGGCTGTAATAAAAACCTGTTATTTGCCTTATAACTAGTCATCTTATTTATTTCATTAATTTATCTTCTCTAAGGCTTTGTCCTTGCATCTTTGACACTGGTTTTACACCGGATACCCTTCCTCCCATTTTCTAACTAGGTTTGATACCAGCACTGCATGTAATAGCTGGTTTGCAGGGGTGTAGCAAGGTGTTGGCGAGGCTCGAACCCCCCCGACCCCCTAATCAGCAAACCCGAGTACAGCTAGTCAGCTTATAACTGACCGAAATCGGATCAGTCATATTCAATATTTCAGCAGCACTGTGGTGTCGATCCTGTATCTATACTGTACATCTAACATTCATATTTCCAAACACAACCTCGAGTTATCAGTTTCTTGTTTTTCCACGACCCAGCTAACATAAACCTGATCCATTCCTAATTTGCTGAACTACAGTACATACCTTTTTTTCTGTTAGTTTCACAGTAATTACTGAATAATGGGCCTTAAGATGAATAACAGTCTAATACTCCAGGACATTAAGAGGATTAGCCTGCAAGTCAATTATACTGTGTATATTTTAGTCTGTTTATTTGACCAACGGCAGTACAACAAAGAGAAACACTTCAAAATTGACTCTGAGTGAATGTGTGATTGAATACATTAAAAGGCTACAGCATGTCTTACTTTTATGTCTCTTTCAAATGCAGCATTAAATGAAAGCGCCTTTGCCAAGGAAATGAAACCGTTCCGTAAGCAATAGAAATAAAACTGTTCTGAATGCAGCAGAAATAAAACTGTCTTGAAAGCGAAACGCTGTTCATCGCCGATTTTATGTGGCCATTAAAATACATTTAAATACAAAATGCATGCGGTATATACAGACCTGCTCTCCCTAAAGCATATGAGTCAAGCTTTTTTCAATCATACAGCAGGAGTGAAGAGTTTTAATGAGTGCCTGCGTGTCACAGAGCTGACTAGAGGTGTAAGTGAAGGTGGCAGGTCGGGCCCCTGATTGGCCGAGTGAAATCTAAAGCACTGCTTCTATACTGTACATACCGATGATTCTGACATCACTGCTGACACACGCTATAATACCCCATGGGAGAAGGGAGCGGGGGTGTGGGCTGGCGGATTGAAAAAGCATGCGTGTTAGTCAGACCCATCGATAAGCTCAGTATGCGCTGGCTGAGTTTGCTATGCGGTAAATGTGGTTCATTTTAATTAAATGAGGCTTGATGTTGTTGGTAAAAAGATCTGATATTAATGGAGTATCTATTTTTTTGGGGGGGTTTACTGTATGTATTGCACATGAAAGAAAATGGAAATGGTAGAACAAATTAGTTGGTCATTATACAGTACGTCTTGAAAATATAGACTACATCGAATAGTTGATTTATATGTTCAGGGATCCTAAATGAATGTGAAAATTGGTCCAGACATAAAAGCTCAGCTTAGATGCAGGTTTTTGCAAATTAGAATTGAAAGGAAGCATCAGATGCATATAAGGCATGTGGGAAAGAAATCTAATTTGCCAGTCTAAAAGAAGCTTTTTACACAGCGTCTCTAATGAGCTTCGGAGCTTGACCTCATTAGACGAGTGTGTAACACCTGAGTGCTTCAGTTCTGAAGAGTAGACATCCCCACCCCAGCACATTAGAACAGAGCCTAATCTCAGCGCATTGAGAACAAAATCGGAGATATCAGTGAGAACAGCAAAGCGTGAAAATCATTGGAAATTTTAATCATTTGTAGGTGCCTCAGCGGGACCGGCGATGCCTTGGAGAACCACCTCAACTCCAGCATCCTCAGCAGTGGTCTTATAAGCATAATGTCTTTGATGTTGACTCCACTCTGCACAGGTCTGATGTGACTCTTGAGTGCATGTGAGTGAATGCTAAATGTGTCTTTGTGTGCCCTCGGCAGGAGCTTCGGTCAATTTGACGTGCCGTGCATTCTTCGGCTACAGCGGCGATGTCAGCCCACTCGTCTACTGGATGAAGGGAGAGAAATTCATCGAGGACATGGACCAGAGCCGCATCCGAGAGAGCGATATTAGGTGGGAGCACAAATCAGCTGAGGTGGAGACGTAGTTCAGACCTGATACCGTTTCTACAACATAACACGCATACAGTACACCGTCTGCACATACTGTACTAGACCAAATGAGTCTATGTAAACTCCATATCAGTTAGTGTTTTACCACTGATCTGAAAAATGAAAACCTTTTAAATAATTCACTTTAATATCTCATGCAATGCGTGGTACATCAATAATGCAGCTAATCAGATACACACATTGAATACACACATAAATGCACTAAGGAATTGAATGCAGATCACAGAACCATAAAGAAACACCACAATCCGTCTCGCGTAGTCATCGCTTGTATCTTGCGCATGATTATTCAGAGCTCCGGTGTAATCAGAAAGCATTTATTGAATTAATTGTTTCATTGTTTAAAAATAGCAATTGTTTTGCAATTATTTACGACTCTAGGCAGAGTAGTGCTTGTGCGTGGTGGGATTATGCTCCATGCTGGGTGGCGCGTTAATTTCAAAATGAGAAAATGAACTGTAATGTACAGTTTATCTGTAAGGCAATGCCCTGACTTTTCTTTTCCCACAATGGGCATGCAGCCTCATCAGGTCACTGGCCTGCTGTGTGCTAACATGCTCAGGGCAGTTAGCAGAAGGGAAAGTGGGTGAATTCTCAGCTTTGGCAGTGTCGGCCGTGACCTTCCCTTCAGCAGCGTATGCCATCTCTCCGACAGTCTTGAGCAGCAGGAAAAGAGGACAAGTGGTCTGTTGCTGATATGTGACTAAGCTTGTTACGTTTTCATATTCACGTTGTTTTTGTTTCTTTCTTTCTTTCTTTATTATTTATGTACAAAATCTCATTGAACAACATTTGATCAACAAGAACATTTTCTTGATATTGTTTTTACCAAAACTTAGGGTGTACAAGCCTGACTGTAATCTTAAAAATTGGGCTGAATAATATAACATGATACTGCAAATACACTGTCGTCCAGGCTGCATTACGCTCCCTAGATTAACTTCATTAAATGAATGACTAATTGGCAAGCATGTAATTATGACTAATCAAAACAACAAAAAATATAATTTTTTATGAGACGGGAGACATTCCTTAAAAAAAAAAAAACGAATCTCAATAAGAGCATCTCTGTCGAGGATGTGTGTGAGACTGGCTTTAAATGTGGCTAAAATAAGGTCTTTTAGAAGACAGCTGACTCATACTGCCTTCAGTCTGGGACAGCCTTTATCTCGGAAGAACAGAGTTTCTGCCCAATAATGCTGGCTATTTATGGATTTTCCACCCAAGTGGAACTAGTGGTAGTGACGGTATTTTCAAGTGCCCCTGATAACAATTCAGTCAAGTATTTGTGTGTCATATAGCCAAGCTGGGAAGTTCAAATGAGCCTCGTTCAACTTTTTTTGCTCGATCCTCATCTGGTGTGCAGCGATTCTTCATTTAATGCAGTGAAATAAAGAAAAGTGACTTTTAGGCAATTAACATCTCAGAGGAATTAGTGTTTCTGCAGTCAGAAAGCTGTCTAAGATGGGCGAGTGCTGATGGAGCAAGCCTGGGTTGAATTTTCGAAAGCGTTATTTTTTTCCCCTGCATTTTATTTTTTTTTAGATCCATATTAGATTTTAGCAGACAATGTAATCTCCACTTCACAGAAAACTAAGCGGTAAACTTGACTTCCTGATTTCTTTTTCTCTTATACTCAAAAACACCCCAACTTCAATGCTTCTAGTTGAAGAGACAACTGTTTAGAGCTTTTTGAGCATAAAGTGAGGTGTTGTATAGGCCATGGTTATGTCAGTGAGTCAGTTTGCACCGAGCCAGGTGACTCATCTTATCTCAGCAGCACTATGTAAAAGAAAAAAGCACAACAAATAGCTTTTTTTTTTTTTTCCGGTTCTCACACGATAGCTTATGAGCACACCAATAAAAGTGTAATTTCTCCTGCTGCTCAATTTCTGACATCATCATAACACTGGACCTCAGCTCATCTTACCCTGCTCTCCCCATGTGATTTTCTTGATATCTTTTGACAGAATGTTTCTTACATTGCCTTCTCAAGGCTTCTTACAGTATAAACAGAACCGTCTTCCATTTTAAGATTATGTGAAGGATGTCGAAAAGACGTGGTAAAAATCTACAATTGCCGCTGTCAAGCACTGATGAGGCAATGGGTTCTCATTATAAGTTTGGCATAACTACACATAAGTAGAACTTTTAGTTACTTGCTGTACATAGAAAAATGCCCTTTTTTTTCACCCCACTTTGGATTCTGAAACTTTTTAAATGTTAACCGAAATCTGATTTTTAATAAAACTGGAGGATATTAATATTCATTTGTGTTTATTTAGTACGACAAATTATTCAAATCAAATGCCCCATGCGTAATGCAATTGTCTGTGACATTTGTGAATTCCACAATGTGAAAAATGTAATATTTCTGTGACATTTGTGGCTTTTTTTGTGCATGAGCTGCTTGTTACATGTAAAGTCATGCTAAGCTCAGTGAGATCTAGATTTAAAGGAGCGGCTATCTAGCTATTTAGTCTTCAGCCATGCATTCTGGCATGTCTAAGCGTTGGATTATTTTTCTGCCTGACCTAGCAGTGTTTCTGCTTTACCTGATGGAAAAATGGTACCATGGATAATAAAAAATATTAAGGAGGATTATACACTCATAAGCCATAAGACTAAAACCACCTCCCTAATATTGTATATGTCCCCTGGGTTGCCAGACAGCCCTGACCCGTCTAGGCATGGACTACACAAGACCTTTGAAGGTGTGCTATGGTATCTCTTGCCAAGACATTACCAACAAATCCTTTAAGTCCTGCAAGTTTATCAGGGGAATTCAGAGCCCTTTGTCATGTTTGTCAAACAATTCCTGTGTTGCATGGTTGAATTTATTCTCCAGAAACAGACCCTTGTCGTCAGGTAACACCATTTCCACGAAGGGGTGTGCTTGGGCTCCAACTATGTTTAGGTCATTGATACTTGTCAAATTAAAATCCACATGACCCAAAGTTTCCCAGCACATCATTGACCAAAGCATCACACTGCCTCTGTTGGCTTGCCATCTTCTCATGGTGCATCCACGTGCCATCTTTGCTCCAGGTGCACAGTGCACTCCCATCTCGCTGTCCATATGATGTAAAAGATAACATGATTTATCAGGCCAGGCCAGCTTCTTGCCATTTTCCATGGCCCAGTTATGATGCTCACATGCCAATTGTAGGCTGTGGATGTGGGCATCTTGACCGGTCTGCAGCTATACAGCCCAATATACAGCAAGCTATGATGCACCATGTGTTCTTATACCGGTTTATTATACATAAGCAGCATAAATTTGTCAGTAATTTGTGCTACATTAGCTTTGTTCCCCATGAATATTAATGAGCCTTGGGAACACATAAGACAATCACAGTTCACTGGTTGTCCACCCTTGGATCAATTTTGGTACAGGTGGTAATAACCACTGCATACCAAGAACATTGCACAAGATCGGTTATTTTGGAGTTGCTCAGACCTAGCTGTCTAGCCATCTCAATTTGGCTCTTGTCAAAGTCACTCAGATCCTTGTGCTTGCCTGTTTTTCCAGCTTTCAACACATTCACTTGGAGAACATACTGTTCACTTGTTGCCTGATGGATCCCACCCCTTGACAGGTGCAACTGTAATGACATAATCAACGTTATTTACTTTACCTCTCAGTGGTTTTAATGTTATTACTGATTGGTGTATCAGTCAGTCTATTTTAAATGCTCTGAGCAGTTAGGAGGCATTTCATATTTTTAAAACACGCTTTGTCAGGGTGCAGCTATTTTTAAACCAATGCATCTGAGAACACTGGTATATCTGGTATCTATTCAACATCATTTTATTTTAATCATCCTTCAGCTTTCCGCTGAACTCCCAGTATTGACTTCCATTGTTTGAGTGAACAGTGTTGAAAAAGGACAACAGTATCTGTATCTGTAGCAGTTTTGCCCCTTGGTGCCTATTATGTTTCAGGAGCTCATCAGTCATCAGACATGAACTGTAAAGTTCCCGTTATACCCAATTTACAAAACCAGTGTGCTATATAAGAAAGCTTATACAATCAACCTGGGTGGCAACAACCATAACAAACAGTAATTAATGACTCGCAAAGTGGTTTTCCTCTGCAGGAACAGAATCAATTCGCCATTGATTGTCTTTGGTTAATGCAGGGAAATGTGAGTGTAAAATTAGATTAATAACGCTAATAAATGCATTTGCCGTTAATTATAGACTGGCGAAATCAGCATTTTGTAAGGTTCCGTGAACAAATTATTCAGCCTTGTGAAGTTTTTAACCGAATGCTTGATTGTTGATCTGAGACAAACAATAGTGTTCAGTAAAGTGTAAGAGAAAAGGTCCTAAACTAAAACCCTGATCACCACAACATGTCAATCTAAATCTTCATTCAAGTTTATTCCAAGGAAAATTTCTTCTTCTGAGTTTCTGAGTGTCACCAATATCTTTTTTTTTTTGTCTCTTGACAGGACCATCAGAGAGCACCTGGGAGAACAGGAAATGTCCATCACTTTGACAATAGATTCATTAGAAGAAGGAGATCTGGGCAATTACTCTTGTTATGCTGAGAATGGGAACGGAAGACGACAAGCCAGCATACAGATCAGCAAACGAGGTATTGTTTATATGGATTTCTTATTTTTAATTTCTTATCACTTTCCTGTGGGTCTCCTTCAGGCAAGCATTAGCATTTAGTGTTTCCTTTTAAGACAAAAAGCTCTGAAGGCGTCTCATCTCCGCTTCAAATGGAAGTTCAGAAGGAGAGACAGTGTCAGGAGATCTAAAATATTCCGCTCTCGACTTTGTGCACACACATAGCTCACTGATGAGCATCATAACATTTTCCCATCAAGTCTAAAGGGACTGAAATATGTTGAACTCCTGACCCATAAGCTGAGGCTCTGACATGTTGCGCGATGCAGAAGCTGACTTTTCATTTTATAGTAAATCCTAATACATGTTCATCAGTCTTTTAATCCTGTTCTACAAAATATCTTTATCTACATTTGAATTGATAATATTGCACGGATAAATACTACCCACGTAAAACCTTAACACGGGCAGCAAACGATAAAGCAGATTAAAAACATCATGATTTAAAGCATTTGCTGTCTAATGTCTAACGTTTTTTTCCTCCTCCCGTTTCCCTCTCAGTCGAGCTGATGTATACAATGGAGCTGGCTGGAGGATTAGGAGCCATTTTGCTGCTGCTTGTTCTGCTGCTTTCTCTGTATAAATGCTACAGGATCGAGTTGCTGCTCTGCTATAGACATCATTTCGGAGGGGAGGACTCAGATGGAGGTAAACAAAGTCTGCATATTAGTCACAATGATTCCATAGTGCCCCCCAATGGACAGACCAGACCTTAACACCTTAGGAAGGAAAAGGAAAGAAAGCGCATTTAAAGTGTTTTGGTAATATACAGTAGATGAGATTTCAACTTTAGAGTTCGGGGTTAGCGCTTACATTGATGTTTGATAAATGAGGCAAAAAGGGTGCTACTCTAGGACTGGAATCATGCAGAACAAAAAAAAAAAAAAGGAAAAAAAAAAGCTTTAACTAATACAGAGACTTTAAATGAAAAAGTCCAAGAAAGATATTAGGTTCTGCATCTAAAAGTACAAAATGTGCTTGTTTACAGCCCAGGTATACAGTAGCATTGGGTGAGCACATGTTAGCCATGTAATACCTACCAGTATTGCACTGTTGCCTTAAGATTAATAATGCACCATGTGGTGGCAGGTGGCTTAGTGGTTATCACTGTCACCTTGGATCACCAGGGTCTGGGGTCTATTCCTGCTTCGGGGTCTGTGTGCATGGAGTTTGCATGCTCTCCCTGTGCTTGTTGGGTTTCCTCCAAATACTCCCAAATACCTGCAGATTAGGCTAATTGGTGTTCTCAAATTGCCTGTCGGGTATAAATGTTCTTATGAATGTTGACCGAAGTGCCTTCCACGGTTGTATAAATGGGAATAAATGCAATGGTCACCATTGTCACCATTGTCCTCCATAAATGCAATGGTCACCATTGTCCTCCATTGGTGACTATTGGCTTCCACGGTCCCTAGTTGAATGGAGATGGACCTACTGTCACGTTGTGCTCTCTAGTGAAACAGACACAGATGCAGGCGGGCTCAGAAAGAACAGTGTTTATTAATACCA
>JAQMYL010000035.1:9314834-9325771 GCA_030014365.1 Clarias pachynema
ACACACACTCACAAACACACACACACACACACACACACACACACACACACACACACACACACACACACACACACACAAGATCAAGCTCTTTGCTCATGCATTATTCCTGTGTCTTACCTGTGACTGTGAATTTTGTCTTTAGTGTTATTTGTCGTTTGTCTTTTTAACGTTTTATCTGTTATACATTATCTGCATTAAGACAAGAGACATGCATGCACAGTACAATCTCAGTAGTTTTAATGATCCGAGCAGCAGAGTGAGTTAAAAATGCAGGGAAGATGTTATAAAGCATTAATGAGCACAGTCATGGTTTCTGTCAAAAGGAATCTTAAAAAACCAGGGACAAGTCAGGGCTGAAAGGTATTTAGGACATGGACTGGAACAGAGGTTGGAACAGTGTAATGGATGAGGCTTGAGAATAAACTAAGGTCCACTGCTAAAGAGGAGGTCAGGAACTGGGACTGAGTGAAGGGAAACAATAGAGCCTGGGTCTGAGCCAGGAACAGATTTTAAGAGACTGGAGCAGGGACTGAGCACAAAATGCTACAGTATATACTGCCACAAACTCCAATCAGGGACAGAGACTGCCACAGGGACATGATTGAATTCAGGAATAATGCAGATGCAGGGACGGAGACTGAGACTGAATCGAAATCTTGACAGATGGCATGTAATATACTGTATACTATAGCTGTATACTCTTATTCTGGTCACTTGTTTGTTTTTCCAAAATGTTGATTGTGCTGATATATTGGTTTTATCCACTGGTCTTGCCAAATTTGGTATGTGGTCATGACCACTGTCCCAGCAGGAACCCCCAAACTAAATAAACATTGTAATATAATTGTGACAATGTTGTAATGTCCAACGTTGGGACAACATTCTTTTTAAAAGTTAGAATGACTTTCAAGCACAACATTGCAAATACAACCTCAAATCAATGAACCTTTATTTCGAGCATTTATACCAATTAACATCCATTCATACATCCGACAATATCCATGGGTCTTCTTAGGTTTCTAGAAGGGTTTATAATTCAAATCACCACAAAGCTCAGTGGTTAAGGCATTGGACTACGGTTCGGAAGATCCCAGGTTCAAACCCCACAACCACCAAGTTGCCACTGTTGGGCCCTTGAACAAGGCCATTAACCCTCAACTGCTCAAATGTGTAATGAAATAAAAATGTAAGTCGCTCATAGAGATGATAAGAGCTTCTGCCAAATGCCTAAATGTAAATGTAAATCTGAGACAGTTTCCCACATAGTGGGCAGTGGTGGCTCAGCTTATTAAGGCTCTGGGTTACTTATCGGAAGGTCGGCGGTTCAAGACCCAGCTCTGCCAGGTTGCCGTTGCTGTGCTCTTGACAAGGGCTCTTAACCCCGTCTGCTCAAGGGGCACCGTATAATGGCTGACCCTGCACTCTGATACCAACCCACTAACAATAGCTGGGAAATGTGAAGAATAAAGAATTTCACTGTGCAGTAATGTATATGTGATGAGTAAAGGCTAAACTTGACTGAACACACAGCGTGTGTATTTCATGTCACGCATCTCTTGGTATTGTAATTTTACCCCTCTCTTTCATTTTCTTTTAGAAATATTACCATGAGGTGCATCTTAGCTCCCAAATCACTGTACTGTAATATAGTGTTTGCACAGCACCCAGTCACCTTATTACAGTAGCAAAAGTACAGTATTTTTTTTTATACATACCATTTTGACTTCTTCCTTATTTAATATTTTACATTGTTGTACTGTATGTGTTGTTGTGTAGTAGCCTGAGCAGCTTGTTCTCTAGTGGTCCAGTGTTAAGCACGGAATTCTCTCACCACAGTGATTAGAGCTCCAGTCCTGCTCAGCTTATAGTTTTGGTATTCATTTTGTTTTGAAGCTATTTTTCCAACATTGTTTCAGGGGCGTTTGTTATCTCACTGCCATGTAGTCAGTGTTGTTCCAATGTCATTTCAAATTTTCAAAAACGATTTAATACCAACGTTACCCCAATATCCGTACAAGCCAAATTAACATCACCAGAACATTTCGGGAACCAAACATTCCTGCTGTGGTTCAGATTATTGGTGCATAAAATTGTACAGTGTATAAAACAAAAATATATATTATTTATACACTCTGTACTCTAACTATGGCAAGAACTACCACTGCAGTTGGGCTAATGTGCATGTTACTGTACATGTCAACTAGAAATGCCCCAAAATATGTTTGTGTAGCTGAAAGATGAGAACAAATAGACCAAAAAGTAATGATTGCTTACAGATTTTTTTCAAGCAGTCTGCTTGCTCATTCAGAAGAGAATGCTTTTTTAAAAAATAGTTTAAACATTACTTCTTGGCTTTAAATGAACACAGTGTTCTTCCACTTTTATAAACAGTACAAATAAAATGTTGTCTTAAAGGTCCATAACTATTTCTAAAACAAGTTGCTCCCCCAAAGTGTGTTAATCCTCCAGCTGAACCCGAACCCCCCGAGTTTATTTCACTCTTCCAAATGTGCTGTTTCTGCATCTATATTAATGAGCTCCTGCTGAGTCCCACTCCACCGGAGAGCATTGGAGCTGAGCAACAAACTAGGGGAGGAGTTTCATCTTATATGAGGTCACAATAGGGGAACCTTCAAGTTGGCTTGTTTAAGCCCTGACCAATACAGTAAATGAAAAAAGTAGAATTTGCATTATATATCCCCTTTACTTTTACTGACCATCTACCATCACTTTATAAAATAATGGATAATGTACTATATACAGTATTGTTCCTTAAATATGTGACTGAGGGAAAACAGTACCAGATTTTAGTATTCTCTAGCATTGGAGATACTACTTGTATATCTATGTTATGTCTCTAAGAGGACTGTTTTTATTTTCAGTTTTGACTTGTTTTGGCATTGTCTTGACCTTGCTTTATATTCAGTCTAACACAAGCTTGACTAGACTTGCCTTTGACTCAGAAAAAGGTGGCTTTGACTTCAACACTTGACCAGGTGAGACCTCAGGGACTGAAAAGCTGATACGGTAGGCTAAGGATCAATAAGCTTCAGTAAGCACTTTAGTATTCGCTCCTCTTCATGAAGGGTCAGACCTACAGGGAAGAAAAGCATAAGCACTGCTTAGAACTGCTGTGGTAATACATGAAGGTCTTCTCGAACATAAACCAATGGGAAAATATAATATTTCATATGTAGCCCAGGCTGAGAAAAAACAAAGTAACACCTGCAAACAGGAGAGTTCCATATCCATAATGGATATATTTTAATCTGTTTCTGTCTCTTTGTTTTGCAGCATATATTGAGGATGTGGCTCGCTGTGTGGAGATGAGCAAGCGTCTGATCATCGTGTTGACCCCTGGCTACGTGCTGCGTCGGGGCTGGAGCATATTTGAGATGGAGTCGCGCCTTCGCAGCTCTCTAGTGTCAGGTGAGATCAAGGTGATCCTGATCGAATGTGCTGAGCTACGTGGTGTCATCAACTACCAAGAGGTAGAGGAGCTGAAGCAATCAATCAAATCTCTGACTGTGGTGCGCTGGAGTGGCCCACGAAGCAACAAGCCCGGTTCACGATTCTGGAAGCAGCTGCGTTATGCCATGCCATGCCGCCGGCCACAGCCCAGTCTCAGGACCCCTGCAGTGGATGCAGGAGAGCCAAACCCCTTCGCTCACCTCCACACCGTTTCTGCAATCTCAGTGGCCACCGCAGCATCGACAGCAGCAGCTCCAGCCCGTCCAGAGCTCCGGGCCGCCCTGCGCAGCTCGTACCGGGCGCACTCACTGGCCAGGCAGAAACACGCCCACTTCCGCAGCTACGATTACGAGCTGCCGCTGGCAGCAGGAGCCACTCTGCCGGCACAACCCACCTACTGCAACCTGCCGCTTACGCTGCTTAATGGCCAGTGGCCCACCGCCAAGCGCCAGCACAGCCTGGATGAGCCACACGCCAACAACAATGCCATGTTGCCGTTGCTGCCCCGTGAAACTAGCATCTCCAGTGTCATCTGGTGATGGAGAGGCAGCAACGATTATTTGACTTCTGTAGACAGGCCAGGCTGGGACAAAACCTTTTAAGCTCATAGGGATGTAGAAACGTCTGGTCAAACATAGATATATACGGAACAGCCTCTGCTCCAATCAAGCACTATGGGTTTTTTTTTTTTTCCGTGTGCGGCTTTTGGTCCACTGGATTTGCTGATTTTATACTGAGGCTACTCTGGAAGTAAAGCTCCGCATTAAGGGATTAATTAGTGCCATATCAACTAAGTGGGGAGTCTATGAGTGAACTGAGACATGCAGCCACACCACACGAACGGAAACAGGGTCCTGCACAGACGTCTGCAGTTTACGAATAGCATCACCATCTCCCGATCTCCGTACACTTTGTGTCATCACACTGCCTTTGTTTTTTTTATTGTTTTTTTTTCTGTTGCCAAAAGATATATCAATACTTTCACTTTGTTTAGTTGATGATCTTTATACTGTATTACTAGACTTGCAGTTGATTTTTCTTACTTTCAGTTTGAAACAGTGTGAGCCATTTGGAAATTAGGGCTTGGCTAAATGAAATGTTTACCCTTTTGTTTTCACTGAGAGTTTGCTCTACATGTTGATCCAAGTGTCCAGTTTCTGTTAGCTTCTGTATGATGTGTATTTATGAGTTTAATTGGACAATTTGTAAGAGGAAAAAAAAAAATCACAGAGAATTATGCAAGGAGTGGAGCCCATCCTCAAATAATAAAGGGTATTTTAAGAAACAAGAAATCTATTTTTATAAGTGGAAAGCTGTTTCTCTCTATATATAAAACAGCATCACCAGGACAACGGGGTAAAAGACTTGTGCATTTTGGGTATTTTATAAATTTTGCTACATTGTTTTTTGTTTGTACAACCTACAATAAAATAACTTGATGTCCTCGAATTAATTTAGGAAACAATAGTATACTGCATTTCCTATAGTTGGGTAAAACCTAATGAAATACAAGTTTTTCTTTTTCTTTTTTGAATAACTCTTAAAGTCAAGTTTTAAAGGACTTAAAATCCTGTGTAAAATCCATATGCATAGAGGATTGATATGTATTATGATTTGGATATTTATATTACTATGTATTATAAAACACTACAGCCACTGAAATGAAGTGTTTATATTTCTAAAGGCACAATCATTCTTGTTTCCATTTTGTTTGTCACTGTGCATTAAAATCACCAACCTCTGTCAGTTTATGTGTAGTAAATGCTAATGTCCGGCGTGTGTGTGTGTGTGTGTGTGTGTGTGTGTGTGTGTGTGTGTGTGTGTGTGTGTGTGTGTGTGTGTGGTGTGTGTGTGTGTGTGTGGACGGCATTGAAACAGACTTCACTTTCAATTATAATAATTTCCTGTAATATAGTGCAGGTACAGGAAAGTGAGTGTGTAAAGGGATGAGGGAAAAAAGATTTGAATCCATTTAAGGATGAGTGTAAAACATAAAATGTAAAACACTTTAAAGGGTCTGAAACTTTCTGTCGGCACTGTGAAGTAAAGTAGTTTGTATGTTTTGCGTATTTGTAATGTAGGATAATACAAGAGATGGTATCTACTGTAGGAAATAGACAAATATTGTAACATTTAATACAAAATACATATTATACCAAATGAATCAATTAAGATCCATATTACTTATTGAAAATAATTACATTTATTAAAATTACTTTTTGAAAGTTAAACATAATTTTTAAACATGAACAAAAGCCTGAGGAACGTGAATCTACTCAGCAAGATTTTTTTGGTTGTCAAACAGTTGTAATAATGTTAATATGGCAACTTTGCAGATGTACTTTGCTCATACTAAGCAACTAAGTCAACATCCTGAGCGAGACTCAAACTCTCGACAAGGAGAGCATGGAGTAATAGCCTCAGGTCCACTAGGGTACCTGGTGCTGTTGCAAGTAAGTACACATGTATTGCTTTGTCAAACAATGAGCATCACAAAATAACTTCTCCATCAAAGAAAGAAATATATATACTACTATACTGTGGTTTACTGTACATTTAATTGACAAGCGGTTGGAAATTAAATACACACTCATAATGTTCAATGTTCATGTTGTGAAACCAGACGATCTGCTGTTTGGATATTATCCGGAAACCATATCCGTACATCATTAGCAAAGTTACATGGGATACTGCAGTGTGGCTGTGGTGTACCACGGGGACATATCTAAATGCTGAGCAATGTCGTTCACTTTTTCTCTCTCCATGTTGTTAAATACCTTTTGTTTCACTTCTTCTCCTTCGTCTCGTGCTCCTGTTGTAACTAGGACTGGTTTTGCTGCATTGGGGCCAATGATGCATTTTACAGATTTTTGAAAGAGATAACTTCAACACTCAAGAGACACACAAGCACTTGGTGTCGAGGAGACATGAGATATGTGCTGTTTAAGGGAAGCTGTGGTGTTGACCCCGGGTCTCTGATCAGGATTTCTTAACTGTGCTATAAACTTAAGGTGGCACACACATATACACAGTTGGATGTTGTGCTGTTGAATGTTAAGCAGCATAAAACCTATAAGTAAATGGTGATTTTCTGTTGTTTGTGGTTGTAGTTACAGTATTGTGTTGGGGTCATTCATTCAACATTGGGACAACCTTTCATCAGCGCAATTTTAACTTTAAAAAACTTTGAAAAATGTCCCAATGCTGTTTTTTTGTGTGGATGACAATGCAACCTATTACAATTATACAGCAAGGTCTTGCTGGGCAGATATGATAGATCTCACATGTGATAGAGGTGATGGAGACATATTTTAGTATTTTACCTGCTACTTTATATATGATAAACAAATGAAATCTTTCAGAATTTTTACAAGAGCCAAAGAGCAGAGTGATTCTTATGTTTATGACCTAGTGCTCTCTCTCTCTCTCTCTCTCTCTCTCTCTCTCTCTCTGTGTGTGTGTGTGTGTGTGTTTGTGTGTGGAATGCATTCAAACAGACTTCACTTTCAATTTTAATAATTTCCTGGTAATTTGTTTCTTATATTTGTAATATAGTGCAGGTACAGGAAAGTGTTCAGAACCTTTCGAGTTTTCCAAATGTTGTTATGTTTCACACTCATCATAAAATTGGTTCAACTAATTTTCTTTTTTAAACATTCTACACACAATAATCTACAGTGACAACGTAAAAACAGGTATTTTCTGAGTGTTTTGTTCCTTTATAAAAACATAAAATTTCTATAGAACTTTCTCATTTATACAAGTATTCAAGGCTGATAGTTTGCCAAAAAGAGACAGAAGCATGAGAAGCAAATTCATCTGATCTGCAAAAATCTGAGCAAAAATCTGATCTGCAATCTTAACTGCATCACCAATCTTAATACCATACCTTTAGTCTTACGTACATGGTGGTGGTAGCATTATGCTGTGGGCATTTGTTCTTTAACTGAAACTTGGAGACAGGTTGCAATACAATGAAAAATAGATGTAGAGATATCCTGAGAGAAAATGTTGCGCTCAGACTGGAGTGACGGTTAAACACAAGAGTGGAGAGACCTGAAAACGGCTGCGCCTTTTCAACCTGACTGACCTTTGATCATTTTGCCCAGAAGAATGGAAGAAACTTCCAAAAGAAAGAAAGTTTGTAGTTAACAACACACTCCAAGCACCGATTTCTATTTTTTCCTTTTGGAGTTTTGTGTGTAAAGGGATGAGGGAAAAAGGATTTGAATCCATTTAAGGATGAGTGTAAAATATAAAATGTAAAACACTTTAAAGGGTCTGAAACTTTCTGTCGGCACTGTGAAGTAAAGTAGTTTGTATGTTTTGCGTATTTGTAATGTAGGATAATACAAGAGATGGTATCTACTGTAGGAAATAGACAAATATTGTAACATTTAAAACAAAATACATATTATACCAAATGAACCAATTAAGATCCATATTACTTATTTAAATGTTTTGTTTTTTTTTATTAAAATTTTATTTATTTATTTATTTTATTTTTAAAATTACTTATTGAAAGTTAAACATAATTTTTAAACATATGAACAAAAGCCTGAGGAACGTGAATCTACTCGCAAGATTTTTTTTGGTTGTCAAACAGTTAATGTTAATGTTAATGTGGCAACTTTGCAGATGTACTTTGCTCATACAAGCTCATAATAAAGTGTGTGTGGTTGCGGGGGGGTCGTTGTGGGGGCGCAGTTGAGCAACTACATAAGTCAACACCCTGAGCGAGACTCAAACTCTCGACAGGAAGAGCATGGAGTAATAGCCACAGGTCCACTAGGGTACCTGGTGCTGATGCAAGTAAGTACAGTACACGTGTATTGCTTTGGCAAACAATGCGCATCACAAAATAACTTCTCCATTAAAGAAAGAAATATATATACTACTATACTGTGATTTACTGTACGTTTAATTGGCAAGTGGTTGGAAATTAAATACACACACATAATGTTCAACATTTTGTGAAACCAGACGATCTGCTCTTTGGATATTAACCCGAAAACCATATACATACATCATTAGCAAAGTTACTGTACATGGGATAATGCAGTGTGGCTGTGGTGTACCACGGGGACATATCTAAATGCTGAGCAATATCGTTCACTTTTTCTCTCTCCATGTTGTTAAATACCTTTTGTTTCACTTCTCCTTCGTCTCGTGCTCCTGTTGTAACTAGGACTGGTTTTGCTGCATTGGGGGCAATGATGCATTTTACAGATTTTTGAAAGAGATAACTTCAACACTCAAGAGACACACAAGCACTTGGTGTCGAGGAGACATGAGATATGTGCTGTTTAAGGGAAGCTGTGATGTTGACCCCGGGTCTCTGATCAGGATTTCTTAACTGTGCTATAAACTTAAGGTGGCACACACGTATACACAGTTGGATGTGGTGCTGTTTTATGTTAAGCAGCATAAAACCTAAAGTAAATGGTGATTTTCTGTTGTTTGTGGTTGTATTTACAGTATTGTGTTGGGGTTTTTCATTCAACATTGGGACAACCATCCATCAGCGCAATTTTAACTTTGAAAAACTTTGAAAAATGTCCCGATGCTGTTTTTTTGGGTGGATGACAATGCAACCTAATTACAATTATACAGCAAGGTCTTGCTGGGCAGATATGATGGATCCCACATGTCATAGAGGTGATGGAGACATATTTTAGTATTTTACCTGATATTTTATATATGATGAACATATTTTTGGTTCAAAAATATTTTTGGCTCAGCCAAAAGCTGGTTACTTATACCATAAAAGGTCATGCAAACTTGTACCAATAATACTTCTTTTCCATCCATGCTCAATAACAATAACATTACAAACCGAGTTCCAGAAATGTTGCGATGTTTTTTAAATTTTAATAAAATGAAAACTAAAAGATCATCACATGAACCTATATGTTTTTCACAATAGAACATAGAGAACATAACAAATGTTTAAACTTAGAAATTTTACACTTTTGTCCACTAAATTAGCTCATTTAAAATTTGATGCCAGGTATAGGTCTCAAAAAATTTGGGACGGTGGTCCCAAAAGTTGTCTTAGAGAGGCAGAGACTCTCAGAAGTAAAGATAGGCAGAGGTTTTCCAATCTGTGAAACAGTACATAAAAATATTGTGGAATACTTTAAAAACAATGTTCCTCACCGTCAAATTGCAACACTGCATTCCTCATCGGCATGATTGTGTCACTGATATTAAATGGGCCCAGGAATACTTCCAGAAACCACTATCGGTAAACACAATCCGTCATGCCATCTGCAGATGCAAACTAAAGCTCTATCATGCATAAAGGAAGCCATATGTGAACATGGTCCAGAAGTGCTGCGGTGTCCTGTCGGCCAAGGCTCATTGCCTCTGGGCTAAAGAAGAGGGAGACCATTCAGCGTGTTATCAGCCTTCAGTTTTCAGCCAGCATCTTTGATGGTATGGGGGTGCATAAATGCATACGTTATGGCCAGCTTGTGTGTTTTACAAAGTATGGATGCTGAAAGGTATATAAAGGTTTTAGATGACGTCTATTTTAGGGAAGGCCTTGTGTATTTCAGCAGGACAATGGATAACCACATACTGCAGCTATTACAACAGCATGGCTTCATGGTAGAAGAGTCCGAGTGCTGAATTGACCTACCAGCAGTCCAGATCTTTCACCAATAGAGAACATCTGGTGCATCATTAAACGAAAAATAAGTCAAAGATGACCAAAGATGATATCCTACCATATCAGGCAAGAATGGGACCAAATTCCAGCAATAAAACTCCAGAAACTCATAACCTCACTGCCCAGACAACTTCAAACTGTTTTGAAAAGAAGAGGAGATGATAAACATGCCCCATCCCAACTTTTTCGAGACTTGTAGCAGGCATCAAATTTGAAATGGGCTTATTTTGTGCAGAAAATTGTAAAGTTTCTCAGTTTTAACATTTGGTATGTTCTCTATGTTCTATTGTGAATAAAATGTTGGCTCATGTGATTTAAAACCTTTTAGTATTCATTTTATTTAAAAAAAAAAAAAAAAAAAAAAAAGGCAACCTAGTTTTCCAGGATTTGGGTTGCAAAAATAATAATACAAATGTTGAAAAAACACAAATATAAAAAAATTTAAGCTGCTACAGTATAATTTTATAACATTGAAGATTAATAGAATGTATTCAGTAGTTTTAGTTATATGAGGGTTTATCAAAAGGTTTTGAGATTCTTGTGCCACAGATCCAGTCGCTTTCACCATATGACCTCTCTCAGGTGCCTTTAAACCTGGCTACTGACAGTCTGGCCCCTGGGGACAAATTCTCGATTCACAATGCCACGAATGTTGAAAAACATGATGACATGCACTTCGTCGACCTGTGGACTTGCCTCGCATTTTTCGGTCGTGGAGATGATGGGCTCTTCCACTGTAAAAAGTCTTGCTTCTTGGCAGATGCGTTATTTCTTCGACTGCTGAGTCAGCAGC
>JAQMYL010000035.1:9371995-9385000 GCA_030014365.1 Clarias pachynema
ATATATATATATATTACATGAGAAAGGTTGATGCGGTGTAGGTGCTATAATGTCATGCACAATTTAATGATACATAAATGCTTGTACAAAATATACAGACCATTCCAGGGGAACAAATTATGATTAGTCAGTGTTTGTTATTCTATATTCTTTATAGCTAAGATCTTGGAATGATTAAGGATCCATTAAAAAAGGAAAGAAAGAAAAAGAAAATGAGTTAAAGCAATATACTAATATACTGTAACGCCACCTATTTTCAAATGAAAGATTCCTCAGTCTGAACCTTATAATTCGCTCATAAGAGTAACTTGATTTCATGGACCAAAATCTTGAAAGTTTAATCACATGACTTTAACAGCAGAGTTAAATGTTAACGACAGATAATAAACAATAGTTGTGAATGTTGACTTGTACAGTATGTAGAAGCGCGAGCGAGTCTCTTTAACTGTAATGTAGATCTGTGTTCAGAGTTAGCGGAGAGCACGGCTCAACCGCCTTTTAAGGTAACGCATTATTCTCTTACCTGACAAGCAGAAATGGTTTGTGGCTTAAATGCTGTGAGGAAAGCTACCAGGCTATCTATGTGACAAGCAACAATGACATCTGTTTAGTCATTTCTCATTTTTTCCCCTCCTCTCTAGACCTTAAAAAAACCTCACATGCACAAAATTAATTAATGTGCTGTCTTTTTTTTTTCATGTGCAATTTTAAGTTTGAAACAATCTTACTCACAGATTTATACTCTATCTGCAATTGATGCCGGTGTGCGGTATCCAGTAACAGAGAGTTATTTATGGATATAGAATAAGCTCAGAGCCTTCCTACAGCTGTCAATGTTCATGTAACTCATTCTTTGTTAATTCAAGCTGTTGGAAATCTTCCAACCAGTGCAGCTTGAAACTTATAGGAATTTGACAGCTTAAGGAATATATGTGGGATATCCAGTTACCGGTCCAGCACAAAACCTTACGCCAGGTCAATCATATCCTTCACCTTGACACGATGCAAACTGCGTCATTGTAAGTAAGTGTGATGGCAGTCTATGGTGCGACACTGGTCGTCGCTGGTCTCTGGTTTGAGGGAACGGGCTTATATAAATGTTTATCCTGAGCTGGTAGAAGTAGGGGCCATGTGTGGACACTACAGAGCCTCTTATGGTTTCAGCATCAGCGTGCCCATGGCAACATCAGTGCTTTGAGGAAAACCAGCAAGGCAGAACATGCCAACACAGCCTGGCACCTTCACAGTGCGTTACCGGAACGCTCCCGGCTCGCTTAGCTCGGGGAGGGTATAGGGAGGTATGTCGTTCCTAAGTTTATTTTTGTTATCACTATCACTTGACAGTGAGATATTCAAAGAGAAAACAGAATGCACAGAGATTCATCCAGGATAAGACCAACACTCAGTTATAAGTGAGAATAGATATATTTTTATCAGATCAAGCAATTCAATATTGCATAAGTGCGCTTGTCAGGACTGAAAAAAGACTTTTTCTCTGAAAAAATTTTGTTAGATGCTGCGTTTCTTTCTCTTGTGTATCCTTAAATGTTGAAAAGTCTAAGGCTCAATATTATGGTCAAGCATTAAAACATCATGCAGTTAACTAAACCACATACAGTATACAGTGCTATTTATATTATACAGTAGATAAAATCTTTCTTCCGTGGTGGCCTGAAGATTTCCAAAGCCAAGAATGATTTAAATTATTGCATCACAACTGTTTCCACATCACATACTGTACGCTACATGATTTATCCCGCACAGTGCATCCTCCTGCATCATTTACACGCACATAAAGGCACATTATTACACATTACACAGCTAATGTTAGTGCCTACATCCATAAATGGCTCAATGTATTGTTATTATCATTTACATCCGGTTAAACCTTATCGTGTCACTTACAGTTATACGCAAACGCACAATCACTCATACAGTCAGATTTCAACCAATGTTAGCTAGCAATGTTTGTGATCATGTTTATAGTGTCTATAATTAGAAGCACTCGTGTCCAATTCAGCTTCCGTATATCCCGATAAGTTGGAAAGAAAACATGGAAAATGCCTTTTTGATGAAAAAGATCATAACACAGGAACATCTATTCAGCCTTCATCTAATATCCACACAAACAATCCTGATTATCTGTCTTCCTTTTCAGTTTTACGTTCTACAAACAGAGACTGATTTTATCAACTGATCGTGAAAGTGTGTAATTAGAAGAGGTAAACAATCGTCCCTTCCCTTTAGGTCATTGTCCAAAAATGTGTGTTTGCTGTTTTGTATTCATTGTCTAACTATCAGTGTGTGTGTGTGTGTGTGTGTGTGTGAGTGTGTGTGTGTGTGTGTGTGTGTGTGAACGTTTTGCCCTCTTATTGTTCATGTTTTGAAAAAGCTACATATTACAGGGTGACCCTTGCCTCTGAAACCTCATAAATGTCTGTCGATAAGGTGCAGCTGTCTGGTGGAATGTCAGTTGCATTGTCTTGGAATGATAAACTATTACTAGATAGTAACCCTCTGTGCCCCCTTAATAACCTCTCTCTCGCACTCTCCCTTTCACTCACTCACGCACTCACACACTCACGCACTCACTCACTTATATACACATTATGGGAAAAAGGAAAAAGAGCTGGTTATCCTTTCACACTGTGACTCCTGTGAGAGCTAGTCTGGAGGAAATCATATTGTTTAAAATTGCTTCCTAAGAGAAGACGAAAAGGAAGATGTAAAAAAAAGAAAAAGGGAGACAGGAGGGGGAAAAAGAGAGGAGAAGACGGAGGCTGTAATGCCAATGAATCAGATGGGTATTTCCGTTCCATCCTGTTTTCTAAGTGTCTAACATTCTGTTCCCACCAAAGTGACTCCAAATGAACACTGGCGGCACCAGCACACACGCACATACACGCACACACACACACACACACACACACACACACACACACACACGAACCTGGTGCCATTATAGTCGCCTTTGTAATTCATTCAGTTGAATACATTAAGAGGCCTTTAGGTTGTTGTTAGATACACCTGGGTAATCAATCAGTTCCTCAGTTTCATATGGAGGGATTTAAAGAGACCTCCAGTATAAAAAACTTTAATGTGAATAAAAATCTAATATTGTATCTCTTGTTTTTTTTCTCACAAGTGAAGGAAGCTAACAGCATTCAAACAGTCATACCGTCTCTGCCTAAAGCTGAAAAAGTTATATTATATTATATTATATTATATTATATTATTAGTATAGTATAGTATAGTATAGTATAGTATAGTATAGTATAGTATAGTATAGTATGGTATGGTATAGTATAGTATAGTATGGTATACAAATGACTTCTAACATACGTTTACCCCCCTGCAAACTCTGGCCCTTTGCAAACAAAAGTTTGTTTGCACAGAGTGCTCTAAATGGGAAAAGTGTGATTTAGGCTTCGGGATTGGCTGGTACTGTTTTTAGCTCTGAGCTTCTGTTCATTTTTATAAATAGATATGTATCATCCAGCATCAGAAATTGTGATCCGAAGTCTATTTACGATTTGAAATAAGAAGCTTCAAAGTTATAGACAGTTCTAGTGTCTTCTAAAAAAAAAAAAGAAGAAGAAGGAAAGAAAGACAAACTTTACACATAAATCATGCCATGGCCGAATAGTGTAATTGTGGTAAATGGAAAATTTTTATCTTGAGCAGAATCATGGAAGACAGCAGGCGGGTGAGGTCCGGAACTGCCTACTGTTAAAACATTCAGGGGCGGTGTGCAGCACTGGAAACAGAGGAGAGAAGCTCCCAGCCAAAGGCCACATTCAAAACCTGTCATAGTTGTGTTGATAACTTATCTTAACACTTATTATTAATAGTTTCTGAGTTACTCTGAATTACCTCTGAATGGCTCGTATTGTGTTTCAGTGTTTCATTACTGCCAGTAAATGAGAGCTCGAGCTTCCACCAATGAGCTGACAGGTTCATGACTCATCTTGCTGCTTTGTTCATGACTTTGAATCCCAAATCCCTCGCTATCCTTAGATTAAGGGCACTAGTTGGCATGTGGAACGAGGGATTCTACACCCTACATAGCACAATAGCTTTTCATTTGACACTTTTAGAGATTAAACCCTGCAACCTGGAATTAACTTGATATTCTACAGTGGAATAAGTGAAATTACTGTATAAAGAGAAACTGATGAAAATTACACAACCTTCCACCACCTTGATAGACTATTCTCCTCACTCTTTTTCTACATAGTACCAGTAAATATTCAGCACTACTTTACCCCTGAGCAAAATGATCAGAAATGACATCATTGTTATATAAAAAGGAAATTTGTGTTTGTGGCTTTGTGTGTTTGCGCAGGTTGTTTCGTCACAGGCATTCATCCTTAGTTTATGTCATAATGTGAAAGTAAGACAACCCATGTGTAACAGTAGGCAGTGTTATCATCAACTTTTATGTCAAACTGTAAGCATGATTATGAATAATTAATTAACTATCTCCATATAATTGTGGCTTATTAAAGAATATGTGTTATCCATCTTCAACATTTTAAGCTTGGAAAATGTTCACCATCTGCACGAAAAAATACCATGATCAAGAGTCTTTTTTAAAATCCCCTTGGCTTTGTTTCTTTTATTAATGTTAAGAACACTACACTGAAGAGGAATAAACCCTGTGCAGTTAAAAAGGTCTTTTCTTCACATATCGTTTCAATCATTAAACCTGACTTCCCTTAAAGTGGTGCTTTTAGTGGCTTTCAGTGTATTTTAGTGTGCCATCTGCCATTATTCCAGTGCTGGGCCCTCTGCCATTAAAAAGTGTTTAAGCACATCAGCAGTGGACATTAATTCTGGTTTTAAGGAAATTCCTTCTCTCACAAATTGGTGCTCTGAGCCTCCGAAATATATCAGATAGCATTGTTCTGCAGATCCTTCTCTTTACCTCCCACTGTTTTATATGGCATTGCCACAATACCTTAATCAGGGTTGAAGAATTGGTCTATAAGAGCCAGCTGCATGCATCTATGTGGTAAATTTCACCTCTCATTACTTTTCTATTACACAGGGGATGTTAATACTTACAGTGAATTTCAACTAAACATTTGTCAGATTTAGAACAACACCATCAGCAACACTTTCAGCGTCTTCTTAGCTCATTGTTATCAGGTCCAAGATAAGAAATCTTGTGTAAGTGCAAACAACATACTTGTAAGATTACCCAGCTCCTCTCTGTGTTGGTCATTGATCTGGTTAAGCATATTAATAAAACAGACTGACTGTTGTGACAAGATGTGACTACAGTGCAAATGTATGAAAGATCCTCTGAAAGCTGACTCCATATTTGGGCTTAGCTAAAGCAAAGATTTGGTATAGGATGCATATAAAGTTGCACATTAAAGCATGTATTGAAACTCAAATGATCAAATGCACATAAAATGCATGCAGATACAATATACAGGATGAGTACTTTTATTCTCTAATGTGACAATAAAATGTTCAAGGTTATTCTGTAGTCTATAATAATCATAGAATTTCAGAAATACCAGAGAAACACAATCCAGCACAGTATTCGCCATTGAATGAATCTTACTTCTTTCTTCATTAAGTTAACATTTTTTCTGGCTAGGAAATGAGCTCTGCCCCAAGGAAAATCAGAGCCATGCAGCTCTGCCCTTTTATCTTAAAAGGCAACTCAAAATGCATATGTAATTCCGGGAGTGAGGTTGGTTTAAAAAGAAAAAGTACTTGCCAATGTTTTCACTGTAATTGTAACTTGTCTCACAAGTAGAAGAAAGGGGAAATGCTTTTTGTTTATTGTTAATAATTTTATAGTTTTGTGTGCATTTTACACAACGCTAATTGCTTTTTCAAAATCGTCAGTAGTTTGTGAGTAGGTGTGTGCATGTGCCCTGCGATGGACCAGCACCCCATTTAGGGTGTATCTCGCCTTGTGACCCCTGGAATCCCACAAACCTATGTAGTAACAGTATAGAGAATGAGTAAGAATGAGTGAGTAAATAAATTAAGTAGACTAAATTTTAAAAATCGGAACAAATGTTTTACTGCAACGGACTGCAAAGTGCCTCAATAATTAGTTATTTTTAATGTAACAACCTACAGTATGCAGCAACCTCATTTCCCCTCTTGTCTGTTCCAACCACTCAGCATTCAGCAACACCAGTACAGTATACTAACCACTGGTCTGATCATCTGTCATCATCTGCACCTGTTTCTCACTGGTTCATGCCTTAAATTCAATGATTTTTTATGCCTGAGTGATTCATAGGTCACTATGTGGCTTAACACACAAAAACATTCCAGTAAAACAGGTCAGGTACAGGAACTGGATTGAAAATGAGAGCCAAAAAGTCCCTCAGCAAAGCCTGGAGAACTATCTCTCAAGACTATCATAAAAATACAAGAACATTTTGTATTTTTGAACTCGCTCTTTGGAAGCAAAAAGATGAAGAAATAGGGGGGTGACTCAAGACTTTTGCTTATAACTGCTTTAGCTCTTGTGAGATAGCTAAAGCCGGAATACACATTCATCTATGATACAGCTCCTCTGGACCAGTTAAAGGCCCATAAATGTCATCTTGGCAGAACTAGAAAAAAACAGATTATTGCTCGTTTAATGGCAATCTTTGTTCAAAATCTTTAAAAGTGTTTTTTAGTAGTTTTCAGTACTTTTTTATAAGTAACACTTATACTATAAGTAACACAGCATCCAAGAGCATTAGACATTGGCCTTTTTGTGGATTTTTATCTGACATATTACTACCTATAATAACAATATTGACTCTTTAATGCATTTTTTAAATAACCTGAAGGACTTATAAGCCATATAGTTACCATTACAGACAGAAAGATTTAAAGACAGATTTTGTTTTCATAAGCTCACTCAAATTGGATGAATATTTCCACTGAACTGTGGAACACTTGATTCTTTTTTGTGGTAAACAGCTAATTATAGATAAAGTCATTGCTATCCTAAATGCATTTCACTCTTATAAATACACATACTGGGAAAAAAAAACAAAAGGTCAACTGGTACGGGAACAGCTGCACTGCTGTCTAAAAGGGTCATCCTCAACGAGGTTTGGATTAGTTATACACAGGGGCAATTCCCATGCCCCTGGCATCATCCAACTGTGCCCAGTTCTGCCAAGGCCACAGAAGTCAGCTCCCACTCTAGCTGATCATGAAACTAGGGAGAGGCATGCCAGGATTAGAAACCTTCATCCCACTCTGCCTTTTACTGTGGCCTGTCAGCTCTCTTACTGGCACAATGTATCTACAGCATGGTCCACAGGGTCTGACAGATGGAGCCAGGTAAATTTATACAAATGCTGTTGGGAATTAAGAAGCTAATGCAAAAGGTCTGGGAATGTTGAGACGGGGCCAAGTCGACTGGGAGTAAGAAAATTAAAAAAATTGATTCGATTTATGATATATGTATAGACTAATATTTATGAGTGCACCACAAACATGCATAATTAAATGTTAGAACTTATGGGCCATTATGGTAAATTTAAACATCCATTATATCCATCTGAACCTCAGAAAAAAGAAAGAAAGAAAGAAAGAATCTGTGGAATATATTTTTCTGACAGTGTACAGAATCCAAAGATAAATGGCAGAGCCATGGAGTAGTAGTGCCACCTACAGAATGTATTAAATATAGTAATAGAAAAATGTAACAAAAAACACAAGCCGGGTCAGCTCTATCACTAGTAATGTTTCTCTTTCTCCATATTGTAAATGTTATTTAAAGGTCCTAACCAGGGCTACATTTTTCTTGTTTTTTTCCCCCAGTGGCAGTCAGAGGAAGCAGAGGTATAGACAGTGAGGAACCATGGGAGACTGGAGTCTCCTTGGTAACTTCCTTGAGGAGGTGCAGGAGCACTCCACCTCAGTGGGGAAGGTGTGGCTCACCATCCTTTTCATCTTCCGCATCCTGGTGTTAGGTACAGCTGCCGAGTCATCTTGGGGTGATGAGCAGTCCGACTTCATGTGTGACACACAGCAGCCTGGTTGCACCAATGTTTGCTATGACAGTGCCTTCCCCATCGCCCACATCCGCTATTGGGTGTTGCAGATCGTCTTTGTCTCCACGCCCTCGCTCATATACATGGGCCACGCCATGCACACTGTGCGGATGGAGGAGAAACGCAGACGGCAACAGCAGGAGGAGCGTGAGAGAGATGAGGGAGGAGGGGAACCAGAACGTGGCGAAAAGGAGTACCTGGAGCAAAAGGAGGGGGCTTCTGAAACACCAGCCAAGATTCGACTTAAAGGTGCACTGCTGAAGACTTATGTTTTGAGCATCCTGATCCGCTTGGTCATGGAAGTAACTTTCATCATGTTCCAGTATATGATGTATGGAATCTTTTTAAAAGCATTGTACCACTGCAGTACATTACCATGTCCTAACCCAGTCAACTGTTACATGTCACGGCCTACAGAGAAAAACGTCTTCATTGTGTTCATGCTGGTGGTGGCAGCTGTGTCCATATTCCTCAGTATTTTGGAGCTTTATCATCTTGCTTGGAAGGGGTGCAAGAGGTGCTTCCGTAAGTATGTTGAGAGCCGTTCAACCAACAGCAACAGCGAAACCAACAACAAAAATGGCAAAGCGATTTCGGCAGCCATGACTCCTAACTTTCCACACAGCTCCCAGTCTCACCGTCCCAAGAACTGCACCCCACCTCCAGATTTTAACCAGTGCTTAGCATCAGGAGGAGGACCATCCTCACCTGATCATGTTCATCACCATGTTCATTCCATCCACTCAGGCTACCAATCCTTCACCAACCACTTGGCACATCAGCAGAACTCAGTCAACCTTGCCACTGAGAGACACTGTCAACGCAGCCATGATGACCTGGAGGCAGCGGAGGATTTTTTGAGAATGAGTTATGATTCCCAACAAGCCATTGTGGCTTGTGGCCCTGCTGAAGTATTGCCCAGTGCTCCATCTACACCAACATCCAATGGCAGCTTCATCAGAGACAAATCCCGCTTTAGTAAGAACAGTGGCTCGAGTAGCAGCAAAACACGGCCTGACTTAGCAGTGTGATCAAAGTGTGACCAGATCCCAGGGTATATTGGCGAATAATATATGTTATATACAATGTATAGGTGTAATATGTAAACTAATTGGCCAAATGTATGTGGAGACCTGATCATCACATCCATATGTGAGCCTTTCCCAAAGTGTTGCCTAGTTGTCCAAAATGCCTTTGTATGATTTAACATTAGGATTTGCCTTCACTGCCAATACAGGCTTAACCTTTTCCATCATGACAATCCCCCTGCAAAAGGGTATGAAAGAAATGTACTGTACAGAGCCCAGACCTTAATCCCACTGTTCCCCAGATCAGGTCCTGACCTCACTAATGTTCTTGTGGCCAAATAAACACAAATCCTCGCAAAATTTTGCAGAAGGGTTTCCAAGAAACATGTAGGTTATTATTACAGCAGTGGGGGGGAAATCTGGAATGGAGTGTTCAACAAAAACATTTGGGAGTGAATGTCAAGTGCCCACATACTTTTGGCTATATAGTGTATGTTTGTGTACATTCTAAAATTGATTCAGTAAAAAAAAAAAAAAAAGAAACAACTTGGGTAAAGTTGGAAACTCAATGCTGGATGCTATGTGGACTAATACAGCCAGCATGAGGTAAGGGTTTTGGCTCAGCTATTAATTGTGGTTGGATATTGGGGTAAAATAATCATTGCTGAGTCTTTGATTTGATTTCTGGCTCACTTTACAGCTTTATATTTCGTGTAAATGAAAACTTTCACCCCATATCCATAGGTATTATGAAATCCTGAATAATGAACATCAAATTATATATGAAATATGCAACTAATCATTTTACCATCTCCAACTAAATTAGAAATAAAGTTACATAGAAAGATAATCCTACAACTATTGAACTACTAAGGCACTAAAGCACAGGTCCAGGAAATATATCTTGATGCCCTGCACCTGTTCTCTTACAGGTCCTCAAATCCAACTCTGCATACAAAATTGGCCATTATCTACCCATTATCAACCCTGACAAACCTGAGCCAAAAATGTTTTAGCCATCATGTTTTTAAAGTGTATGTGCCTGAAAGTTTTTTAGTACTAGCAATGACTTGAGACTTGAGACTTTAAAAATAGTTCTTTATATAGAAACGCCTTAAAAGGCCATTAGGAGGAGACAATCATAAGAAAGATAGAGATCATGAAAGCGAAAGAATCTGTATCAGAGCACCTTATTTGGTTTCACTGAAACTGCTGTATAGTATTAGAAGTGGGAATATGACAGAGTAATTTAAGTTAAAGAGGGTTTGTGGAAACTATAGGATGAATGTATTTGTAATTTGCACCTGGATGAAATAACACTGAGAATATGAATGAAAGGAAAATCATTTTAAAATACAACTGATGAGATTTCTTTTCCCCAGAATACATAATTTCCTGTGAAAATGTAAACCGAGAGAATAACTGCATCATTATCATTCTGATCACTAAGCCAGAAGCTCAGCTTTATATTGCACATAAGTCAATCAGTCTGTGAATTTATAAACCAAAGAGCTTCATCGCAATAATCCAAAACGACACTTTAATCAGGTCAAAACTGTGAAAAAGGACCTCAATCCCTTGTGTATGAGTGTCAAGTACTTATATAGGGCAATGCAGTGTTGTGTTACTGTGAATGTCAGAGACAAACTTTTTAAGGACGTGACATTTGCCTAACTCGGGTGAAGGGTACGTTACCTCTGGAGGTGTCATGCAGACAGTGTGCAACTCAGACCAAACCAAGGACATGTGCTTGCTCACAAGTTGTTGCTTCTTCCATTCTTAAGAATACTTGTGCCTTAACTAAGCAGTACAATCAAATAATTATTAATCTTATGTGCATAGTGCGTTTTAGATCAGACTTGTGCAATATCCATGAAGTTACAAAAAGCACATTTGAATCAATCTTCATATGCATCACAAGAGGTTGGACAGATGAAAAAAGTCTATCTTACTCAATAGCTTTCATTGTGATTGACCATGTGACTAATAATGATGGAAATAACAACATTCATCAGTATGTCAAATTGGTTGAATGAATTTTAATTCTTCTGGAAGATTGACATCCAAGGGTCAATTGAAAAAAGCTACTGTAAAGCTTCTCACTGCATTTTAGTTTATTATCGGAAACCAGGGTTTAAGATCATTTTAAACATGTTCAGTATAGTCTAAATTTTTGCATGTATAAATGTAAATCTGTGCATAAAATGAGACTTTTCAACAGCCTTATGCATGCCTAGAGTGAGAATGACCATGCCACAGTGAACACTGCAATGTACTCAAAAAGAAAACTTTCTCTTTTTTTTCATTTAAAACATGGTGTGAGTGGCAGTTAACTGATGTCTTGTACATGAATCCACATAATATCATTACTTTGCTTTTTAGAAGGCACACTATTTAAAATTATTTAGTCGTTAAACACATATCCACACCTCACTGTGATTTCAATCTGCAATAAATCAATTCTGTCACCTGGATTCTTTGCCATGGGAATTTATTTCTACAGAAAGCTAAATGTGGTGATGATTAGAAGAACTACAATTACAACTAAACTTACAAATATCTCGATGCCTTGTTAGCATAGCATAGCATAGAAGACACAGTATAGATTGTAAAATATTGATTAAAATACAAATGTATGATGTTATTTAAACCAAGGAGCCAGCACTAATTCACGTTAGAGTCTTCATTCATTCACCTATTCTCAATGCTGCTTATCCTGTTCAGGCTCACAGGGGCCTGGAGCCTATCCCAGGAGATTTAGGGCATGAGGCAGGGTACACCATGGCCAGGGTGCCAATCTATCCCAGGACACACACACAACAGGCAATTTGGGAAGCAATTAATCTAATCTGCATGTCTTTGGACTATTGGAGGAAACCGGAGTACCTAGAAGAAACCCACCAAGCACGGGGAGAAGATGCAAATGTGCTCCACACATACCCAAGGCAGGAATCGAACCCTCAACCCTGGAGGTGGGAGGTCACTGTGCTAACCACTGAGCCACCATGAGCGTTCATTTTGAATTCTTCTTGCTTGTAATTCTTTATACCAGAGTTCTGTTAATTTTGTTTTTCTGATGAGAAGGTGTTGAGTCATTTTAGTGTAATTGCATATTACTGGTTTACTGTATATTAATACACTCGTTCTACAATTTTTAAATACATAATTGTTTCAATCATAACAAGTTACAAAGACTTGTATTACTATAAAACATTAAACCATGTGTAATTGTTACAGTTTTTCTAATGAGGCATTTATTTAGAACTTTTAGTCTAAGTCTCCAGGGTCTGAGCTGTGTAAGAGTCTGAGATAAAGCTGAGAAAGTCTTCAGGAGTGAGGGCATTGCACTTTACAGTTATTCAATAACAACTTCAAGAAAATAATAACTTCAAGAGAAAAACAGCAGAGATGCTGGTAAATAAATGACAGTTTACAGCTGTTAAAACCTTCTTGATAAAGGGAACTAACCAATTTTAAAATATTAAGCAAGATTAGATGTAACTACTATATAAATTGACGAAAAGTATGATTGGTCCTACTTTAATAAATGATAATTGTTAGGCTGTAGCTGTAGTACAATATGTGTCGACTTTGGAGAATATAATGAACCCATCACAAATCACCTTTCATTTATTCCTTATTGTTATAGTTGTAGCAACATTAAAATAGCCTTACTTCAGTTTAATATATGTAAACTTAAAGTTTCCATTTATTTTTCATTTATTTAGATTAAGGCTTGCACTTCGATGGGTTTTGCCCTTATTGTATTTTAACAAATCCGACTTTGCTAATTATTGTGAGTGACCAAATTATAATTACAAGGTGCAATTATTAATTTAATGATTATTTCTGAAGTAAGAATTAGTGTTAAATAGTGACATCCTGTGTTACTTACTATATATATATATATATATATATATATATATATATATATTTTTTTTTTT
>JAQMYL010000035.1:9393527-9422104 GCA_030014365.1 Clarias pachynema
TCAATGTGATTTTATATAAATACATTTTATCCCCCCCCCCCCCCCCCTTTCAAGTGAACAATGGCCTTTCCATTCGATTGAGGATTGAGATACGCTCACTGAACACTGTTTAGTAGCACAAGCATAACTTATTCATGCAATTCTTTAATCAAGCACTTATGTGTCAGCATTGCAGTGCATAAAATCATGTCGATATGAGCCAGCAGCTTTTGGAAATGTTCACACCCACAATAAGAATGGGGGGAAAATATGCAATCTTAGTGATTTTTAATTGTGGCTTGATTGTTGGTGCCAGACGAGCTACTATGAGTGTTTCTATAGATTTTCATACACAACATTCTTTAGAATTTACTCAGAATGGTACTTTAAAGAGAAAAACATCCAGGGAGTGGCAGTTCTGAAGACGGAAATGCTTTGTTGATGAGTGAGGTCAACATAGAGTGGCCTCACTCAGTTACAGGCTACAGTAACTCAAATCATTCAGTACGAATGTGGTGAGCAGAAAAAGTATTTTGGAATGCACAGTATGTCAAACCTTAAGGCAGATGGGTTACAGCAGCAGAAGGCCACATCAGGTTCCACTTCTGTCACGCAGGAACAGAAAACTAAGGCTGCAGTGGGCTCAGGATAACCAAAACTGAGCAGCTAAAGGCTGGAAAAACTTAGCCTTGTCTAATGAATCTCAATGCCCCAACAGCAGGAATCCATGGACCCAATAAACACTGTATACTGACTGGTGCATGTGGTGTAATGGTGTGGGGAGCGTTGGTCGTTAATACGAACCGATCATCGCTTTAATGCCGCAGCCTATTTGAGGACTGTTGCTGGCCATCTGTCCATGACAACAGTTTATCATATTCTAATGTCTACTAAAGCAATGTCACAAAGTCCTCTTAGACTGGTTTCATGAACTAGACAGTGAGTCCAGTTTTATTCACTGGACTTCCCAGTCACTGGATCTTAATCCACACATTTGGTATGTGATAGAACGGGAGATTCACAGCATGAAAGGGCAGCTGAAAAATCTGCAAGGAGTCTGTGATGCGATCATGTCACAATGGACCAGAACCTCAAGCGAATGTTTCCAACACCTTGTGGAATCCATGCTGCAAAAGGAGGCCCGATCCAGTACAGTATTAGTCTAGTGTTCTTGATCATAAAATGTTCAGTGAGTGTATGTTAACCTCTTAAATTTAGAACATGGCAATGAGTTCTTCAGTGGCCTTACCAGTTACTGGATCTGAATCTGACAGAACACCTTTGGGACATGGTGGGAATTTGGGATTTGCTCCATTCTACATTTACATTTAGGCATTCGGCAGACGCTCTTATCCAGAGCAACTTAAAAAAAAAAAAGTGCTTTAAAGTTTCCGTCATTGGATAGATCCTTATACTGGTTACTAGGTTGCTAACATGAAATTTCCAGTGTCATGTAAAATAAATGCTATGAACATTTACAGCTGCTTTGAGAACAAAGAGAGGTTTAGCCAGGATTACTATAGTATTCATAATAAATTGGCCAGTGTGTGAATAGCTACTTGGTACTTTTATTGGTTCCTGACCTTTTTTTTGGACACCCTGTGTGTATATAGACACTATAAGACATTGCTCCTAAATAGCAGGAGTTACTGGGGAGCTACATATTGATAAAATGTGAAAAAACATTGTGGATTATAATTGTATGGTTTTGTTTGTATTCAGGGAGAATCTTCAGCTGTGTGTGGGTCCTTTTCTTCACACTCTGCTCACAAACATGGAGACCAAGGTTCAGCGTAATGCCTCAGATTCAGACAGGTGAGTGTTTTAAATTTCTCCCGAAGACTTAATATAGAAAGTAGACTTCTTATAGAAAGTAGTCACATTCACCCCAACAATAATCTGGCACCAAAAAGAGAGACAGGAGGACTTTGCTATTTGTATTTCATAAGGGTTGTTCAAGTCAAACCATGACTTTTGATTGTAATGAATAACAGTTATGAGAGGGGAAAAAGAAACTCCCTTTATTTCTCTATATAATCCCCTGCTACACTAATGCACTTATTCCAGCGTTTCACTAGTGCTTGGTGACCATCAAAGTAAAAAGTTTTATCTGAAATTGACTTGGAGCAAGGTCGGGACTGTACGGGGGATGTGTAATAACTCCCTGCTAAATTCCCTGTAATGTGCAAGTGGTGTCCATGAATGACTTTGCGTACAGTTCCCACGGAGAGATACGTGTCTTCCGCAAGGTGGTGACAAGTTATCCATGATTATTAGTGATCAGGCGTTCCACTCGCTGAATGTTCATGAGAACAAATGCAGTGTGCCACCTCAGCTGGTATTGTACATACGGCCTTCTTCAAAACGTTTGCACCATTCAGATGTTTTACTGCGGCTTACAGTCTCATCACAGTACTGTACTTGAAGTCTTGTGTAAGTGTTATTTGGCTCACGCTTTCATTCATGAGAAATTTCAGCACGAGTCCTGGTTTGATTCGAACGCCCCTTGGACTTAATAAACCACACTTACTAAAAACAAGCTAGAGAGAACAAACATACATAAAACAGACTGTAACACTGGGTTATCTGTTAGCATTTTTAAGAAACATCTTAAAAATGCTAACAGATAACCCAGTGTCCTAATCTAGCAGCATTTAATGACCCGTACTCGGAGATAATGTTGACAGACTGCAGTAAATCCTATTTCCTTTGTCTACTTGCTCATAAACATTCTGTGAGCCACTTTATCTCTCTAGTGTTGAGACATAACTAATTGTTTTTTATGTAAAACGTGTGTCTGTGGAACAAGGAAGCTGTTTCTGTACTCGGTGCACGACACTACATTAATGCCGTGCTTGATGGCACTGGGTGTGTTCGATATGAGATGGCCTCCGTATGCTGCTGACCTCACACTCGAGCTGTACCAACACCAACAAAACAAGCAGCACTATGTCAAAGTGTCCTACATTGGTCAGGTGAGACCACTGACACATTTTGTGGGCATTCAATGATATAATGCATTACTTATAATTCCATATCTGTTCTTTTGTGCCTCAAAGGATCAGAAGATCCCCGGATGCAGTGATGTCTACTGTCCTCTGAGAGAGTTTAAGCAGGCTTTGTCCATGTACTCCCTGCCTGAGGAGGGCTACCACACCCTCTGTAACCGCAAAGCAGACATCCCCACCCACTGACTTCACACTGCCTCACGCCTTTAAAAACACCAAACAAGTCCAGTTCTGCTTATTTCACGTTTACATGCATTGATGGAAGAAGTTTAGTCTGCTATTTGTTTTTTTGTTTGTTTTTTTGAGTAGTTCCAGTATCAGCAGATTTACATTTTAGTTTAGGAAAGTCTTAATCATGAAGCTCAGCATTTACACATTATATTGTCAACAAATAAAACATGCATTGTGTACTTATTTGAAGTTATGCCTAAGTAGAATTGCACATAAAATATGCAGTATCAGATAGACAGAAAAATAAATGGCCCTGAAAATTGAACTTATTTATTTGTTATAAAGTTATTTGTCTAGTAATTGAGCTATTTGTCACTCAGGGGCCACTTTTGCATTTGTGGATGTACCGTGTCCATGAGTGTGTGCTTATTTCCCCCTCAATGGGGTGTTTTACTGCACTGCTATCATATCTGCAATGTGAGATATACTGTAGATGGCTTTACTTTAGATGGTAAATCAGTTTTTGTGGATTTATTTCAACTTCTGTCATAATCATGTGTTCTTTTAGCAAATCTTCAAAGCACATATTAAATCTTTAAATAAAATTAAGTAGTCTAAAATACTTTTTATCTAAATATTTTAACACACCACATATAAATAAAACTTTTCTTTTCAGATCTAAAAACATATATGGTACTAAAAAATGTAAAATAAGGGGGGGGGGGGGGTGTTCTGTTCTTGGCTGACAAGTTTGGAACATCATGTGTTCTTCTGCTCACTGGACCAGCACTGACATGCTGTGTATTCTGAGATGCGTTTTTACTCATTACAGTTGTAAAGAGTGGTTATTTCTTTAGGTATTCCTGAGGTACCCTTTAAGCTTAAACCAATCATTTCATTCACACCTAATATTTACCATCAAGAAAACACTTCAGCCTGCATAATGGCAACTTTCTTTTATTCTGTGTAAGCTCCATTAAGGTTATTGCATTTGGAAATTACAGGAGATCAGCAGTATCTAAAATACTCAAATCCACCAATAATCATGCCAAGTCTTTAAGATAGCGTTTTTTTATTTCCCATTTTAATGTTTAATTTGAACATTAAATTTCTTGACCTGCATGTACGCGATTCTATGCAGTGTAGTGTTTCTACGGCTGATCGGTTAAATGCATGAACGTACAGCTAGGGCAGATTTTTGACAGTCCTACTGTAAATCAGTTTATTCCCAAAAGTATGTTAGTCACATAGCCATCATAGATCATATGTGTGTACTGAACATGTCTTCCATATTTTATTTCCTCATTGTTGTTCTAAGAGCCTCCATTCTTCTGGCAAGGCTTTATGTAATGTATAAGAATGCATTTGAGCCCATTTAACTACAAGAGGATTAATAGAGGCAAGTCTTGATGTTGGGCAATGAGGTTTCCAGTTTATCCAAGCGACTTTGAGGTCAAGGCTCTCTGTGCAGGTCTCTGATGTTCTTCCACACCACCTTTGGAAAACCATGTCTTAATGGAGCTTACTTTTTTTGAACGGGCATTGTCTCTCTGGAACAGGTTTGGCCGTTAAGGTTTCAATCTAGGAAGGGGACATTTTAGCACAACAGCACACAAAGACATTTGAATTTTTTGAAAATTGTGTTCCTCCAGCCTTGTTTTGGAGAAGAACCACTTAAGGGTGTGGCGGTGAACTGTCCACATACTTTTAGTCATATAGTGTATTCACTTTATAGGATTCTTTTTTTTATATACACAAGAAGCCATTTCAATGTTTCAGAATTCAAGCGTTGGCTATATTGCTAATCCCTAACTTCCATATTTCACACTGGAGCAGAAGCTGTAAAGAACACCTGCAGCTGTGGTCCATGGTTCTGAATGATGATTACTCTGCTTGCTGTAATCTTTCTGTAGTGCACTGCAGCAGCAGGCTGGCTGCTGAGGTAAAGGTTGGGAGTATGCCGAGCACAAAAAGGGTCCGCAATGAATCAATTAAAGCAGCTAGTTGTTGAATATTCTGACCTTGAGAACAAATGCTGTGAAGGTCCAGTGTGGGGGACGTTCAGAACATTTAAACAGGGAGTATGGACCTAATTCTTATGCAAAAAAGGGAGATGTTTTGCAGGGCAACAGGTGCGCATATATCAACACAGAATGCGGAATCACGTGATCATGCAAAGCACGTCGCTACTTGCAGCAGCACAATCAGGTACCTGGTTCAGAGCACCGTCCCCGGTGACTTTCTTTAACATAATTGCTTCATTTGCTTATGATTATGCAAATAGGTCTACTGGATGTTATGTGTGGAGACAAAATTGTGATAGTATGGTTAAACTAAGTAAGTAAAGCTCCTTTTGTTAATCAAATTATTAAAATAAAATTACCATGTTCTAGGAGCATTCAGAAGTATTAGCACCCGAGTTCGATTTGTCACTTTGCGACTGTATGTTGATCTAGAGATACACACTGGACATCTTCTAATGAGGTTAATTGTAATTCTCTCAAAAAACATTTATTACCCATGAGCAGATGCTAAAAATAATAAACAAGCTTATTCTTGTCTCTTTGTGTTCTTCTGTTAAAGAATGCTGCCTTTTTTTATCCAGCAAGCTAGTAATGTAAAAACTAGTCCTAAGGCACAACACTTCCTTAAACATGTTGCTCTTAGATAAGCCACACACTTGCATATCCACACAGTGTGCAGTGTAAACAGCAATTCTGCTGTCAACATCTCGACTGGACATGTCTCAGAAAATGTTCATATTGCTTCACTGTGCACTCTCTGTAAGCAATGTTTGTATGTTTGATGTCACGAGGAGATTGTTCGAGGGGTGTTCAGGTCAAACCGGGACTTGTGATGAAATTTCTTGGGAATGAAGGCATAAAACTGATTGACATTTAAAGAAGACTTCAAGCACCGTTTGGTGATGAGACTCTTAGCCGCAGTAAAATGTTTGAATGATTCAAACATTTTAAAAGAAGACTGTACATCTGTGAATGACCATCCAGACTGAGGTGGCTCAGAGCCCACTGCAATTGTTCCCATGGACATTCAGCAAGTAAAAAATGATGAATAACTAGCAAAGAGACACGTCTGTCTGTGGGGACTGTACACAAAATCATTTACAAACACCACTTGCACTTTACAGAAACTCAGCTATGAGTTATCGCCACATCCCCTGTATAGTCCCACATTACTTCAACCTATTTATACCATGTTTTCTTCTTTTTATCTTAATGGTATCCATGCACTAGTGAAACACTATGTTAAGTGCATTCGTGTAGCAGGGGATTATATATACAGTATATATAAGTTTTTCCTCTCCTGTGTTCTGTTATTCTGTACAGTCAAAAGTCCTGGTTTGATTCGAACGACTTTTGCAAATGAATTTCGCGTTTACTAATAATGTGCAAAAGATGTAGAATGTTATTATTTTTTCTGCAGACACTCCAGGTAGATTTCTAAGCCTGAAAAAGCCACTGCTACTGATTGACACGATCATAGATTAGACTATACTTTACTGACTCTATAAATAATCTGTGGTTCTTGTCACATTGTAAAACGTAAAGAAACAGGAATGACTCCATGTGGTTTGCTTAAAGGTGACATTTTCCCACAATGTACTCATCATTAAAATAATTTATATACTTAACCCCCCCCCCCCCCCCTTTTTTTTTTTTTTAGTTTAAAATGTTTTTTTTTTCCTTCACCCCAATAAATTGGCAGGTCGATG
Source organism: Clarias pachynema (assembly GCA_030014365.1). Classification (NCBI taxonomy): domain Eukaryota; kingdom Metazoa; phylum Chordata; class Actinopteri; order Siluriformes; family Clariidae; genus Clarias; species Clarias pachynema. The sequence continues at coordinate 9,400,419 of JAQMYL010000035.1, forward strand.
AAATAGTTGTGTGATTGTACAGTAGCTGCTGAGGTTTTTTTTTAAAAAGGAAAACATTCAATTTAGATTACATTACAGCTTTAAAATGGGTTTTATTAATTTTTCTCCTCAATATGCAAAAAAAAAAAAAAAAGAAAGAAATGCATCGTACCTTGGTGGAGATTGTGTTTAATTATAATTAGTGATGTATAATATATTATTAACTGTTCTTGATGTGTTGTGTTATAAAGACACATGCAAAATGCAATATACTATGTATGTGAATGTATTTTGTATGTTTTCTATCGATTTTGTAAATAATAATCACTAGATATTTGAGAAAGTAAGAAGTTCAACAATTACTTCAATTGACTTTTAATGAAAGTTAGTTAAAACCACTTTGCATTGTTGATCCTTAGATCTTCCCCTTAGGTAGTTATTTCTTGTTGTTTTACCTTTATACAGTAGATATTGCTTTATGAACTAAAGCCTTCAGCTAATCCTCAACTACAATTTCCCCAAGTCTGATAAGGCAGATTGTCTATAATGAAGTTGAACAAACTGTTGTGTTATATAGTTTGTGTTTTTGTAATATGATGTATCATCTTGGTAGGGTATATGATATAATCATGGTATGGTAATATTAGGTCATATAATGTTTGGATTTAAACTTATATTAAAGGTTTCTTTAATGATGTTTTATCCATGACAATTAAATGCAATTGGCTCCCAGAAAACACTTGTTTCTTTTAGGAATTAATTCAGGATGAGGTTTTATTATGTATTACTGCAGCGTTTGCACTTGCATGTGTCTGTAGTGTTGGACTTGACTCAGACTGTGATTCACACAGGAATTTTAAGAAGCTCTGCAGGATGTCACACTTATTTCGGGAATCTTCCAGATGCAACTGTGGAATTTTGTAACATCTGCACAATTCCTAAATGATTCATGTTCCCATTCCATGGAGTCGAATTCCATTGTTGAGGTGACACACCTAGAACAGGAGGGTTGTGTGTGTACGGAGCCATTCCTTAGAAGGAATGATGCTCTATTTCAAGCTGTATATTTATATAACTTGTTCTTGCTGCCAATTTTTTTTTTTATTTAAATTGGTTTACTTTTAAAATATTTTTACATCAGTGTAGTCATCACGATAATAAATATGAGGTGTGCTCTTCTGTAAATTGGTGACAAGTTGTCCTAAATATTCACCTCGGCCCGTGATCACCACTCAGACTACTATAAAATGTTTGCACTATTCCAATATTTTACTGCAGCCAAGAGTTCATCACCGTACAGTGCTTAAAGTCCTCTATCAATGTTGATTGTTTTTACGGCTTCATTTACAAGACATTTAATCACATGTCCCAGTTTGACTTTAACGCCCCTTGTAGAAACTGTGCTAGACATGCAGAAAAAAAATTGCCTAATACTTATTACTAATCGTCTCGAATTGAGACAGCCCTTTTCAGTACACTTCATAAATATTCGCCTTTATGTTTGAAAATTATGAATTTGCTGTTGGTGGGTCCACATGTTATAAATTTATACAGTACTTATTTTGCACTTAAAGGGGAAATTAAAGCTGTATCATTTTGATATTAGTGATATTTTTTACCCCTATTATAATCTTAACATACTCCATATTTATATTTATAAGCATAAAAGAATAAAATATCTAAAGATAACAGCCAGGAGTGGCATCTCATGACCAAGCTGGATTCAAAAAGTAAGTAAATAAACAAACAAAAATAAATTACTCTTCAAATTAATGCTAAAACTTCACAATCTCACATCACTTACCTTTAATTAACTACAACTAACCATCTACAGTCCAAATAAAATAAAGGTCAACGTCCAGTCAACATGCATGAAGTTAAAAATTAAATAAAATGGGCATAAAGGTGCTTGTTAGTTAAATGCAAATTACCAAGCAGCTCTCATATAAAGATCTTTTAAATTTGGGCTTCCATGTAACCTTTGTCTATTTTCCATTTTAATTGTGTAAATTTCATTTTATTGGAGAAGATAAAATAACTGACTATTTTGCAGCCCACATCATATTTTTAATGCAGGATAGTACACATACATTTTCATGTATTTCATGCTTCTTGCTACAATAAGCATGTCATGCATATGTAAACAGGATTTTTAAATAAATGCTGACAGTGGGCTGCACTGATACACTTCCTCATGGCTTACATCTTATAGTAACACATCCCGAAATCATTCCATCAATGCAAAAGACTTAAAGTTACAAATATTAAAAGACACTACAGATTAGCAGAAATACAAAAGAGGTCCAAATCACACACAAAAAGAAAAACAAGATAGTGAGACGCAATTTTCTTATGTGCTTTGTCTCTTAATTACTGAAATGACATCATCACTATATTTTGTGGTATGACAATATTGCCACACAGTTGCAGAGTAAAATTCGAAATTTATTTATATTGATATTGTTTTAACAGTTTGAAAACATTTGTAGTTTTAGACTAAAATCACTACATTTTAAACTTCATACAATTTCACTGCATTAAATCCTGTGGAAGCTTTGGATCTAAAAAAAAATCTCTCAATCTGAGAAGATATTAAATTGCCTCATTAAAAACAAATTTCCAAAACAGCAATATACAGGAAACACATCTGACATTGTAAAAAGTCACATTTAGACCTGTTGGGATTCCCTTATTTTAAAACAGATTCAAAATCTGCCTCTTGGTAATGATAAAGATGGCAAATATAAGCAAAGACAGGCATTTTCATTTACAGTCAATAGCTATAAATCTTCTTTCTTCCAACCCTCCCTCTTCATTTAGAGAATGATTCAGTGCCAGTAACCTCCGTCCTGTCCACTTTCTAATTTATTATTATCAAATTACCATGGGCCAAGGGAAGGTCGAAAGCTCCACCTCGGCCCCCATTCAAGTAGATCCCAGAACTCTCACCTGACCACTTGACAAGTATTCTTAGGTTTGAAAACAAAGCTACCTTTTTAAGTGCACTCAAGATTATACTATTTATAAAAATACATGTAATAACAATAATATTATAATTGCAGTAATTACAATAGTAGTAATCTTTTTAAAGCATTCTACACAATCCTCATTTACAAATATCGCCATTACCACCAGACTCCATCCCCTGAGAGAAACATCAATTGTTCAAGTTCCCCATCTATCTAAACTGCAAAACATCTTTAGTTTGGTTATTTAAATAAACAATTACTATTATTGTACTGGGGGGGAAAAAAAGAACACAAATTACCAATAACCATAATTACATCTATAGACTGAACTTCATTCTCATGTAACACATTCGGTCATTTACAGTTTCATATTTCCAAACAGAATTTAATTTAAAAACAAAAGGGAAAAAAAAAAAAGTCAGCCTTTGTCTTCACTGTTTTATCCCAGTGTTCTCCACCTACGGAATTTAAAAAAGCAGACAGTTTACTTTAGATTAAATACACACTTGTGTATTTTCAATTAATTAGAAACACTTGCAATCTTACTCTATATTAGGAACACTTGCATTCTTACTGTATGTAGACCTTCACATTCATGCAGTTATCACCAAAAGATCAGCAGCAGCAGCAGCACAATGCATACCATCATGAAGATAGTGGTTAAAAGTCTCTACACAGGATTCTTTTTTTCCTCTGCTCTGTTCTGTTTAAAATTCTATAAACTACTGTGTATGAAAATCCCAGGAGATTAGCCGTTTCTGAAATACTCAAACCAGCCCATCTGGCATCAACAATCATGCCACAATCAAAGTCCCAAAGATCACACTTCATTCTGATGTTTGACGTGAACATTAACTGAAGCTTCTGACCTCTATCTGCATGGTCTTTTGCACTGTGCTACTACCACATCATTGGCTAATTAGAGTCAAAAACTGCATAGGTGTTTCCTATTAAATGTATATTACAGCATCGATACGTTCAGGAAAACGTGCCATACTTACAGTATACTAGTTATTTATACATATGAATGGTACCTTAAGAAGAAGCAATGCACTGACGGCATTTGTAGAGTTTGGGATTATGTGTCCTTATGTGATTTCTCACATTTTTTTGTCTGAAGAATGTCTTACTGCACAACTGTGGAAAAAGAATAAAAAGAAACGCAAGTCAAAATAAGGGAGATGAGGGCAGAATAAAAGACAAAGCAGAGATCAGAAGGGACAGCAATATCTGTTTCAATGTTTGTTTTGATTTGTATCTTTTTTTGATCAGATCAGTACATGATTTGTACAATTTGTTTGTCGTGTGCACTTTAGTCTCGTTGCTCGTCATTAAATAGTTTTGCTTGAACATCCTTTAGATGATAAACACCTGAAGGGAGAACTAGCTGTTAAGACATCAATATCGCATCTATACAGCATCGCTAAAAGGCTGGGTAAGATATTGCATGAGGGATGTTCAAATCAAACCAAGACTTGTGACGAAATTTCAAATAAAGGTGTAAAACCCATTGACATTTACAGAAGACTTCAAGCACAGTAATGGTGACGAAACTCTTAGCCGCAGCAAAACATTTTTGAATGGTGGAAATGTTTTAACGATGTCCATGAATGATGATCCTGACCAAGGTCGCTTGAAGCCCAATGCAGATGTTCCTGTGAACATTCAGCGGTGGAACACCTGATACTTGAAAAACGAAGGAAAACTTGTCGCCAACTTGCGGAAGAGATGCATCTGTCTGTGGGAACTGTACACACAATGATCAATGAACACATCTTGCGCATTACAGTAACTTGGCTGCCACATCGATATTGCCACATCTCCCGTACAGTTCTGACCTCACTCCAAGCTATTTCTCACATGTTTGGGCCATTAAAGGATTTCCTGGGAGGCCAGCATTGCAGACGTGAAGCAGGCAGTCACAAGCACTAGAAATAAAGGTAGTTTTTACTCTTATAACTGTGTTTTGTACAATTAAAAGTCCTGGTTTCATTTGAACACCCCTCGTATCATATAGAAAACTGCTAACAGAGAGCTTACAGCAGTATTGTCTTAAGGAACTTACAGGACATGGCCAGTGTTTGCCTTCGATGTGCCTGATCCGGTGCATGATGAGACCATCACAGTCTCTGTAAGACGCTCTACACTGCAGGCACACGTGGGCTCCGCCTGAGGACTGACTGCGAGGACCCTTTTTCTGGTTGAAGCGAGCACGTCGGATGGACTCCAGCATAACAGTGCGCCGACTGCTCACAGGATACAACTTGTTTACATTCTTTGAAAAGAGATGACAATTTTTATTCATCAGATTTACTCACTCAGCAATGCTTTCTATAGAAATATGCTGCTTTGCAAAGTCTTGGGGAAAAAACAAGTTTATACAAAGCTTCAAGTATATGTATACATTAATTATAAGAGAAGTTTAAATGTACTCTGCTGTACCTTTGTCTTTGGTGGCTCTTTTTTAACCTTACAACTCCCTTTGCTGTCTCTGAGCTGTATAAACCTCCTGTTAGTGTTTGACCGCTGGGACACGTCTATATTTTCTTCTTCCTTCTTCACTCGGACAAGCACCCTTTGAGAAGAAGAAGTAGACCTGTTGCCAAGCCCAGCCCAGTGAGGTCCATTTAACCCAGATGCTTCTGGCGTGATCCTTGCTCTAATCCGGTCTCTTCTGACAACGCCAGGTGATGTGTTGCTATGGGAAGCACTACTGTGAGAGACCGAGCGAGTCAAACAGATGTCCACACTCTCCTCCTCCCTCTTGATTCCACCTGATGGTCGACAAAGGCCGAAGAGAAAACCTTGGTCCAAGAGTTTCACGGGTGGTTTGCTCTGACGTTTACCCAGGTCAATAGCATCACTATTTAGAAAAGGTTGGGTCAGGGGGAGAGGATCTGCTGGCTCTTCTTTTATAACCCTGTACAGTGGATTATTGTAGTGCTCGTGGTTAGTATTGGAAAAATCCCAACCTCGTGTACCCTGAAGATCTGCCACCTTGTCCTCTGTTCTCTTTCTGGGTGCCGTATTCTTTTTGTTCTCTCTGACACTATTTCCTTTACACACTCCACTTATCTGTCTGGACTTTTCCTGGACTGACTTGTTTTGTCTTGCACCTTTGCGCTTGTCTGTGGTCGAACGTCCAACGTTGTAGCGCAGCATGCGTTTTGATTCTGTGGTAGTGATTCTTAGAGAACGGTCTGCTGGTGGAGCACTCTTGCGAGCAGATACGCTGGCTTTAGAAGGGGCTACTGCGAGTCCCCGACCCCGCCGGCTACCACTGCGAGAGGGGGCAGTTTGTGAGATGGCATACTCTTGGGGTTCCTGTTTTGTCTTTGTTGTAGCTTTCTTTGGGGAGGCATGGACTCCTTGCACTTTGACCTTTTCCCTGCCTGGAGGTCGAGGTAACGGTTTGTTTGGGCTGCTAGTACGGTTTCTTAATGACCGATCATTAAGAGTTCCCCTTGAGTCTTCCTTCATTGATTGGCTGCGTGTAGTCCTAACACTCACATTCTCCACTTGACCAGCTGCATAGTTTTTCCTTTTGAATTTCTTATCCGTGGTGACATGGGGTTCTGCTTTTATCACTTTCTTCAAAAGATCCATTCTGGTCATGTCACAGAGGGACATAGAGGAGCCGACTCCCACTAAACCTCCCAAGCCAGAGGCAATTCCCCCTAGACTTTGTGTACGGGGTTTGCGTCGGGCTGTCAGAGAGTAGTCACTTACTTTCAACTTCCTAAGTCTCTTTTTCTGTCCCCAGCCAGAGAGCTCTTCTGGACCAGGCACAAGGGACTTCCGCTGCAAGCCAAGGAAACTAAGTAGTCGATATTTTTCCTGAGCACGAGGACTGTGCACTTCATCCTGCGGGACAGCACTGTGCACTTCTTCCTCCTCTGCCTCCTGCTTCACCTTCACCGTGATAACTGAACTTGGCTGAGATCGGGACGGTTGCACAGAGATATCACTCTTTACCCTGTATATCCGCTGATAAGAGGGGGACTTCCTCTTCCTCTTGGAAGAGAGGTCAATTTTGGGTAGAAGCCTACGCAGGGCTAGTGCAGCTCCTGGTGTGGAGCGAAGCAGTCGGCGGGATGGTGAGGAGGATCGAGTGGAAGTAGAGGGAGATGTTTGGATGACTGACGCTAAGGAGCGAGGGGACAATTTCCTTTTGCTGGATGGAGATTTGAAGTCCATAAGTTTCATCCTGCGAGTTGGGCTGCAAGGAAAGCCATTGTCCTCTGTCTGGAGTAGGCACTGGGCAGGTAACCTTTGATCACTGTCGGATTCATCAGTCCCATCTACTACATGTACTCTGCTCTGCAACGTGCTGAAATAGGATGGCCCTGAAGGTCCCCCTTGTTCCTGCTCCCTTATTCTTTTAAACCCTGCCGTCCTTCCTAAGGGGGACCTTTGATTTCTCAAGGTGTTCATGGAGGAAAGCCCAGCCATTGCAGAGGGTGTTCCCAAGGGATTTAGCAGTTTGGAGGATTGATGGCCATCATCTTGCTCATGCTGTAGAGCACAACAGGCCTCCAGAGCAGGCCACATGCGAAGGTGGCGAGCCATTGCCGCTACCTCGGTCAGTGTGCCCAAGTTCAAAGTCAGGGTGGATGTATAGGAAAACTCAAGCAAAGCAAGTAAGCTCTCCTCACTGAAACCTAAACAGCATACAAAATACATGATTAGCAATGAGCAAAAATTAGGACCACTTCATCCTTTTTTATTTATTATTAGTTTTTACATATGGTGCACACAATCAGGCTAACTTCACTCAATTCCTGGAATTTTTTATTGCAAGAATCGCCAGTCTCCGGAAACTTCATATTAAGGGGTGACAAACCCCAAGATGAACTTTCAAAACAAAGTGTTTGAAAGAGCTTACCCGTGAGGTCAACATGTGGCTGAGGTTCAGTGGTGGAGTCCATTTCAGTAAATAGTTCTTGGAAATACTCGCTCACAGCTGCCAACACCGCCTTGTGGGCAACAAACGAGTGGCCACTACCAGTTTTCAGTGTGATGTCACAGAACAGTCCAGTTTCTCGTTGGCTATTCAGCTTGCTCAGGACTTCATGACTGTGTGATTTCATGATCTTAGACATGTTCCTCATATTCGAGCACTAAAGCCACAAAGCAGACAAATCATGAATATCAAACATCATATCAAAAATACATGATTTTATAGTATAATGCATCATATCTTATTTGATATACACATCATCTTACCTGTGCTTTTTCAGCCTGTTTCAGATGACATTCTTCACAGCCCAGAACAAAGTCTCTGACCTGAAAGTACATTCCTGAAAATGACACACATGGTGGATTAGCAAACATCACAAAATATGGCAGCACACATATTTACATTTATGCACATGTTTAGTGCAGACGAGTAGTAACACAGTACAGTTTGTTTTTAATACAATTTTGTCACTCACACAATTCACATCAGAAAATGACATACGTTTAATTACAGAACTATTAATAATGATTAAACCATGTCATTTCAAAAGGCTTACAAATGATTTATTATCTACCAAAAAAAACGTCATATCAGTGGTCAAATGTAGCAAAAGGGATAAGTGGAAAAACTTGAAACCCCCTTAATTTCTATATGGAAGCATAAGCACATTGTCCATTATCTTACAAATAATTTACAGAAGGCAAGTATTTTAAACAGTTAATTACTATTATAATAACCATTTATTGTACTTGCGATAATACAGGGAGATACTTCATTGGGTTGAACCTGACAAAAAAATGTAATTAGAAATTATATTTGTTTGTCTTACACTGTCCTAGGACTATGGAAACCGATGTACTGCATTTTAAACCAAACTACTAGAAATGTATCTTCCATCGACCTCTGACATAATGTCATAGTATTTGAGGGCTCTATTTTTCTTCTTTTTTTTTTTTTTTTTACGGCCCAAGCACTATGACACCAGCCCTATGACGTTATAGTCTAAGGATAATTAATAGTATGTCACAATGGAATCGGGGGCGGAGATGTACTGTGCCTTCCCCCCCCCCAGCATCCAGGGCCCTGGTGTGGCCAGGTGACGATGGCGCAAGGTGCTTGGGCCCGCTCATCGTTGCTTGCAACTATATTTACTATTATAATAACCATCTTTTTTTTTTTGCACCTGTGATAAAACCATAACGGGGGGGTTTATCAGTCCTTAGGATTGATATTTGTTTATCTTCCACTGTTTTGTCCTAGGACTATACAAACTTTTGCTTGTGTTTGTATGCAGCATTTCTGAGCCTTTAACCAATGTACAGTACCGCACTAATGGAAATGTATCTTCCATCCACCTCAAACACGGGAACTCTGAAAAACTATATCAACTTGGTGCACACTGCTTAGATAGAGAAGATCTGACTAAAATATAGTATGTTCATATGAAGATCTGATTTGGGGGTTTTGTTCTTTTTCAAAACTGAGCTCGAACACAAATGTAAAAGTTCCTAAGAGGAAGTGGAAAACCCATCTCAGCAGGTAACAAGTTTAAAAGTTTGGGGATGAGACTGACGGGTGTTCAGGGCTTGGGTGGACCAGCTCGGTCACAGCCCAGCCTTTAAGGCGTGTGCATCTGTCGCCCAAGATAACTCTTGACAAGAAATGAGACATTCACACGTCACGGACACGATTGTGTCGACACATGAAGATAAACACATCAGTCCAGTGACACGCACGTGGATTTATTTCTTATTATTATACGCTCTCTATTAATTGATGGATGATATACTGTACCTTCCCACCAGTAGTGCTCTGCGACTAGCCGGTAGGTGTCCTCCAGGGTGTGGTGAGGGATCCCGGGCGTCCTCGCGTGTAGAGCCTGGATGGAGTACAGCCGCTTGTCCTCTGCCAGCACCTCGCGGTACTGCACGCAGCCTTGCTCCAACTTTTTACGGTACAGCAAACCGCCGATGGTCTCGAAGAAGGACGACGAAGAGGCGGATGAGGAAGAGGAGGCGCCACTGAGGAGGCGGCCGGTGAACTGTTCCTGTCGCTCCCTGGGACACAAAGTGTCATCAGAGGCGTCGCGCGCGCTGTACGTGCACTTCTGCCCGGCCATTTCCGCCGGCTTCCTGGTTCAATCGCTTTTCTTCTTCTGTTGTCTTTTTTTTTTTTCCTCTAAACGAAACTAACGCTATGCTTGTTTATACCCTCTGTGGACATGCATGCAACACAACATGGGAAATAACCCAACCCCTATAAATTAGGGATGCTCCAAAATGTCACTTCAGAAACTTTTCATGATGTGCTCATGAAAGGGTGCAATAGGGGAATCAATCCATCCATCCATCCATGTGTGTGTGTGTGTGTGTGTGTGTGTGTTTGAGAGAAAGAGAGACTTATGATAAGCAACACAACTCCATCAGGGCATTGTAGGAGTCCAAACATCAGCCCTCACTCACTCAGGGTCAGCACCGACCTCAAACAAATTCCCCAATAACTTTATGCGAGTTTCTTTGACAATCTGATGCAAATTAAAACCATCACTGTGTGTCCTCTCATCCACATAAGTGTCAATATTAACACCAGAAACCTCTCACTAAATAAAATTAGTTTCCCGGGAAAATTAGGGTAAAAGCATATTATAGAAATTTATTTGTTCTGCTCTTGCATTTAAAATAATATTAACTATGCTTCAAAAATAAATTAAAAACGACAAGCTCTCTGTCTCTGTCAGCTCCAGTTACAAATTCACACATAGCACATGTAGCCAGCTAGCACAGCTCAGCTCAGCTCAGCACAGCACAGAGCCTCTTCCCGTCTCGTGTTAACTTGTGGTTTCTTTAACTCTGTAGCAACATGCTGAAGCTCTCCGTCGCCCAGCATCGGGAGTCCAACGACCTACGAGTCCTCAACGAGACGGGAGAGGGAGACTTTTTTTTTTTTTTTTTTTAAAGTGACGGAAATCCAAATGCGGTCCTGCTCCTCTAATGGACCCTACGAACGTTCCCGCGACGTAAACTCCAAGCACACGATCAAATAATCCAATTTTTTAAACTCGTCACCTTCTGCTGGTTACGGCTTGTCAACCGAACTTCTCCTCGACGCCCAACACCTCGCCCCTCCCTCCAGCGATGCCTATTAGTAGACTCTTTAAAGAGCCGCTACTACGCGCGCTCCCATTGGTCCACGCGGCTGTCAATCAATCCTGCTCTTACACCCTTACACATTTTTTTCCCCTAGATCAAGATAGGTTGTTGACGTCAGCGCTGCCTCATCGAGTGAACCTGGTTAAGTTTATCATTATGGAAATTAAAAGGAGAAAAATAAGCGTCTCGTTTCGTTTAGGTTTTGGATTTCGTATTAAATCTAAATTTTACAGAAGAGAATCGTGCTCACGAAGGCCCTCTCTGTAGTCTACAATGGACGGATTGCAAAGCTTCTTTGATATTATGAATTTATTTAGCATCTGTCATAATCTTCTCTCAACCTCATCACACGTCAATTTAGACTAAAAAATCAGGCAATATGTCGACAATGAGATTATATTTGAGATTAGACACAACCTGTTTTTAGGCTACATCATCCCCATATCAGTCAGTTCAAACTAACTGAAATATTACATCATCTACAATTGCATCAAGCATTTCACTTTAAACAGCAATGATCATTTATCTTAAAAACTAAATCAAACAACATGAAACAGACTGATTCTCTATACAGAGTGAAAACTGTAGAAATCAAATAGACCATGAGATCCGACTGAGCTGGACTTGAGAGCGTTTCCTCAATAAAATCTATGTAAAATCTTTGTTATTGACTCAGATGCCACTGCAAGTACTTAATCTCATTAAAAATTTCATAGCAATGAAATAGCATATTTTCTCAGTCAAGAAATTGTTATATATTGTTTGTAGGCCCTTAATCACAATATGCAACTACTCAGACCTGTAGTTAAAAGAGCCACAGTTGTTTACTTATGAATCTATTCGTCAACAGTATTTTTCAACATATATATTTTTAAAGGGCAAAATAGTTTTTAAGCCCTAAACCCCAAGCGGCACAGCAACACAGCATAGGTTAATCACAAATAAAAAAATATATGTGCTTATATAAAAGCCTTGCTAACGGGTAGGCTTCAGACATCAAACTGTGCATTGTGGTTTTCAGATACAGATGTCTGGTATAACTAAAGTTATCATTACTTTTTTTAACATATACATTTTGCCCCTACTGGGATGTGGGAATGATGTTGCAAATATGTAGAACTTTTAAAATGAGCATATTATTATTATTATTAGTAGTAATAGAAACAACCAAAAACAACCATAAAAACATGTGATCATGTGTATTTGTGCTATTTCTTTGCCTATGCGACCCATTTTGAATTATTTTTTTTGCTCAGTCGTGTATAGCTCTGAGTTTTAAGAGCTACCATGAGTAAAGAACATTAATCATCTAAAATGGGATTAAATCAAAAGCTGAATTCCAGAGTAATCAATGGGTGAGAAACAAAAACGAGGGAAACATTTCACACCATTTTTACATACAGAGATTAGTGTGTTAATCCTTTTTTTTCTTTACAGTACTTTTTGTATTTTGGTCTACAACTACAACTTGAGTGAGGTCCTTCTTCTTCTTCCTCTTCTTCTTCTTCTTATTATGCAGTGCAATGCATGCCCAAGGCTAGATAAAATTAGAAGGTTTGCAAAGTGCAAAGTTGTGTGCGGATCAGATGGTCTGATGTGGCGACCCCTCGACGGGAGCAGCTGAAAGACTAACAACAACATTATTATGATTCTTCTTCTGCTTATTATTATTATTATTAGTAGTAGTGGTAGTAGTATAAAACACTGTTAAAAAGACACATCATTCACAGATTCTTGAATTCTGCCTTGTCTGCATGATTGATGCTGAAATGGAGCCGGAATAACCAGTGTTAAAAGTTTAGGAGATGTTTTTATTCTGGATACAAAGACAATTGTTATTCAGAAGCATTTATTTAGAGAATAGGATTTTTTTTATTTTTTTTATTTTTTTTTTTTACTGTTTCTGTTGTCCTTTATCAGTAAGTCTAAAAGCATGTATTCAAGTAACATTTTGCTAAATGGTAAAGGCCACATCTGAAGGTCAGATTGATTTCTTATTCAGGAGTGAATTTCTAAATAATAGAGAGAACCTAGTCATTAGGAGGAGTGATTGTATGGCTAAATCCACAAAGGCTGTGTTTTGCAGAATATAGCTGGGTGTGTGGAGCAGTATAGATATTACAGGTCTGTAGTTAATTTAAGTAGTTAAATCATCTGTTAGGACAGCGGTTTCTCAACAGTAAAGGGAAAGGAGGTGGTGGGAAAAAATTAATGTACTGTATATACTATTGTATATATATATATTTTTTTTAAATAATGACATTCTCTCATACAATTATAAATTTACTTTTCTATTTGATTGAGTATGAAGCTAGGGAAAGGGATATTGCACAGTAGTAATACTGTAGATGTGTTACCTAATACAATAGTTTTTGTCTACAACCATAGACATCTACTACAACCGTAGATGTTGACATTATCATCGTAAAATTAATTAACCATATGTTTAGGTGATGTATCCAAACTTGACACAGGACATCTTTGCCATTTTACCCTGAGCCACCAAGGCAGTCACCCTCACTGTACTTTAGGTATTTCAAGTGGGTTTTTCCAGTATTAATATTAACTAATATAAGTCAGGTGCAAATTTTTTATTTGTTGAATTTTATTAATTATTCATTTGAACTCTTATATGAAGCAAATTATTTTAAGCTGCTCACCTTTGATGCACTGTTGCATGTGCGCTTTTCATGAAGGCACTCCTGTTACTGGATTGATGTACATTCCTTCGTAATAAAATATATGATGTCCTTTCAAGGTAGATCTCACTGTGGTATTATGTCTAATCTCTAAACAGGCCGACCATGTTTGGCTGAGACATTTGTGTGACATTTGTGTTTGTTTATTGGAGGGATTTTGCTGATCACTCTCAGAGGCCTTACAGCCTTCAGGATTTTGAAATACACTATATGGCCAGAGGTTTGTGGACAACTGACCATCCCACCCATATTTACTTGTTAAACATCACATTCCAGTTTTCTGTTATAATAACTCCGGACTCTCTTACGAAGGCTTTCCACTATACAGGGGGGTGAAAAGTAACTAGGCATTAAAATTGGTAATAATGTCCATCTTTCTAATACCAGTTTATTAAAACAAATTGTACATGTACTTTATTGCATAGTAAAATAAAAGCAAATCTTTAAATTTCAACTGAGGCACCGGTGGCGTCAGCCATTTTCTTCAAACGGCCAGGAATGAATTCTTCTGAAGTAAGTTGTTTGGGATATTGCTGAGAACCTCCTGAATCTGTGTGCCCCCAAGTGTTCCCCAGTGTGCAAGGCTTTGTCCCGTACACCTCATCTTGCATAGCCCCACAGGAAAAAAATCACATGGAGTGAGAACTGAACTTCCTGAAGACCATTCATGTCATCCACGTCGTCCCTGCCAAAGTCCTGGAAAATGCTGGTCTAAACACATAAGAGCAAAATGGGGTGGTGCACCATGGGTTGGTGTTCCAGTGATACTACAAGTTCTATAGCCATTTACTATTGCCTAGTTAATTTTCACCCGCCATGTATTTTGGAGTCTAGATGTGGAGTTTTGTGCTCATTCAGCCACACAAGCATTAGTTAGGATGGGCTCTAATGTCAGGTGAATAGCCTGAATGCAGTCAATATTTCAGTTCGTCCAGAAAGTATTCCGTATGGCTGAGGTCAGGGCTCATTGCAAGTCAGTCTCAAGTCTACACCATCCTTGGCAAACCATTTTTTCATGAAGCTTACTGTGCACACAGGGGCAATCTCATGCTGAAACATGTTTGGGCTCCTTAATTCAACTAAAGGGGAAATTGCTACTGCATACAAACACATTTTATACAATTTTGTGTTTTCAACATTGTGGGAAAAGTTTGGGGAAGATCTTTTTATGGGGCGATAGTCAGGTGTTCAAAAGCATTTATATGACCCAGGCCTTCCATATTCTATTCTGTCATATATTGTAGAATAGAATACAGTAGGCCTGGGTTTGATTCCCACACAATGCCCAAACCCCAGCCACTGGATGCAGTGCCGGTCCCAAGTCTGGATAAAATGGGAATCAGGAAGGGCATCCAATGTAAAACCTGTGCCAAAGTTGTGTGCGGATATGACGGTCCACTGTGGCAACCCTGCTAAGGTAACAGCGGAAAGACAAACAACAATTGTAAAATAGAATACTTTACATTGAATATATTATGTAATGTATACAGTATAACACAGTATTATACTGTATCCTGCAGTTAGTATACTGCTTAGTCATGTGACTACCAGTCAGTTAAATTCATTTGAGGATACAGTTACCTCAGAAAAATTATATACTGACTTATTTTATTCATTTTTTTATGTATTTTAACCTGTGTTAACTTTTTGTAGTTAAAGCTCAAATACAGTACATTCGAGATGAAAGGCAAAGTGTTCCTACACTATCTAAAACCAACCATGGTACTGTATGTATGACCAACAGGTTGTTGTTGTATTCATAGAAGACACCTCGTGAAAGTACAGAAAATATAAGCATAGTTAGGACTATAGCATAGCTAACATGTTTTTATGATGCAAAATGTGTTAACATTGGGTGGTTAAAGCACAAATACATTAGGGATGAAAGAAAAGGCTGTAAAGCAATCCAATTCTTAACCTTTTGAGTGCATGGTAAATGCATTAAAGGCATAACTAGATTATCAGCACAACCTAGTCTCTATAAAGTATTAAGCTGTAGACAGCCATGCATGACTGAATCATTGTGTCGTATATATACAGTACATATTTTTAAATTTCCTATGCTCAGAGCAGCAATGAAGTTATATGAATTACTATGTGAATCCCGTCTGTCCTCACACCCCATACCTGAGTGGATAAAATCTTAGGGTTGTAAAGTGGGTAACATATACATACAATAGTAACATGAACATGTATCCATAATTTGATGCTGGATTTAAAAAAACAACAACCTCCAATTACTTTAGGTATGACACTCATTGTGATATATTATGCTCCAACCTCAATATAGACTGGAAGAAGCTAGTTCATAAGTTAGTAATATACCTCCTATGATCAGCAATCAACCATGGATTATTGCAACCCAGCAGTTCATGGTGCTGTGACTGGAGCAGTGTCTTACCAGTTCTCTGTGTTGATGTCCAGAGCTTTCATGTCGCGCTAGCAGACGTCTTTGTAGCGCAGGTGGAGGCGATCTTGGTGTCTTTTTCTGGGAGCCAGCTCACCATAGGGAGCCAGCTCACCATTGCCTACGGTGCACATGGCCAAGCCAGCACAGTCTGTGTTGTCTGAGCAGCATGTACATGGTTGGGGAGGCCAGCATGGGCCAGGGACTGAGCATTGGGCATTTTATTGTTCCTTCTGATGCCGAAGATGTGATGAAAGCATCACATGTAGAAAATTTGGTCTTCTTCAAGCTGTTAGTCAGACCAAAGTCTTTGCAGGCTTGGGAGAATCTGTCCATTAGACACTGTAGATCTTGTTCAGTATGTGAGGCAACTGCTGCGTTGTCAGCAATGAGCATATCTCTGATGGTCCCGCTCACCTTGGTTTTTGCTCTTGCGGTGTTGTAGAGTCTGCCATCCAATCTCAGGTGGAAGTACAGCCCTACAGTAGAGGTCCCAAAACCTTGTTTCAGAAGCAGGGAGAAGAGGATGCCAGGGTTGGAGCAAGGACGCAGCCTTGCTTCACACTGCTTTTAATTTCAAAGGGTTTGGACATGCTACCCTCATATTCAATGGCTGCCTTCATAAAATCGGGGAAAGATTTGGTCACACTGTGTAGCTTCAGGGGCATCCAATCTTCAGAAAAGCCCATCCTGGCTAACCAGTTCAAAGATCTTGGTTAGATCTTTGAAGGCGACATAGAGGGGCTTCTGTTGTTCCCTGCACTTCTCCTGTTGGCAGAGGGATTAATGCATTCCTAATTAATCTATAGTTTATTTATTTCAGCATAAGTACCATATTTGAGGATTTTGTATTATTATTCAGTGATCTTCTATACCACTTATTCTGTACAGGGTCGCAACTGGGAGGAAACCCATCCAAGCACAGGAAAAACATGCAAACTCCATGCGCACAGACCTGAGGCAGGAATGGAACCCATGGCCCTGAAAGTGGAAGACCAGGAGTCTAACTACTACATACAGACTAGTGCTAACCACTACATCACTGTGTCAATGCATTATTAACACTGTCTAATTTGATTAAAAATCCTGTTGACCTGTTTGTGTTCACTAAATAATTTTAACCTCACGCATTCTCAATTTTTTTTTTTAGCTTTCTAGCTTTTTAGCAAAATTAACTTTTGCTGTGCTGCTACAAAAGGTGTTTTACACAATTGAATTAACCCACAATTAAAAATGCCATGACGATGGCTGTTATTTAATAATGATGTCATCTCTTTGACTTAGCTATAGCTAGAATAATAAAGCTAAACCAGCTATAATATCCATGTGATTAGAGATTGCATCATCCCTTAAAGATTTAATTCCCTAAATAATCTACTGTATTTATACAGTGGTGTCCAAAAGTATTGAGACAAAAGTAAAATTTAATGGTTTAATGACATTCTCAAATTTTTTAATAGGGACTACAAGATATTAACACTAATTTGTGCATTTGTGCAATGAAATTGCTGTACACCAATCAATATTTAGTATGAAGTCCTTTATTCTTTAAAACCTCCTGGATCCGAGTCAACAAAGATGGCTACTGCTGTACCTTCTTCACCATTACTCACACTTTTTCTATTGGGTTTAGGTCTGGAGTTAACTCAGGCCATAGATCCTGAAGCTGAATTACATTGTCACATAGTTTTAAAAAAATTGTTTTTCAATTATTTAGAAACTTTGAACTAATTCACATATTTTCTGCACAGGGAAAACTAATGTTGTCTTAATACTTTTAAACACCATTATATGCCCTTTTCCAGAGAAACAGCTCGTGTGGATATTAGTTAAAAATATTATCAGTCAAAATATCATCACTCTTGATCCTTCTAGACCTCTCAGCAGCCGTCAACACATTCACCCAAAAATGTCTTTATAATTCCACGAGTCTTGGAATTACTTGTCAAGCATGACAGAAGATTGTTTCCTAGCTGGAGGGATACTCATAGCATATGACATGAAAGGGATTCACATGTGCTTCATGCAGACATCACTGGAAACTCTCAAGGGTCAGTGCTGGGACCTCTTTTTTTCTCTCACTGTACCTGTACTTACACCATGGCTGTGCTGATTACACACAGCTCAACTTTTACTTCCCCACCTTAAACACTCATGTTTTGACTCATATCTCTGTATGTTTGACCAACAGTGTCTGAAAACACCATCTAACAGTATAGAAAACATAAGCATAGTTAAGTTAGCTACTGTAGCATGTTTTAATGTTGGCTTTTCCTTTTTTAGAATCTGAAGAAACCAAGCGAAAATTCTCTTGTTTGTATTTTTTAAGCCATAAGACCCACTGAACTTAACCCATAACTTCTGATGATGATGATGATGATGACGATTATGACGATTATATTTTACATACTGATGGATTTAGTCTTCCTTGGCTGTATGAAAGGCAGCATTGCATATTTACTGTGATAGTTTTGTAGTGCATATTTGATCTCATGTGTGTCATGTAATTCTAGTACATAGGTTTAATAATTGTTTGTGTTTAAAGTTTCCTGGCAACATCAGGTTTCTATGAAACCGTAATTCTGAACTGTGCTTCAGAAATTATCTACCTGCATTAACATTGTATTCCTATAATCTGACTCATGCTATAAACACTGAAATCATTGGAAAGGACAGGATAAGGATGACATGTTTACATCCTATTGGCTCGGACAGCAATACAGCCTGCAAGCAGTGACTTCATGGCAGGATTGCCCAAATGTTTTGACATATTGTTGCTCACCAGGAACATAGAAAATTGAGACAGTGAGACTGTGGCACAGCCTAGTTTACTATCAACACTGCTGATAATAGCTTAACCTTTTCTAATGCATATGTGGTGCATAATGTGTATATATGTATTCTGTAAAGAAAAGCAGTTAAAATTCTTGTTTTAATGTGCAGAATAATCAGACACTATTGGAAGGGTGCATCAGAATAGGATGCATAATGCTGTTAAATCAGAAGCAGAAAACAAAGCTACACTGCAATATTTATTTAGCACAGAACGATCAGGAGCTGACCTTACCATTTAATTACACATAGACAGACTTACCTTAATAGTTGGTTTAAGTCTATGGCACTTACTATGTAAGAATGTCTGTCAATGTGCAATATTGTGCTATAGACATAAAATAATCAGATGACTAATAAATAGAACATAATAAAGATACATAATGTTATAGTACGTATTATTGAACGGGAATGGGGAAGAAATGCTGAACAAAAGAAAATGGCCAATAATTTTATCAGCATTTTCCCCCCAGTAGTCAGAAAATGTTTCATTGCTGTTTCTGGAATGCATTTCCTGCTGCATGTGAAAGGGGCACAGTGGCAGAGATGTCTATAATGGGGTGGAATATTTGTATTTGGGTTGAACTGATAGAATGCATTAAATAAAATGTGGGAAATGCTATCTTTGTAATATTCATTTTTTTTTATTTTTCACCTAAAAGTTATAACAGTAAAACCATCAAATGTCCAAAAACAGCCCAGGACTACACAGTGACCAAGAACTGTTCACATTCAGAATGTATCATATGTTTTTGATATTTTAATCTTGATAACACAGTTAAGGCATTTTCTTTCAAATCTTCATGAGGAAGATGCTTATGATGCTTAACAGGTTTAACAGGTTTGTTTTTCATTCACTATCAGGTCAAAATCATCCCAAATAATCTCTTTTGGCTGTAGTTTAAATGACAGCAAAGGTCACGGATCCTATATGGGTTAACCATTTACTATATAATGTCATTCTTAGAATGATGGCAGTAGCACACTGGCACTTGGTGTTTCCTGGAGAGTCTACACCATGACCCTGCCCAGGAGAAAGTAATTACTGAAGACAAATGAATTTCACACATATAGTATTTAATATCATGAAGAGCATGCTTGTGATTAAAAATGTATGTGTGTATTTATAAGATACAGAACACATTATTATTATTTTATTACTGCACAGTAGTGTTAGTGGACACTGAGTTTGAGACAGCAAAATAAACAACAATGAGCAATAGATTAAATAATAAGAAATGTACACATATTAGGCGGAACTGTGGTGTAGTGGATGTCACCTTGCACCTACAGGGTCCGGGTTCGATTCCCGGCCAGGCTTGAGTCCCATCTCTGTGTGCATGGAGCTTGCCCGTGTTTGGTGGGTTTCCTCCCACAGTCCAAAAACCTGCAGATTAGGCTAACTGGCATTCCAAAATTGCCCATAGTGTTGTGTCCTCCGATGGATTGGCACCCTGTCCAGGGTGTACCTCATGCCCTACTGTAAGTCTCCTGGGATAGGCTCCAGGACCCTGCGACTCTAAATACAGGATAAAGCAGTATAGACGATGAGTGAGTACACATATTATCCACTTTATTTTTATGCAATGATCTAATCAGCTAATCATGTCGGAGAATTGTAATGCAAAAACATCATGAAAGAGTTTCAGTTATTTTTTATCAGGCATCAGAATGAAGAAAAAGTGTGATGTCTGTGACTTTGATCATGCCATGAATAGAGTTTTCACAGGATGGTGCGAAACACAAAAAACACTGAGTGAGCAACAGTTCTGAGAATGCACAAGACATTGAATTTTGTGGTCAGTGAGTGACAGCAGAAGATAGCATCAGGTTCTACTCCTATCAGCCAAAAACAAGAATCTGAGACTATCACGGGCTTTTACACTATTATAGCCCATCCACCTCAATATGTCATGTGTTGTGTGAGCTGAGATGTTTTTTTTGCTCTCCATGGTTGTATTGTAAAGAGTGCTTATTGCAATTACTCACTCACTCACTCACTCATCGTCTATACCACTTAATCCTGTATCCAGGGTCATGGGGGGCCTAAATCCCAGGAGACTTAGGGCATGATGCAGGGTACACCCTGGACAGGGTGTCAATCCATCAAACGGCACACACATTCACACACCACAGGCAATTTGGGAACGCCAATTAGCCTAATCTGCATGTCTTTGGACGGTGGGCGGAAACCGGTGTACCAGGAGGAAACCCACCAAACAGTGGGAGAACATGCAAACTCCATGCACACAGAGGCGGGAATTTAGCCTGGTCGGGAATCAAAACCGGACAATGGAGGTGCAAGGCGGCAGTGCTAACCACTACACCACCGTGCCGCCATCTTATTGCAATTAGCATAATTAAAATGACCAGTCTGGTGGCTTCTTTCTCTGATCTCTCTCACCAGCAAGGTTTTTCAGTTTGCAGGCCCTCTACACATGTTCTTTTTTTTTAAAATTGCTTTTGTTTTTTTGCACAATTCTGTGTAACTGCAGAGTGTTGTCTATAAAACAATCCATGCCCCTATGGACAAATCACCCCTGGTATAGATGACCTGAAAGCAGTGTAACAATAATCATCTTCTATACCGCTTTATCCTGTATTCAGGGTCGAGGGGACCTGGAGCCTATCCCAGGAGGCTTAGGGCACGAGTCGGGGTACACCCTGGACAGGGTGCCAATCCATCGCAGG
>JAQMYL010000035.1:9422544-9440210 GCA_030014365.1 Clarias pachynema
GAGGAAACCC
Organism: Clarias pachynema; assembly: GCA_030014365.1. Lineage (NCBI taxonomy): Eukaryota > Metazoa > Chordata > Actinopteri > Siluriformes > Clariidae > Clarias > Clarias pachynema. Next base: position 9,422,555 of record JAQMYL010000035.1, read on the forward strand.
ACCAAGCACGGGGAGAACATGCAAACTCCATGCACACAGAGACGGGAATCGAGCCTGGCTGGGAATTGAACTCGGACCCTGGAGGTGCAAGGCGACAGTGCTTAATAACTATATATTAATACCAATACAATTAGAAATAGAGATTTAAAAAGACATCTTGTTCAAAATAATAAAGGCCTGGAATCGAGTAACAACACAACATTCAGTTGTTATTTAAGGACACGAATGTTGACTGTTCTGAAATAGTTTTTGAAAGAACAGTATTATCCAGTATATTTGCAGAACCCATCAAGCACCATGATGAAACTTGCTCTCATGAAGAACATCCTGGGAAAGCAAGACCAAAACTTACCCCTGCTGCAGAGGAGAAGTTCATTTAGAGCTACTAGCATCACCAATTTACAGCATCTCAGGATATAGCCGTTATGAAGGTTTTACAGAGCATCAGTAGCAGACACATCTCCATATCAACTGTTCTAATGAGATTAGTGCATATTTTAGATGCCTTCAGCTTTGTTTTTCAATGTCGAAAGAAAAAGAAAAAAAAAATCAGGAAAGACCATGGAATTATAAGGTACAGTATGTCTAAATGTTTGTCTGGTAGTGGAAGTAAAAGCTTCTTCTTCTATACAAACTAGAGTGTATATAGGACTAACTAGAAATAACGAATGGGGAATTAATGTATAAAACTATTGTATGTTTGCTTTCTTTAGATAGCTGGTGAAATATGAATTAGAATGGAAAGATCCTACAGTAAATAGGCCCAGTCCCTCAGCTTATGGTCCATGTCCAGCAATGATTCATCAGTGCATTTTAGTTGTCCCTTTAAATGTAGCTCTAGCAGTCTTACAAAGCACGTAGGAGTAGATTCATGCAACATAATAGATACAATTATAATAAAAGCTCTAACAGCTTGTTAAAATGGATGCTTCTCACAAATGATGGTGGAATGAAGGCAAGAGGCATCTAGTAAATTAGCGTATGACTGCTGAGGCTGTTCCTGACAAACTCATGACTAACTCTTCCAACAAAAACGTCATCAACCCCCCCAACATACACACACATACTGTACACAGACTGAGTCATACTGTAGTTGCCCCCCTCACACCGACTCACGTTTCATGCAATATATTAATATACTATATGGCCAAAAGTTTGTGGACACCTTATCAAAGATCTACAAATTATAAGTCATACAGGCCTTTAAAGCTCTTCAATATGTTTTTAGTGTTCTCTGAATACCATGCCACAGTGGATAGAGTTTCTGCCTCACAGCTTCAGGGTCCCTTTTGGTTCAACCCTGAGCTCGAGTTACTATCTGCCTAGAGTTTCATGGTTTCCCTGTGTCTGCATGATGCCTTGCAAAAGACTGGATCCACCATCACATTAACCATTTGACACACCGGCATGGTGGCTTAGTGGTTAGCACCGTCACCTTTCACCTCCAGATTAAAATCTCACCTCCGCTCTGTCTGCGGGCTGTGTAAATGTTCATCCTGTCCCTGGCGGGTTTCCTCTGGCTACTTTGGTTGCTGTCCACAGTCCAAGGACATGCAGTGTAGGTTGAATGGCAAAATTGCCTGAATAGGTGTGTGCACATTCTTGCCCCGCAATGAGTTGGGACCTCATCTAGGATTCTCCAGGGTGGGCACCAGACCCCCTTCGACCCTGCACAGTAGATAATGGATAGATAATGGATAGTGTTTCATTGCATATCATACTGTGTATGGCTGTAAATGTGACAAACAAAAATTTAATTTGAATTTGAATTTGGATATTCTTCTTCAGGAACTGATTTGTCTTGGGCAGGTCACTGGAGATCATACACACACACTTCTTTAGGCACTTCGAATTAACCAATCCACATACCTGCATTTTTTTTTTCATTTTGGGCATTCCCCTTATATTTTTTATACCATGCAGAATGGCTCCAAATGAGTGTGTGAGTATGTGTATGTGTGTGTGCCCTGCGATGGATTGGCACCCTGTCCAGGGTGTACTCAGCCTAATGCCCTAAGCCTCCTTGGATAGGCTCCAGGTCCCCGCGACATATCTAACCTGGTTGTTTATTTAGCACTTTTTTAAGGCTGCTTTACCCTGAGCAACAAAGTGTGCTAAGAAAGTAGAATATAGTCAGTACCTTCAGAACCATAACCCTAACCCTTAACATTTCAGGGAAAATGCAATGTGACGTCTTTCACAATGTGTTCCATGTGGTATATTTGGTCTGTGTTATATTCCCTGTTCTCCTTAAAGGACCAATGGGGATGTGCTCTTATGAGTTAAACCAAAAGCAATATACACATGCTATGCAAAATATGTGGCGTGTGTATTTTTGGTCCATGCCAGCTATTCAATTTTGAATACAATAATTAAACTTTTTTTATAAATAAGTAGGGGAAAAAAACCAGGTGTCCAGCAAAATGTATAAATGCAACAGTGTCTAAGAGGTTAAAGATCAAGATATTGGCAGCATTCTGAAGCAATGGTAACCTTAGTGATGTGGATTACTAAATGGGTGTAAAGTCCATATGAGATAAGTACTGCACCACATCACTGTCCATGTGATTACCATACACTGCAAAATGTTTTCCAAAGACAAAAAAGCTGCTGCTAAAAAAAAGTTACATTACTTGAACAGGATGTAAACATTCATATTTAATTGTACAGGACATGTTCCTAATCCTGGAGTACACACTGTCCTTTTGCATTTTAGGATTATTTGGATCATATGTATTGGTAGGCAGCATGGGGAAACACCAAAATGTGTAACCATAGGGGTTATTAAAAAAAAAGAAAGGTATTAAAAATAATTTCTAGCTTTGTCAATGATAAGTTTGTGTATCTAGAGAAACACCATACGGCCAAAAGATTGTGAACGTCTGAACACCCAAATGAAGTTTATCCCCAAACTGTTGCCAAACAAGCAAACAATTGTCTAGGATGTCTGTATGCTGCAGCATTATGATTTCCCTTTACTGGAACTAAGAGGCCTAAACTTGTTCCAGCATGAAAAAGCCCCAAAGTGAAGTCCAAGAATTGTTTGTCAAGGCTGGTGTAGAAGAATACAAATGGCCTAGAGAGAGCCCTGACCTTATACCCAATGAGCACTTTTTGGGATAAACTGGAATCTTGACCTTCTCGCCTAACATCGGTACCTGGTTTTCCTAATACTGTACTTCCGTGATTGAATAGTCAAATGCCCACAGCCATGTTGTATAATCTAGTGAAAATCCTTCCCAGAACAATAGAAGAATTAAACAATAATTGGGTGAGCTGTCTGGGAGGGTCAGGACTGATGTCAGCCTGTTCAAAGAATATGAATGAGACTGAAGGCTAAAATATACAGACACGGCATGAAGGCAGACTCCAATGGTTTTTTTTTCTTTTTAAAATGTGGTAAGTGGGTCATCCATCAACATGCAAACTGCACACCCACACACCGGGGGCAACACTCAAACCACTAACCTTTGAGGTGCTAACTGTTACGCCACCGTGCCACCCAAATGAGTTAACCTTGCTAAATGACTTGCAAGGTCATGAAATCTTTAACTCCACAGGTACGCTACTAGCAGTCAGGGCTCGCAGGAATAATTTGCTAAAAAGGGTTCTTTGAAGGTTCACTGGAAAAAAGGTAAGAGCTATTATCCTTAGAAAAAAACAAATTCAACAGATAAACTGAAACTGATGGAGACAGAGGGCCTCATTTATCAGTCCTTTAAAGAAAGTTTTTTTAGGTCTACCCTATGAATCCAAATGTTAAAAAATCCTACAAAGTAAGTTTCCTCATACATTTATAATTAACAATCAGTCACAATAACAATCCAAATGTTTTCAAAACATAATTGATTTGCATTTAGAGATATCAAAAAAACTCTAGGAAAAAATAAAGTTTCATGACTAAACAATGGAAATATCATACACTAAGTGTAAATACACTAAATGCTGCTCGGCCAGTGCACCTCCTACCATAGGCGCCGTGCCTATGGTAGGAGGTGCACTGGCCGAGCAGCATTTAGTTTCCATTAACACTGGCTTCTTTTGTAGGGTGTCATTACTTGTGTTGATGTGAATGGCTAGCCCTATTTGTTTTAAACAATGCATGTTTTCAAATGCCTTTTTTCACGTCAGTAATATGAGATGATAAAATACTCGTCAAACTTACACATTTAACTAAAATAAATAAGCAATTCAAATTTACATAGAAAATTGCAGTAGCTCACCAACATGATTAGAAGCCGACCACTAGATTTAATCATTGAGCATCCTTATACGCTTTATTAGGTAACCTGATAAAGTTGGAGGTTAAGGGCCCAACAATGGAAATTTGGTGGTCATGGGGTTTAAACGTGGGACCTTCTAAACTGTAGTCCAGTGCCTTAACCACTGACCCCAATTATCTACCCAGTCAATCTTGGGGCAGTGGTGCAGCACATAAACTTGTGCAGAGGTAAGCCTGATAAATTCATATCAAACTTCCTAAAATTTAGGAAGGTCCGATCAGTAAAACTTTCGAGCTGAGGTCCAAATTCCATGTTTGTGTTAGGATTCAGATCTCTATATACAGTATGCAGTCATTGTATGTCTATAAAAATAAGCAATTTAAAATTTCCATAGCATTCCAAAAATATTTGTCAATTTTCAGTAACAACATTAAACCCTGATGGCGTTATATATTTATTTGCATGCTGTTGGGCTGTAAATGAATATGAAAGGACTCTGGTTGCTCTGTCATAATGGCCTCTCAGTTTGGATGTTTTACACGCCCTCACTTCTGACAGCTGTAGATATGTTTGCTGAAATGACCTGTTTTGTCTTATAGTGGTGCTTCACATTACTGCTTTTCATTATTATACATTTTCTTTTGGATTTTCCCCCAAATTTCTCCCTAATTTAATCGTGTCCAGTTCCTCCCCGTCACTAGGGGGCTCCCACATTAAGGCTACTACCACTCAGTCGGAAGGGCCGAAGACCATCACGTGTTTCCTCCGAACAACGTGACGCCAGTCGACCACATCTTTTCGAACTGCTCGCTCACGCACCACTGGGGGTGGCATAACACACTCGGAGGACAGCGATATCTGCTCCTTCCACAGCTGTCACTCATTTGTTTCTTCCACACTCTAAACTATGGCGTTCATTGGCTCTGTTGAGTTACATGTATAGCCACACCCACCTTGAGGGGAAAAAATGCTAGATTACTGGTATATTAATTATTCTCCTTTATCAGAAAAGCATCAGGGTTTGGATAGAAGAGTCACACAGTCTGAATTCAGACCGCTGTTTGTTATTTTGTGATTCCTGTTTTAATGGCTACACCCAGCATGAAAATGTTCAATGTCACAAAGCAAGTGTTGCCTCGACCTGGTTTTATGAATGTGACAATGAGTTCAGTGTTCTCCAGTGGCTTTCCCAGCTACCAGATCTAAATCCAACAGAAGACCTTCGGGATGGTATAGACTAGGGGACATGCATCCTGAAAACGTACGTGGAAAATCTACACCAATCATACTAACATGGACCAGAATCTCAAAAGGAATGTTTCCAACAACTTGAGAAATTCAAGTCATGAACAATATAGGCAGGTTTAAAAGCAAAGAGACGTCCTAGTCAGGACTAGTATAATGTTTAGGACGTAGTATAACTATGCCATTCTGCATAGTGCTTGGTGAGTGCTCATAAATTTGCATCTAGTTTGATAAATGAAGCCCAGTGACTAGCTTTTTAAACTAATTTTTAACGTTTGAAGGTGGAAGGCAGATAATAATAGGCCAAGTAATCTCTAACAATAGCTTGTTCATTCTGTTACTGTAAGAATAAGTAACAACTTCTATTAGGGGAAAAATACTAAGGCTGTCCAGAAGAAAAAGGGCGAAGATGGATAAGTAATTTAATGAATAATTAATTCAACAAAGATGAATCCAAATACAGTCTCATAGGTGGAAGTAGCCTCATCACTTTCATTCTTTAGAAATTTAGTTTAACAAAAACTCACACAGACACAAACAACCTACACCCCCATTCTGAAACAGAGGCTTCCACATTTCACACCGTCTATGGTTTGTTTGCCACCACAATTCTAGTGCCCATTTCATTTTCTGTACAGATGAATCAGCATGTTCTCATGGACAAAGCAGCTGCTTCGGGTGTTGCTGCAAACAAGACAATACAACCTGGTCACAGAAAACAGTCATATTTCTCTCTCTCTTACACACGCGCACGCACACGCACGCACGCGCACGCACGCACGCACGCACGCACGCACTTAAACTAGTCTTCGTAATTGGTGCTTAACATCAATAATAAACAGTTTAGCGTTGAACTGAACTGATTGACAACAATTTAGAAGTGATTTCTAAACTATAAGTAATACACGACGTAAATCTTTTAACAGTATAAATATCCAAGTCAACAAGCTCACCAAAATGAAAAAGAAAAACATGCATCTTGTTCCCTTATGGTCAAAACACACTGAAAGGTTTCGGTTCAGTTTTTTTTTTTTTTTTTTTTTTTTAAGTAATTGTGTCCAGATACACACATTCCTGGATACTTTTTAAAGAAGTTCCTGCAGAGATGAACACAGTGGGAGAAGGTTTAGTTGTTGGTCAAGAATCCATGGGCTTGGTGCTGGACTCCACTGAGGGCTCATTGCTTGGAGGAGAAGTGCTGCTGCTGCTACTCAGACCTGAAGCTTCATCAGTTTTAGGCCGCTTGGATTCGGGAGGCTTGCACACTGGATCGTTAGGAGGAGACGGTCTCTCTAAAAAGCGAAACGGGAGCTGTTTGTTACTTGAACGCTCTGTAATAAATACTACTTACAACAAACAATAGCAGGACGTGTTGTAAAGAAAATAATACAAATACAAAAACCAGATCTGAGCTACTGCATATAGCAACCATTCTGAAAGAGACTGACCATGTTTGGCTTTCTCAGTGGAGGATGGAGCGACAACGTTCTGCAAGGAAGCTGGAGCTCTGGGTGTAAGTGATGTCAGAGAAATTCGCCTGCATGAGCAAACAAGAGCAAGAGGCCAGCGTTAGTGTCATTTCAGTATACATGCACACACCTTTCAATTCGCTTGTTTCTTCAGAACTATGCATAGACCTGTAAAACAGGATACACAGTGAATAGAGGCCTACATTTTGTCCAAGTACGTTTAAACTACTCATTATACATTATGGCACATATATATATATTTTGGTATTAATTTGTAGAGATTGTTTCACTTTGTTTAGCAATAATGCAGTGAGAATGGGGACGAATAATACATACAAATCAATTGAAGATGTAGTCACTGCTAGACATTTAAAACCTTTTATAGATTTGATGGCATAATTTAAACATTTTAAAATAAATGCATCTAAAATGCATGGAACAAATCCTAATAGCAGGGAGTTGAATAATGAGGAAGTATATTTTAACACTGCAGGACCTCAAAAAGGGAACAGTGTATAATGTCTTCCCAAATTACATTTACACCTGCACATTGCGAAAGCAGCGGTTTTAATTACAGACCATCACTATTGTAATACCCGATGCCTAAATTATTCTCCAGTTATGATGTGGCTAGCGATGGGTAACAAACTTTGATGGCATAGATGGACTTGCTTCAAAACGATCTGGTATCAAACTATGCTTCTTGAATTCAGTACAGAATTGTGATACCTACGGAGTAAATCTGATCAGTATCTATGAGCCAGTAAGCATGCAGAACACTTCTTCAAAGATGGCATTTTGGGAGGCTTGACTACAGTCTGTGTCACACGTCAGGTGTTAAAATGTCCAGGTGGATCAAAGGTGTGACTCAATATCATCCTTGCCAATTGTATCCATGCCAGATGCAATGTATACAAAGACAGCAGACAGAGAAGACAACAACCTTAATGAAGTTTGAATGTGTGTGGAATCGATTTAAGAGCAGAAAGTGAATGTAAATCTCATTTACATGCAGGGCAGGAACCGTGAAGGACAAATGCTTTGCTCATTAGATTTCTAAAATGTTACTACTTGTAATATTCAGTTAACTAAAGAAAGAAGTCACCTCTCCCTCTTTTTCTCCTTAATCAAATGAGTCTGTGAGGGCGTGGATTACACAAAGATCAGAATCCTGCAGTGATGTAAAACACAGTGGTGCATGATACACTGTAAAGTTTTTTTTTCTGGTGGTGGTGATGGATGGGTAGAAGGCTGTTCTACTGGGAAAAAAAATCCTACTGATTTTCTACAAGTTTGGTTATGTTATGATATGATAGGACTCGCTTTGTAAACATACCAAGGAGCTGAAAAAATTAACTAAATTAATTTACTGTAATATTTAATGTAATTTTTTTTGGTAATGGTTCTCACAAAATTTTTAATTAACACCACTGTACTTTAAATTATAAACTTGTACAAACCCATTTGGAAATAAACCATAATATAAAATCTATTCTAAACATACCCTCTAATACACACAGCTGCTGCAGAAACAAGAACTTGACCTACAGTTCAGTAAATGCAGCTTCAAAAATTTAGCTTTATGAACACGAATGTGGTAACTTTTTTGTGAGAGCTCAATCTGGACTGAGCCATATGTATAATGATTTAGCCATGAAAATGAACCCATTAGAATTGTAGCAAAAGACAATCCTAAAGAAGCGAACTTAAATAAAATAGATACATTATGTGGACACCTGACTACCGCAGTCTAAATCCCACATATCTGAATTTCGTGTGGCGCATTCTCGCGGTATAAGCAAAGCCTGTGATTTTACTCGAATTCACTCACTTGTCTCCCGGCTATGATGTCAAGGGTTTGGAAATGTCTTGTCATTATAGTTCTAGCTGTACGGATATAAAGAGAAGAGTGTTCCTTACTGCATGTTACTATACATGTCATCCATCTCCATCTAATCATTCGTTTTGCTTTCGATCTTCTGATATTAATTTCCATTTTTTTGGAATGGGTCATATGAATCAGGTGTCCACCTATTTTTGGCCACAGTGTGCAATTGGGGAGGGGTAAAACTTTACAAATCTGTTGTCCATTCTAAAATGATCACAGTATCTGCAAAGACTACAGGACCCTGAGAACCCTGAGAAGCCATCTGCAGGGTGCCAAAAGTAACAGCCATTCAGAATGAACTTCGAAAACAAAACTGAAACCAATCTCTTGCACACACACAACTGCTGGATTATGTAGAAAAAAAGGGCTGTACTTGTGTTACTACTTGGATAAATAAAAGCACTGTAAATAAATTATTAAATATTACTATTTAATTAACTTGAAGAAACCTACATTTAAAGAGACATCTTCAAACCTCTTACCTAGGGGTGGGTCCTTTAGGCGTTGTGGAGTTTCTGGCACTGATGGGAGCAAGTGGGGTGCTGGAGGTACTTTGGGTAGTTTTGGGAGTAAGCGGTCCCCGACTGGCCAGAGGGGTGGACGGGGCAGATTTGGGCGTGCTCTGACTGCTGGAGGGAGGGGCAGTGGGTGTGGCAGGAGATTTTGGGGTACTGGGCTTGCTCCATCCCTCCAGTGTGTTAAGGGTAATGCGCCTGGGCTGCGATTTGGTCTTCAGGCCTTGCGGCGTTCGTTTCTCTTCAGGGGTAGCTGATGTCTCTTTCTCCTGTGTGACGGGTGAAGGATTGGTGCGGGGCACGGGTGAAGCTGTCCGTCCGCTACCTGATGTTCTTTTGCCCTTTTTCTCACTGGCAGTGAGCGGGGTGATCATGTCCAGCTGCGGTCGCTCTTTAAGAGGCGTCCCAAGCTCCAGCTCATCAAAGGACACAAAAGAGCAGTATCCATCCGTGGACGAGACAGCCAGGAATGAGCCGTCACGAGACCTGGTGTCATAGCACATGAAACCTTTTAATCAAATAGGTCACAGTGACTGAATCGCAGGTATGTGAGACATGACTTCAGATTTCTGATATATACAAAATCTCTGAACGCATAGGTTGAAACATGTTTATGTTAGCTAATTTGATTTAATTAGAGCTTTGCGTAGAAATGCTGTCAGGGCTATGCATGTGTGAGAGAGAGAGAGAGAGAGAAGCTTTATCTGGCTTTACGTCTGACACCCTAGCGCTATAATTAAAGCCAGTGCTAATTCCCACCAGCCAGTCATGTATACAAATCCAGCTAATTTTATTTCATTATGTTAAAAGCCAACAGCATTATGAAACACCAAAATTAACATCTCAACAATCAAGAAACCTGATAAATCACATTTAATGTCAGCTAACAATATTTTTCGCATTATGCCATAATAAATGCACTAATAAGATGCTCATATAACATTTTAAAACATCCTGTGCATAACTCTTTATGCTACAAATCTTTTTTTTTTTTTTTTTAATGGAGAAGTGATAAAATTTGGGAAGAAATGCAACAGACATAGCATAACATGCAGCCATAAACAATTATATATACATGTTTAGATGAAACATACTTGCTTGTTATTTCAGATAAAATGATGCATACAAATGTGCTTGGATCTTACCAGCTGAGATCACTAAGGGTGTGGTAGTGAATATTGGACACATAACCAAATGGCACAGTCTGCTGAGTGTCGTAAAAAAAGATGGAATCTTCAGAAGCTACAGCAAACACCAAGCGATACGGCAGCTGAAACGCGTTGGGCAGCGGCTGCACTGATCCATCTGACAGAAAGACAAAGACATTATTAAATTCAGCTAACAACACAGGAATAATCAATACAGTCTAGTAGTTGTAGGAGAGGAGGACTCACCTTCAAGCTTCTTGGTTCTGAGCTCAAAGAACACAGGGCAGCACCGCACAGCAAGAGTTGCTTTAGCAGGACAGGGAAGATGAGCTATTGGTCTGGTACAAAATATTAAAAATGCAGAGGGTTTACTACAGAATATAAAAAAATAAAAATAAAAATTGTACAGCAGCAAAATATCAAATCAGTCTGCAATATACCAAATAACATGGAATAATAAAATGGTACAATAAACGTAATAAAGCAATTAATGATGACTACACTACCTTTTGAAGCTCTTTCTGGAGAAGACATAAGTGGTGTTTGTGACGTTCTCTCCTGTCTCCACACAACCAGCTAAGAACACACAGAAAACTCCATCATAGCACAACCCCACTTTTGTAAATAATATAAAGAGGTTAATCAGTAAAACAATACAACATGCATACCGGGCGCCAGGAGGAAGGAGCCGTCGGGGGTAAAGGTGAGGCGTCTGAAGAAGGATCGCATACTGTCATCGTGAAACATCCTGAAGTTCTTAACCTGTGGAATGCATGAGCTTGCAGTCAGATATGTTCTTGCAACTAAAGTCCATACTCTCATAATGAGCTAATGTAAGAAATTAATTTATATTAAATACATTTTCATTATAATTAAATATTTGCAAACAACTGTTTGGTACTTCCATACCAATTTAATACAACTGCATTTTTTAAATTCTTAATAAGGTTGAACACCATACAGTATGGTTGCAAGCTGAAATTATACAGAGCTTGCAAATTTGATATTAAAAAAAACTAGGTAAAGTTCAGAATACACAGTAAGCGCCTCTCATGCAAAAGCAGAAACTGCCGACAGAAATAAAATTCATTTATCTGTAGTGTTTTCAGCTGCCTCGAACAGGAGAAGCTTGATAGACCAGAAGTTTAAAGACCTGGCAAAATGCCTTAATTATAAACTTTTAGAAGAAGCAGGCCTATACTGGAGGTGAGCACTGGGTACAGTTACTCACCGAATTCTACACTTACTTAACAAAAGCTCAGAGAGGCAAAGATGAGGGATAGAACATGTTTAGCATAATCAGTCACACTCACCTCTCCCTCTCCAGCCGAGCCTGATGTCATTTTACTCACACTGTAGGCCTTCTTCTTTGTGTGCGTGCTGTACACACGCATAACTCTGCAAGAAATGCACTTTCATTAAACATAATATTATCATCATCATCATTAACTAAAACAAGAATAAGAACTTAAACACCCATAATTAGGCAATAAATCTGTGTTAATGCTTTTAAACCATGCACACACAAACATTACCTATCACAGCTAAGTGTGCTAATATATTGACCCAGTGGATCCCAGGATACACCCTGCACATAGCTCTTGTGGTCATTAAAGATGCATATCTTCTGACCTGCATAAAACAAACATTACACAAGTAAGCACAATAGTACTACATAAGTAAAGTGTACATAAAGACCAGCTGAAGACAAGCACGTAGCCATATAATGCATATTACCCTTCTGTATATCCCACATGATGGCAGTGTTGTCCACAGAGCCAGAAACCAGGAAATTCCCATCGCTTGTCCATGACAAGTCATATACATCCTCAATGTGCCCCCTGGAACACACAAACAGCAGGGGTTACAGAGATTAAAAAAAAAGACATACTCAGAGGTAAAGAAATAAAAGTATACAAAAAATAATCTGTAACCAAAAGACAGCGAAATTACCTGAGAGTCTTGACAACATTCCAGCTTTCCTTGTTCAGCAGAGCATCCTCCTCCTCCTGGAAAGTTGGGGCTTGCTCGACCTCTTTATTATCGTTAATCTTCCATAATAAAATGGCTGCATCTGAATATATAAATATGTATACACAAAACAACATTACTACACCAAAGGACCTTTTGTATAATGGGTCAACGCCATTTCTCAAAAAATTATTATGATGTACTCTCACCACACGCTGATACTGGACAATTGGCCATCAGTGCTATTCATTACTAATAATTATTAATTATCTAAATAGTTATTCTCATCCATCAATTTGGTCTTTGGACAATATTGGAGATATGAAATTCTCCAAGCCCAATTTATTTTGGATTATTAAAAAGTAATTGCCTAATCATTTATGTTTTGGAAAACAAAATCAACTAAAAGAGAACTTTCCAGTACAGGCGATGCTGAATATCTATCTTATTTGCTTTTTTGTGTGCTCGTTTTTTTTGTTGGCTTGTTGAGTTCAAAGAGCAGAATTAATAAACATCCCATGGGTTAACACAGAAGCGAGACTGGATTATTCGTTTTCATATACTGACATAGAAAGGTGCTAGGTGGAAGAAGAAAAAATTTCTGAGTGACACTCACCGTCTCCTCCAGATGCGAGCAGCTCAGCAGTTGGACAAAAGCGAACCACATTCACTGCTTTTGTATGTCTTGCTAAATTTGACAGGAACTCCACTACAGCTTTTCCATCAGGCCCCATGTCTACACGCCACATCTACAGCATTATAGAGAAGAAAAAAAAAAAAAAAAAGAAAAGAAAGAGATGCTGAAGAAAACCCCTATTTCATTTATTTACAAGTTTTAAGCCACCTTGTGTATTTGCATGCAATGCATTGTTTATAAAGATTCAAACTTAAAATCTTGTTTCAATGTTACCACCAGTGTATATCAGACGAAAGACTGGATGGGTTTTATAAGTTGTTAGTTTAACCTATTAATTCTACCTTATCAAAAAGTGCACTCATTACCAAAATGACAGAGGCAAAGTCATTTAGTGGCTTTTGTATCAATATTAAATTCAGTAAATGAGCAATTTATGTTATGGCCAAACACTCCAAAAATAGTTTTAATATTATAATATTGTATTGTATGGAATTTCATGGGGAAACCTCATGGGGGCGGGGGGCCCTGTGATGAATATAAGAGAGTGTTGGACAACAGCTTCTGTGGCATTATAAATTCAATAAACTGCCAATCAATCTGATAATTCCACTCAAGATTCTGTGACATTTATTTGGGACCAGCATGTATGGAAGTTCACTCACGCGCACTGTGGTGTCCACTCCAGCTGTGGCCAGGCGATGAATTTTGCCATCAGCATTCTGTTGAAAATCCAGACTGTATACTGGCTCCTTGTTGTGCCAGGCAATTTCACATGTTACCACCTTCATCCTGGTCCTAACAAACAAGACAAAGAGACTGAAAATTTATGATGGAAAAAGACAAAATTGTGTCATAAAAAATAGCTTTTCAGCTATTTCAGTATGTCAAAGGAGTAAAACGTTCCGTTTTGATTGGATTTTAGATCAGTTACATTTACCGCAATATTGCGTCTTAAGTGACAAAAATGTACTATATGCCAAAACATTGCTGCTAATAATTTTTTTTTTAAAACTACAGCTACAAAAATAAGTAGCTGTGTCACAATATATTTATTTAATGCTTAGTACATCAGTATGCATTTCTGGACACTTCACACACCTCTTCAGTTATAACAACTTAAAGGGTAAGTTCACAGGATGGTAGTGAGACCAGCAACGTTGTACGGTCGTACCCACAAAGTCGTACCCACTGATAAAAAGACAGGAAGCAGAGCTGGAGGTGGCAGAAGTGAAGATGCTACGATTTGCTCTGGGAGTGATGAGAATGGACAGAATTAGGAATGAGTATATTAGAAAGACGGTGCAGCGGACAAAGTTGGGAATGTGCAGAGAAGGGATGAGGGTTATATCAGGAGGAGAATGTTAGAGATGAAGATGCCAAGGAGGAGGAGAAGAGGAAGGAGGACATGCAGGGTGGAGTGATGAGGGAAGATGTGGAAGACACCTAACAGGAGCAGACAAAAGAAGATGATGACATCATCTGTCAAACCTTGACACTTATCCTTCTCTCTTTTAACCCCCTTCCTTATTACCTGTGTACAAGTAATAATAGCAAAAATGTATATCTTTATCCAAATCAAATTATTTTCATCCACAATAAGTTATAATTTTCTGTTCTGAAAAAATAAAATAAATCTATTCTATAGTAAATGTCTTCACAATCTCCGCCTACTTCACGTGACACAATTTTATTGTACAGTTCATGCAAATGAACAGGAAAATTCAACGAATAAGCAAATCAGCCCGTGACGCCACCTAGTGACTGAGTATGTATTAGCTGAAAAAAGCTGATCACAGTGTACATACTGCACATACACTTAGGATAAGTTGTAAATAAATTATTAATAACGGCGAACCATAATCATTACGGTTAATTAGATAAGCTTGAACACACATTTAATATAAAGCACACGATAATAACCTGAATATAAAAGTGTTAATCTGTAACTCAGTCAATATTCGACAATATGTGATTATAAGTAACCAGCGTTAGTTGCTTAATAGCAACAAATTAAATAATATAAATAAAGATCAATTAAGCAGCGACAAAACTCAAAAACCCAACTTGTGAAATTAACAAATAAACACTTAAGATGACATTAAGTTAACAAATATAAACAGTGATCAGACAGCTGTAATGTTGAGAAGTGCAAATTACAAATTCAACATTCTGTATAAATAAAAAAAATAAAAAAATAAATAAATAAAGGTTTGAGACACGCTGCAGTCAAATCCGTCCTTGTGTTCTGTACTTTAATATAAAAGCTGACTAGCAGGCCGGGGTTTAGCATCAAGCCTGTGCTTTAGTGAACATCACTACAATAAACTTCCTCAAACCGGGCTCTGATATGGATATAAATAAACCCGGGGCAAGCATTCACTACTAGTATTTAACACAAATAAAAAAAAATTACCAAACAGGTAAATAGAGGGATACTGAGGTCCGTGTAAAAGTCTCCCGCTTTCTTCAGACTGACTTCCACCAAACACTACTTTTTCCCGCGCGGGTTTATACTTTACAATTCTACTTCCGCTTTCCCCGGGATGCCAGATCGCGCACATAAAAACACGCTTCTTTAACCAGGCACTTAGAGTAACCCATAATACTAGAAAGGAAAGATACTAAATTGTATTCGTATCACATTATTCCAGTCATATTCATATGAGCTGACACCCAGGCCTTAAAAACACTATTATATTGTCCAAACGGGTCTGAGTTCGATTCCTGCCTCGGGTCTATGTGTGTAGAGTTTGCATGTTCTCCGTGTGCTTGGTGGGTTTTCTCTGGGTGCTCCGGTTTCCTCCCACATTCCCAAGACATGCAGATTGGGCTAATTAACGGTCCTAAATTGCCTGTAGTGAATGTGTGTGCGTATGTTTTAAAGTAAGTGTTCCTTGCAATGGATTGGCACCCCATCCTGGGTGTATCCCGCCTCATGCACTGCGATAGGATCCAGGGCCCCCGCAATTAAAAAGTATAAACAATCAGTGAGTGAGTAAGTGGAACCAAAGGCCACAAGCATGTTCCAACATGACAATATCCATGAGAACAAAGCAAATTCCATGCTTCCATTCTATGTTTGGCAAAGTTGGCACAGCAGAACTCTAATGTTCTCCAAATATCAATGAGCTCAATCCCACTGAACACCTTCGGGATGAACTGGAAATCCAAGTACATCCCGGGTCTCCAAAATCAGTGCCTCACCTTACTAGTGCTCTTGTGTGCACAGATGGCCAGAACCATGCTACAAAATCTAGGAGAAAGTCTAAAACTGAAGAGAAAATGTACAGTAAGACTTATTATAACTGCAAAGAGGATGCACTTTCAAAATAGGTTGTTCAAACACGACATATCATTGTGATGGTCAAGTGTTCACACTGTAGAACACAATTTAGCATTCTATTAATAAAATATACTATTTCTACCAGCTGAATGTGAAAATATAAAATTTCCAATTAAAGTAGTAATTGACAATAATATATAAAATGTATTAAATATTAAAAGTGATTTCAGCTGACTTGTCACAAGATAAAATAAATTAGTGTGCATAAATTGGACAAAATGTACAATATGTTTGTAAACATAAAAACAAGTGAATAATGTAACATGGAAAGTAAGTGTAAAGGAAACATGTAAATAAGGATTTTGCATGAAGCTGTGATGAATTTATATCATATAATATATATATATATATATGTATATATATATATATATATATAAATTTTTTTATTTGTTTTTTTTTTTAATTATTATTACACATACAGTATTGAGGTTTTACAATAGTTTACTCTTCAGGAATTCTCTTCGACCAAACTCTCCCTGGCTTCTGAGGACACGGTACATGCAAAATACTTCTTTACATGTTTCCTCACCTTACTTTGCATATGATGTAACTCATAGTTATTCTTCATATATCAACATGTTTACAAACTGCCAGTGCATTTTGTCTACACATTTATCAATACCAGACAGACTACATGGAGCTACTAGAATAAAACCAGTCTCACTTCTTCATTCCTTTCCATATTCATATGACTGTTGATGGTGTTGTTGCACTGTGTCGGAAAAAATCCAAAATAATCCATCGTAACATATGAAAAATATAAAATCTGTCTGGACCTCTTGATCTTCAACACTTGCCTTAACCTTTTCAAATAACATGGAAAGTAAGTGTAAAGGAAACATGTAAATGAGGATTTTGCATGAAGCTGTGATGAATTTGAATTTCAGAGTTGACAGAAAGTGAAACTTGTCACTGGATGCAGTGCCGGTCCCAAAACCAGGTAAAATGGGAGGGTTGCATCAGAAAGGGCATCCGGCGTAAAACCTGCAGATTGGATGGTCCAGCTGTTTTAAGATTTGTTGCACTTTTGCTGATGGCGCTACCATTTAAAGAAAACAATAGAACATCTCTCTTGTTTTACTTTAATATTAGATTTTGATCTTTATATATATATATATATATATATATATATATATACAGTGAATCCGGAAAGTATTCACAGCGCATCACTTTTTCCACATTTTGTTATGTCACAGCCTTATTCTAAAATGGATTAA
>JAQMYL010000035.1:9448575-9460952 GCA_030014365.1 Clarias pachynema
AATGACCCAAAGCATACAAGTAATTCAACAAAAGAATGGCTTCAACAGAACAAAATACGCCTTCTGGAGTGGCCCAGTCAGAGAGAGTCCTGACCTCACCCCGACTGAAATGCTGTGGCATGACCTTAAGAGAGCGATTCACACCAGACATCCCAAGAATATTGCTACACCGAAACAGTTTTGTGAAGAGGAGTGGTCCAAATTACTCTAGATCGTTGTGCAGGTCTGATCTGCAACTACAGGAAACGTTTGGTTGAGGTTATTGCTGCCAAAGAACAGTCAACCAGTTATTAAGTCCAAAGGTTCACATACTTTTCCCACCCTGCACTGTGAATGTTTACATGTTATGTTCAATAAAAACATGAAAACATATAATGTTTGTGTAGTATCATTTTAAGCAGACTGTGTTTTTCTATTGTTGTGACTTAGATGAAGATCAGAGCACATTTTATAACCAATTCATGCAAAACTCCATGTAATCCCAAAAGGTTCACATACTTTTTCTTGCAACTGTAAGTTGCAGAAATATCTCAATATCAACTGTTCAAAAGAGATAATTTCATTTTTAAGATGCCTAAAGTCAAAAATCTGGACAGTTTCTATACATTGTTGCACCTTCTTACCAATTTTCAGATGGAAACAAAATTTTTTTTAATTTAGGCTCCGGGGTTTTTGCATAAAAAAAATAGAGAGCAGCAAGTGTGACATAGTTAGAAGAACTTATTCTCAAGCATGCTCAGTAAAACCAAACAGCTGTTTTACTTACAGTACTGTGCAAAAGTCTTGTACATATACAAAAAAAAGCCATAAGCAAAGATGCTTTTGAAAACATTTCCAAGAAAAAGAGAGAAACTTTTAAGAGCACTAAAGAGTAATAAAATAAACAGTCTACTGTATATTTGGTATGAAAACTCTGTGCCTGAAAATAATCCGTAGTGTTACTAATTTGTGCAGTTTTATAAGTAAAACAGCTGGGAG
The DNA here is from genome assembly GCA_030014365.1 of Clarias pachynema. NCBI lineage: Eukaryota > Metazoa > Chordata > Actinopteri > Siluriformes > Clariidae > Clarias > Clarias pachynema. Next base: position 9,449,554 of record JAQMYL010000035.1, read on the forward strand.
GTTTTACTGAGCATGCTGGAGAATATGCGAGTGTTATTCTAGTAACTACAGGGCTGTGAAAAAGTATTTGCCCTTTCCTGATTTTTATTCTAAAATGATTGAGATCATCAAACAAATACTAATTCTATTACACAAAGATAAATGATGATTTATCTTAGAGAAAAAGCTGTTCAAACCTACATGGCCCTAATAAATAAACTTAATAATGAACTTAATAACTGGTTCTGCCACCATTGGCAGCAACAACTGCAATCAAGTATTTGCTATAAATTGGAAATTTTCCAGCATGAATGGTCTGATTTAGGGTAATCTCGGTTGGATTTAAGTCTGGACTTTGAATAGGTCATTCCAAAACAAGACAGGTTCTATTTAAGTCATTTCGTGATTTAACAGGTCTGGCAGTAATCAGGCCTGAGTGTGGCAAGTGTAATTTAACTCAGCTTTTACAAATCACAGTTCATGATTTAGCAAAGGGGCAATTACTTTTTCACACTGGGCCAGGAAGGTTTAGACAGCTTTTTTTCCCTCAATAAATAAAATTATCATTAAAACTGCATTTTTGTATTTACTCTGGTTATCTATGTGTAATATTGAAATAATTGTCACAAGGACAGTGGTAGCTCAGAGGGCTAAGGTACTGAGTTACTGATCGGAAGATCAGTGGTTCGATCCCCAGCTCCACCAGGTTGCCACTGTTGGGCCCTTGACCCTATCAGCTCTAGGGGCGCTGTATCATGGCTGACCCTGCGCTCTGACCCCAGTTACGCTGGGATATGCGAAGAAGGAATTTCACTGTGCTGTAATGTATATGTGACAAATAAAGGCTTAACTTAACTTAAAAACACTTTTATGTAAAATACTTTTTTTGTCACACTTGCTGCTTTCTATTTTCATGCAAATCCCTAGATTACAGTTTTTTTCCATTTCCATCTGAAAACTGGTAAAGAACTTATTCCTTTACAGGCATGTAAATATCCTTCTGTAATGTTATTTATTTATTTATTTATTTATTTATTTATTTATTTATTACTTTTCAAGTTATGTGTGAAAATATTGAATAGTGCCTAACTAAGACATTTGCACAGTATAGCACACACACACACACGCATGTATGCACACACAAAATTAAAAGAAGAAATCATTTTCATTACTCACTCCTGTTTGTAGGTTTTCTGGTATCCCCGTTGTTCATCATCAGAATCCTCAGGCTCTTCTTCAGCTTCACAATTCCTGAAAATAACAGATGTACAGATGTTAATTAGCCCCCAACTACCTCCTCCAAGCACACCCCAACACACACATAAAAGAGAGAGGAAAGAAGGAGACCCACACCTGAATTGGTTGTCAGGGTTCATTTTGCAGAACCAATTTTTAGGTAGTTTACCAACACCATCAGGAAGTTTTCGCCACTTCAAGCATTCATCACACTGAACCCAGGTTTGATCTGGCTTCTGAGTCCTGTAGGTGCATAAAAAAACAACAACTAGTCAACACCTGAACAAGACAAACAAATGTGGCAAGTTTTTCAGGATGTTTCACAGATGTACTGTATGTAGAACTGTCTAGGCTTGGTTATTTCTGTTTGTGAGCGTGCCGTTATATTTACCTATTTACTTTCCTAGTATACATGAGGGTTTTGGATCCTGAATTTAGCATTAGTAGACATTTTATCAACAAAGAATCAAAACTGAAACTTATAACATTTTGTCAACACAACCATTTTCAGCAAGTCGCACTTCTGAAAGTCACATGATTTGCTGAAGATGGTGAAGTGATGTTGCTGAAACATTCAAGTGTCAACTTTTATTCTGTGTTAAAAACAAATGAATTATTAGTCAAATTTAATGTTTTACAAAATATCAGTTAATAAGCAATTAAAATCTAAGAATTCTAAAAAATTATGTGATTACAAAAGATCAGTGCACCATATGATCAGAATTTGTGCTATGCATGCACATGTTGATTTTGTTAAATAGGCGGATTCTGCAAACCTGCTACAGTATGTCAAATTCAAATTCCAATCTATTGGAAGTGTCTATATGTGTATGACATATACAGTCATACACAGTATGATATGAAGTGAAATGCTTGTATGACCGCCCATGACCTAAAAAAGAAAATGGAGTGTCCATAATCTTTGCAATCTTTTAAAGAATCATATTAAATATTATTTAAAATAATTGACTAACAAACAAGGCATGTAAAACGCTTGTTCCTGCAATTTATACTGTGTGTGTGTATGTGTGTGTGTGTTTATGTGTATTTATGTGTGTACAGTTTTAAACTTACAAAAAATCCTCAATGGGTTCAGTGCAGTTCATGTTTTTCTTATGTCTATACCGGATTTCCTTCCAATATTCCTCAAGCTTAGTACCCAAACCCAGCATGGTTCTCCTACACAGACAAAAAATGACATCTTTAAGTACACTGTATACAGCCTGTATGCACAGCAATGTTGCTTGTTTATAGTGGTAAACTTTACAAAACTCTACTCGTAATACTCAACACCTCTTCAGCCACCAAAACACCTCAGGTCATATACACACGTAGCCAGGTATAAAAATATTAATCTGCGGTTTTGGCCTTTCGTCCACATGCAAACGTTGTTTTAGTCGTTGAAAACCGAGTCCGTCCAAAGTGAAGATTTTCCAAAACTCGTTCATGCTCGACTCAATTACTGCAAGGTCCCCAGGTCCTGTGGCTCCAAAAACACGCGCAAATCATTACTACTCCACCGCCATGCTTGACAGTGGGTATGAGATTTTTCTGCAAAAAATCTGTCTGGTTTTCACCAAACTTGATGCTTGACATCAAGGCCAAACAACTCCAATTTGATCTCATTTCTCCATACGACATTCTTCCAGAAGCCCTGTGGTTTATTCAGATTTAAAAAGAAGAGGCTGAGTGGACTTTAACATTGTCAGTGAGGCCTGTAGGGTATGTGATATAACTCTTTTGTTGTTATTATTATTTTTTTTTTCTGAGCATTGCACGGCCTGACCTTAGGATTGGCAACTGTTTTGAATGCATTTCATTAGTGAACAATATTTTTCACTGTCGAACACTGAACTCTTTGGAAATGGTTTTCCCTATTGAAATTATGTTAACACATCTACATGCCGTTGTGATACATACTGTACAAGAGCAGACACATGGCCTCATTCAAGGTAACACAAAGTTTTACTACAGTGCTTAGCCAGGGAGGCATAATGGCTATTCTGCACTCTACTAGAACAAGGCACATCATTTGAAGAAGCCATCACTACATTTAAAAAAGCACTTCCTTCATGAAGTTAATGTGGTAGGATGCAGACACAAATAGAGACAGCCAGCTCAAAGGGCTGATGAAACCATGACTTAGAACTAACTTTGAGAAAGTCATCCTTGCTTTTAACTCGACTTTACTATTATTGTAATGCATTATACACAGGAGGTAGCCATTATTCCCTCTCTTGCTTGCAACTTGTCCAAAATACTGCTGCTAAGCTCTTGATGGGCATAGGCATGCATGACCTCTTCTTTGTCATCGTGACCTCATCTCGTCATTGGTGTGCTTTTTACTGTATGTAGTTGTCACTGTGCCTACATGAAATGGTACTGATGGTTTTAACTGCCTGTAGTAGTAATAGCAGAACGTTTACAAAGAAACCCTGTTATTGACAACACTGCCAAGCAAGTGCATGAATGCATGTAAATTGGGAAGTCGTGGGTTACATCTAAAAAAAATAAAGCTCCCTAAAAGCCACTGTGTAATTCAATCCCTGATCAACAGACACACATTGGGAAACTTTGAGAACTATGTTAACAGATCCACCTTAGAGGACACTTTACCACATTTGCTCTACTGTGGGGGCACCCAAAAGGACACGTTATCCCGTGCCAAGTCTTTGTTCATGATTTTATTAGCTGTTTTGGCTGAGTTAAGAAGGAAATGCTCTCTCTATATATTAAATATAATGTCAGTAGAAGATGGTGAGAGAAGATGTATGCAACTCTGTGAATGCCAACTGCCAGTAAACACTGAGGAAAACATGGTTGATCTTTGATTATCCACTTTGCCTTTTTTGGTTCTGCTTTTCTCAGTAAAAACTTGAGCACATAGATCTGTATTTTGTGTCACTGGGCCTCTCATTATAGCTATATTCAAAACTGTATTTGCATAAAAGTCCCTGTACATTCTACATGAAAGTTATAAGATGTCTGGAAATGTTACTCAAACACACCTGTACTCATCTGTATTGTCAAAGTCCTGCTTGTTGTGAGTTGGTGTAAGGTAGTTACACTCGATCACTCCAATAACTCCCACTCCTATACTGTTGGTCTAGTGACAGAACATTATAAACATTACATGATTAAAAATATTTTTAGAAATTGTTTAAAGAAATTGATTTGAGTGAATACCAAAAAAATACATAAACAATTTACAGTGGAGCCTTGGATAACGAGCATAATTCGTTCCGGAGGCGGGGTCATATTTCAAAACACTCGTAAACCAAAGGGAATTTTCCCATAAGAAATAATGGAAACTCTAATTATTCATTCCACAGCCCCAAAAAATAAATACATAAAAATAATTAATACACAATATAAAGTAAAAATAAAACAAATTAACCTGCACTTTACCTTTAAAAAAAGTAAAAATAAATCCTGACAGATAAGTGTTTCCGTTTATGCGCGCAGGCGCTGTGTGCGTGTGTGTGTGTGTGTGTGTGTGCGCGTGAAGCTAAGGTAAGAGGAGAGGAGGAATCAGCCTCTCCCGTCTCCCCTTTCTCATCTTACACAGTAAACCTCCTCTCTTATTTGAGTTTCACACACACACACACACACAGAAAGACTGTTTTATTGGTAAAATTAGCTTGTAACATCGCTAATAACTCTCGCATGAGCACATACTAACGGAATCACTGCTGTAAAATAAAAACAAACAAACAAATGAAACGTTACCTTTACCTTTGAAAAGAATCGTGACAGAGCAGTTTCTGTGTAGAGCAGAGTGTGTGTTTGTGAAGGCGAGAGGAGGAGGGTGTGTGTGTGTGTGTGTGTGTGTGTGTGTGTGTGTGTGTGTGTGTGTGAAGGGGCACGGTGTGTGCTGATACAACTCATTTACAATTATCTGTAATCTGTAACTGTGTGTAAAATTTTATTATCTTTAAAAGTAGAAAACCCTTGCTCAGAATCAAACTGTGTCGGATGAAAGAATAAAACTGCAGCTTGGTTTACAGTATTACTTATCATGGGTGTAACTATGGTTCTAGTACCACCAGATAACCCCCAGTGGCAGTTACTAACCACTGAATGTCCCCTAGTGCCATGCAGTAATATGGATAATATTTGCTGTAAATAACACCATGTCTCTTCTTTCCTGGAATCTAGTCACTGAATGTGCATTAGATAGGAGATGGTTCCAAAAGCCCAGGTGTGCTCAGTTAGATTGACTGTTTACAAAACGTCCTCAATATTTATGAAGGGGACTGTCTGTGGTCATCTGCATGTTCTTTTTCCATCCCATTCTGTATCTGTATGCAGACAATTATAGAAAAAGATAAAACTTTTATGATTCTTACCCTGCGCTGACAGCCGACACGATCATAGGCTCTGATGAGACGGTTTTTGTGGTACATCATGATGCCATAGTGCTCTCTGGACTTTGTACTGTAGCCAAATGTGATTGTTATTGGCTTTTTCTGAGAAAAAGACTTAAGGATGATATTTTCAAATAATAAATGCCTATACTTTGTCGTTTCCAGTTGTTCTAATATTTGGCACAAGGATACAAGGGGAGGATTACACACAGGCTTGTAAGTGTCCTTGATGACGTGTTCTAGAGTTTTAGTGACGTACTGAGTTTCCACCTTCTGCCCTTGAATGATGATCTGCATTTTTGGCTTCAGATACAGGATACTACAGTATGCCTGAATCAAGAGTAAAATGAACAGAAACGTGATTGTATATTCACCAGAGGTTATAAATTAAAATACATTTAATACCTGTCTACATTTAATTTAATCGGTATTAGATGAACACTCATTGATGGTGAACTTCCTGTTGATCTTTAAAAATGTGTCATTTATGAATACAGCTCTGGATAAAAAAAAATAAGAGACCACTACAAAATAATCAGTTTCTTATGTTTTTTTTCTTAAATGTACCTGTATTGGTGAGATTTTGTTTCTTTTTTGTGATCTGCTGACAATATTTCCCCTAAATTCAAAATATAACTATTGTTATTTAGAGTGTATATTTAAAGGAAATGACAATATCACAACAAATCAAAATAACCCAACATCATGCAGTATTTGCAGAGCTTTAATAACTCAAATAAAACAAAATGCAAATAATTAGTAAACAAATTGTGTTAATGTTTTGGCTAAATAACATTGAGAAATAAGTATTTCCAGTTTTCACATTGCTGTTGGGTAACTTTATAACACTCTTTATGCAACAAAGCAAACAGCTCAGCTTTGCTTAATGGTTTGTGACCATCCATCTTCCTCTTGATGACATTCCAGAAGTTTTCTGGAGTAAATTGCAGTGTTCTCTTATTTTTTTCCAGAGCTGAATTTTCCCTGTTGACTCTCTTTTTCAATTTCTTTTTCCTCCTCCTTATAGGAACTGATCAATTTTTTTCTCTGGAACCAAATAATAATCAAATTCATGCTCTTGATAATTCTCAAAGCCTTTCTAAAAGACCCATGTTACAGTATGTCAGCATATTGAACTTTAACAATAGGTAATTTCCGCATTCAGAGATTAAATTCTCACCCGCAATGAATATCCAATCTCAGGCACTTGAACGGAAGTCTTTGCCTGCTGCTTATTTGTTTCTTTGATGTTTTCGTACACATCAGTAGGAAGCTGGAAGTCATAGCGGTCCTTTTCAAAGTCAAATTCCAGTTTGCTTAAAGATGTTCTGCAACAGAATATTTTTTAAAAGGAAACAGGTAGGTTTATAAGCCAGGTATTTTACAGATAAGATAACTGAAACAAATGCAAGACACAGCATGTCTTACTCTAAAAAAAAGAAATAGACTATGAAGACTGAACCTTCAAAAACGAATAGACAGATCAATATATGTTTATTCTTTCTGCGGAAAGTTTAAAATCAGTTTGTCCGTGGCAATAATAAACCGTGGCGATAATAAAAAGCAGTAATGAAAGCGCCACTATGAGACAAAACACAGGTTGTTTGAGAAAACACATCCACCGCAGTCCGAGGTAAGGGCATGTAAAATACCTGAACAGAGAGCATGGTATGACAGAGCAACCAGAGTCCTTTCATATTAATTTACAGCCCAGCAGCAAGCAAATGAAAATTCACTAAAGATTTATTAAAGATTGTTGTTTTCTATTCCATTCAAATACACTGAGATATACAAGGGCATTAAGGTTCAAATTGTACATATGTTTTCTGTAGTTACTGAAAATTTATAAATATTATTTAAATGCTATGGAAATTTGTGTCTCAGAATCACTCCTCAAAATCAAAGGAATCACACTCAAAGTTATTCAAAGTTATCCAAATATTCCTAGCACAAAGTAAGACATAAAAGTTGTTTATTACGCATCCTACTCTTACTTTCAGCAATGCGTAGGACTGCTCCAAGAAAAGAGTGTGATGTCATTGTTTACGGCACTGAGAGCCACAAAGCAGGCTTCACATTGTAGTGGGTGTTGTAGTATTGACAGGTTTTTTTGCAGTTTTAAATGGTGGAAAATCAAAATGGTGAAGTCAGTGCTATTTTTTTTGCGAAAGCTTTATGCACGCAGACAAAACTTACAGATGCATGTTCCACACACGATGTTCCTAATCCTGATCAGAGTCAAATGAAATCAATCCACATTAATAGAGCTATGTAGGACTATCATAATCTGATCAAAATGACTTTGAAATGAAACAAAACTGGAGGATGAGAGCATTTTGCTTGCAAAGGTGGCAAAATTTTAAGAAATAATGAAAGAAAAATTCTGCCATACTCTTATCTCTAAAGATAAAAAAGTGAGTGGATGGCAATTTGTGAAAGCATCAGTGCCACCTGTCAGTTTACTGTGTGAAACACGAGGGTACGCCATGTTAAGGAAGTTATCAAGTGCTGCTTATATCAGAGATTTACAAAAAAACTGGTGTGTGTACTTAATTACACGATTATTTTAATGTGCGTGTGTGGATGCTTGTTTTTCATTGATTTCACACTGCATTGTGGGGAAATATAAGAATCTGCACATGATCTGTGGTGTTGTAAGAGCAAAGTCTGATTTATTGTTTCCGACAATGTCGGCTCTGACAAACCCAAATCATTAGTGTATTGCTTCATCTTCACTATGAAATGTTTGTTACAGTTCCAGTAGCATACCACATACATTGTAATGTTATGCTTGATCAGTATACACATAGTACCAATCAAAAGTTTGGACACACCTTCTAACTGATCTGTATTTGTTTTTACATTATAAAACAATTCTGGAAGTTTACACAATATGCAATTACCTCCTTTAAACAATTGATTTTGAGACGTTTCTGCTATTTATGCTCTCTTCATAATAGCTCTAATCTAAGGTGCAGTTAATTGGTGATTTCTGAGACTGGTAACTCTAAATGAACTTCTCCCTCTGGTTTTGGTTTTGCTTTCCTGGGATGGTCTTCACGAGAGCCAGTTTCATCATAGTGCTGTATGGGTTTGCAAATACATTTGGCAGTAATGTTCTTGCAAGAACTATTCCAGAACAGCTGACCTTCGGGTCTTAAAATAACAACTGACTGTGTCCAAATATTTGACTGGTACTCTGTGTGTGTGTGTGTGTGTGTGTGTGTGTGTGTGTGGTCACCTGCGTAAGTTCCAGATAATGATGCGGGTTCCACTTTTTGATTTGTTGCTTAACCCATCTATGGCACTGAACTCGGACAGCAGGTCTTCCTTGGTTTTAAACAGCGAATATTTTAGGATATCCTGAAGACACTCGTCATACTCTGGTGCAACACTCAGTTAAGGACCAAACTCCATAGAAGATTCTTTAAACTCTCAGGAAGAATTTTTTAAAATCACCAACAGCCCCAGGTTCTCTTATGTTCATGACTTTATACAATGTCTTATCTTTTAGTTTCACTTTAGCTAACTAATTTTTTTTCAATCTGAATAAATTAAGAGCAATACAGAAGATTAAGTGAACAGATGTACACCAAACAATCATAAAATTACACTGCAAAACATTATGCCCAATATCTCGGGGCAGCTCTAGCCCCTTGGGGCATGACTCCACGAGACCTTGGGGGTGAGCTGGGGGTGTGTCTGTGTAATATCTATTTCGCTACACATAGTTCATATTCTGTACTTACAGTATCTCTTGCAAATATAACACTTCTTGTAATAGTAAGGGCCTGTTAAATGTTGCTGTTCACCATTCCTATTGAATCTAGCCATCTCGCCATCTGTGTCTAGATAAAGGATATCATCAGTCTCTCCAGTGTTGGTGAACTTGACAATAGGCACTATAATATGCTCTGATTTTATCTCTTTGAGGTAAGTCTGTGACAGGAGACCCACACACATGGTGTTGGCCTTCTTTGAGAACACAATGGCATCTTTCCCCAAATGCATGGAGCTTGACTTAAAACCATTACCGTACTGGCCCACTGGGATATGGCGTCCTACAGTCTGCTTATCATTGAAGCCAAAACTGAGAGAGAGAGAGAGAGAGAGAGAGAGAGAGAGAAAGACAGATTGTATATTGTTTACACCTGAGCAAATATTTAGTTTAGGTAAATTACTGGATCATCAAATTGCCATCTGAAGTATATGGCTTGCATAATCACAGTCCTACCTGAGCATTTTGTGCATCTTGTCATAATCCATGCCTTTTCCATTATCCATGAAGAGGAGGCAGGCCTTGTCTTGAATCATGGTTTTACTAATCCAAAATTGTTTAGCACTGACATCTGGGTCATAAGCATTGTCTATCAATTGAAAAAATAAAAGTTCAGAATGTATGTTTTTAACTGTTTGTACAAACTGTTTCTAAAAATGAATAAGTAACAGTTTTAACTTACCGATCAGTTCTGCTACAGCACTGAAAGGCCAAATGTGGCTAGTGGAGTTTGTGTGCAGATAATGTGGATGAATCTTAAAGAAAAAAAAATTATAAGGCATAAATATATACAGTTAATTTTATAAGTATTTGCCCTATGACATAAAGTTTGTATTTTTGGTTTTATACAATGGATTTGAAATGAAGCAAAAATATGTGACTAAAGTGTTGACTTTTAACATTCATTTAGGCCTAAATGCTTAAAAAATATTGCATTAACTATTTAGAAAAAAACTGTTTCATTTTTTACATAGCCCCTCAAATTTCACAGGGTCAAAATTGATTGAAAATTGTATCCAATACTTGGATGCAAATGCTGCCAAAGAATTGGAGCATTTGTCTGAATATGACTGACAGACATGCCTATGCCATAACACTGCACAGTAAAATCTCCAATGTTAATTTAACATTTTTAAAGTTCATTTAAATCCAACCGAACCTCTATAAACACTGTATGTTTTATTTCAACACTGGGAGTTTTGCTGTGTGCCTCCACCATGTTTGATGATGATGTGGTGTTATGCTTTGGAGTCCTTCCTTTCCTTTTCCATATTTTTCTCTTCCCATATTCCTGGTACAAGTTACTGTTGTATAAAAACTGGGCAGGATTTTATTATTATTTTTTTTTGAATTTTTGTAGCAAAGTCTTTCTTTTCAAGTCTTTCTATTCTTATACATTACCAGTGGTTTGTGTCTTAAGGTAAAGCAGCAGTAAATTCATGGAGGCGTTTCCTGATTGGGCACTTTGCTTATTATACACCCACCCTCTCAAGAGTGTACTGAATCTTTTGTCATCTTATAGATCTTGAAACTGATTTTTATGATTTCAATTTATAAAAAGTATGGGTAAGCCTTAAGCCTAATTTTAAAGTGCAGAATCTTGTGTTGCAATGTGGTAATAATTATTTCATAGCTGTACCCAGTTTAATTGAATTTTGACAAAGTCTTACTCATAACCTGGCAAGATATAAATGCTCCTGTATATGTTTTGTTAAGTTTTGTCCGCTGTGCTTTGATAAGCTTGCTGGTGTTGCCGTGGGCATAAAAGGCAGGCATAGGCGCAGAGGGTTTTTTTTAACCAATAGAGTCTTTTAATAAGAAAACATGTAACATAGAAACAAAACGAACACTTTCACATCATACCCGGCATTAGACATCACCAAGGCACTATGGCGAGACACATAGGACATTAGCTCGATGGCGAAATACAAGCTTAATGATGACACACAGGCTCTAATACCGGTTACACAGAAGATAAGCCCTATGGCGAAACACAGGCTTAATGACAATACACAGGACATTGCAGACAAGCTAAGCAT
>JAQMYL010000035.1:9734139-9747803 GCA_030014365.1 Clarias pachynema
AAGACCAATACAAAGTGGTGTACACGTGAGAAGTGGAACGAAAATCATACATGATTCCAAACATTTTTTACAAATGAATAACTGCAAAGTGGGGTCACATTAAACATTCCTTGACTCACCTGGTAAAAGTCTGTACGTAGCTCCATTGTTTTAAGCACTGCTGGGTAGATGGGAGGCAGTGTGACCATCTGCAGTTGTCCACTGAGAGGGTTTGCCTCTGATTTTTTATAGCGTTGGTTCTTGTCCTGGATGACCAGAGCTAATGACTGAGAGTGGTTTATCAGCTCGAGGAGAGAAGAAATGGCCACATGTTGAACCTATAAACACCAAGCATGAAAATTTTAATTGAAATAGCATAGAAACTCCCAGTAAAACCATAGTGTACAGTATGTGGGAAAAAAAATAACTACATCACTCTCATTTCTTGTGTGATTATATAACTATACCTGGTAATCCTTTGAAATGCAACATAGAATCATCAAGGACCTCAGCCACTCAGGGAGGTTGCCATCTTCATTACCTTCATAACAGAAATAAAATACCTCATTAGCATTATAACCCAGATTCAGCATTCTGTGTGGCATACATGTTTCTAAAGTACCCGTGGTGTTCTCGAACATGTTGGTGTGAAGCTCTTGGCTCTCCTTCTCCGTGTAGTAAACAGGGAAAGTTGTGCTCTCCAGCAGGAGGTGGCATGCAGCAGTAAAGGCATGTCGACAGTGTTCGTTGATCTCTCCTTTCCCTCTTGCCTGAAATCCCACTGTCCACTGAAGGAGTGCATGTCCAGAGCCTTTCCCCTGATTTTCATTCACTGCCTCCTGAGATTGCTCTCGCAGCTTACCAGGGATGAAGAGCTCAGCCAGTTTGTCTTTGATCAGCTCAAGGTCTCGGCTGCTCTCCCGCCCGGTTGAAGACCTTGTCCTTCCATGTCGAGGGGAACGATGCTCTGCCAGATTCACCTCCTCTTGACCCTTCTGCTTTTCTGGATCTACGGCCAGCAACAAGTGCCTAATGAAGAGTGAGGAGATTATACAACAATTTATAATATAAACATTAACCGAGGTATGCCAAAGAGCATCGCCTAATTAGCCTCAATTTCTCCTGCGTCATTCGGTGGTAGTGTCAGAATTTGGTGTAAACAACATAAAATCAAGTATCCATCTTCCAGCCTTGGGTTAACAGTTCAGGCTGATGGTGGTGGTGCAATAGTGTGTGGGATATTTTCTTGGTACACTTAGGATCCCTTAGTACCCGAATATTATTGCTTTGTTCATCCCTTATTGACCACAGGTCATATGAACGCACGGTGCCACAAAGCTAAAATCATCTCAAACTGGTTTCTTGAACAGGACAATGAGTTTACTGTACTCGACTGGCCTCCACAGTCACCAGATCTCAATCAAATGATGATGTGGTGGAATTGGAGATTCTGTAGCCACTGCATGATTGTATCATGTCAATATGGACAAAAATCTCTAAGGGATGTTTCCAGCAACTCAATGAATCTATGCAATAAAGAATTAAGGCAGTTCTGAAATCAAAAGCAGTTCCAACTCAGTACCAGCAAGGTGTTTCAAATATAGTGACAGGTGAGTGCATATTAAAAAAAAAAAGAGAGAGAGAGAGACAATTTTTTATAAAATGTATGTGGTATGGTGTATTAGTGCACCTTGTAATAACAGATGCCAGTATGTCTTGGATGCACTTGGACATATTCTCCATGCTCCCTCCTTTCCTCCACACATCCTCTGTCTTGGTGCAAACCCCTGAAGCAGGACTGGATGAGTCACGGACAGGGGGAAGCTGCTGCTCAGAAGGCGAGGCGCTGAGGCCCAGTCCACTGTCTTCAGAGGAGAGAGACGGGAACACAGGCACTTCAGGACCCATCTCTTGTGCATCCTGTCCATTTATGGTTACTTCATCTTCTGGAATTTTATCGTCACTGGTTTGGTTATCAGTTTCATCGTTTTGGATATCTGTCACTGCAGCCTGCTGGTGCAAATAGAAAGTGTGAACATGGTGAGCAGTAAAAAAAAAAAAAAGTAAAAAAATAATTAAACAAAAATAAAAAAAAAAGACTATAGATATGATAGACAACCATGACAAAAGGAATATTCCTACTATACCTTTGTTTCCTTTACATCCCGTGTCTGTGACCCCACATCCATGTCCATATAGCTCACAGGCATCTGGATCTTACTCAGAACTTTAAAACATGCTCTAAGGGTCTGTGTGAGTTCGGCTAAGTTGAGAGATGCTATATGAGCACACAAAGACTGCAGCATGCTACCCAGCATCTGAGGCAGGTATTGTGTTTGGATCTCAGCATAAAGCTCCTTTGGGACAGTAGATAAGAAAAAGCAGACTAAATATGGAAACGGAGTATCAAACTCTTATCATGCAACTATATTATTAATGTTTAATGACTAATAGGAAGTGAAAGAATCTGTAGAGCAGTAGAAAAGTAAAAAGAATTATTAAAAACAAAAATGACAAATACCAAGGGGATAACATCAAGGAGGAAGATGATGAGGGTTGAGAGCTCCGTCACTGATGGAGAAGGACTCCAGTCTTTAGTGGTCTTTGGTCCTGAATGGTCACTCAACCCACTGAAAGGCAGGTTTACAGTATGTCATAACTATCAGCACCTCATGTTTACTGATAAACTTGTAATGCTTGTGTGTGTGCGTAGGTGTGGGTGTACCTGAGACAGTTGTGGAAGCACTTGGTCATGTAGTCCCAAAGGTATTCACTGTCCATGGCTCCGACCAACATATTGACCGTCTTTATGATCTCAGACACATGTTTATTCTCTTTGATTTTACTACATAATAAAAACAACAGACGATCATATTTTATTCCTGACTATTATTTTATTTGTACCAAAAATAATGGTACAAAAACCTTTTCTTGTCACTGGAATAGTCATTTTAAGGGTACATGTCTTGTACCATGTATGGTTCACATGGAGATATGAATATACAACAGTATCCCTTTAAAATATATTAAGGTGCAAAAATGGACCTTATGGACCTTTAAATAGACAGTTTGTATTTTTTCAAGTCTGTTTTAAATCAAAATTGAGTTTGATATAAATTTCTGTGCTTTGAACGCTGACCATGAAGTTTGTCAACTGGAGCGTCAGTATCGACAGTCATCGGTCAAAATTCATAAGTCTATTTCCATGAAGAAATGCATCTGGTGTCTTTCAAAGTTACCTGCATTTCGTACAAATGTACATTAGTTTTTTTTCTTTCCCCAAAACATTCATATGGCTAACCAGAACAAGAGTTACATTTTGAGTTGGACTTTGAAAGACACCAACCTGATATAAGCTTCAGAACTTTGGAATGCACTTTTTGTGCAGAACAGGGGTTGTAGAATTTGACCCTGATTACTTGCATTGTACTCGCATTCCAGTTGACAAATTTAAATGTTGGGAAAATTATAAAGACCAGGACCTATTGTAAGATACTTACAGTACCAGTTTGGACCACACCCTCTAATTCAAATGTTTTTTGTTTAGTGATTTATTATGTACATTCCAGAAAAATACTGGAGATTTCGAAACCATGAAACAAGTAATATGGGCTGTTCTGGAGTAGTTCTTGCAAGAACAGTATTGTCAAGTGCATTTGCAAAAACCATCAAGCACCATGATGTAACTAATGCTCATGAAGACCTTCCCAGGAAAGCAAGACCAGAACTTACCTGTGCTGCATAGGAGAAATTCATTTAGAGTTACCAGCCTCAGAAATCACCAATTAACAAACAGCACCTCAAGTTAGAGCCATTATGAAGGTTTACAGAGCATAAGTAGCAGATACATCTCAATATCAACTGTTCAAAGAAGATTATTGCATATTCTGGATGCTTTCGGTATTGTTTTATAATGGAGAAAGAAATAAAAATCTGAAAAGATCCCTGAATAAGAAGTTTTGACTGGTACTGTATACTGTATGCACCCCAATTCTGATTTAAGACAGACTTGAAAAAATCAGAACTCTCTCTTTAAAGCTTTATTAAAAATGTAAAAAGGTGCCTTAAATGAACATCACATGCCAGTTGTCAGGTAAATGATTAAAGGTACAGAAAGGATACTCTTGCTTGTTCCATCCCAGCAACATAGAAATGTAAACATGCAAAATGTCTTTCTATTTTTTTATCAGTTCTAAACACTCATGTATTTACTCTCATCATCATGATTATCATCATTCTGACCTTGTTAGCTGGTTGCCAGAGTGACTAGAATTAAGCGACTCCTCTCCCAAAAACTCTCTACAGTAACTATAAAAGGCCCTGACCACCTCCAGCAACACATCAGACACGACCAGTGGCCCTGAGAGAAAGAGAGAGAGAGAAAAAAAAAAATTAATGAACCAAAATGAACAATTAACATAAATGTGTGGCAGCTAAAATAATTCTAATCCTTTGAACTATAGCATTGTGAACGTCAAAAAAAAAAAAATTACAACATAAATAAAATATTTATTTGTGTAGAAAATAAGGCCTTCTGCCTTATTAAGCCAGTACAAATCTACTTTATATTTCTATGTGTTACTTTTCCAACAAAAAAAGTAAATGGTACAGAAAAATAGTGTATGTCAATAGAGAAAGCAAGAGATTAACTAAACATAATGAAGGCTGCTGGAATTTGCATGCAAAATAAATAATTAAAAGCAAAGGTTTGAGTGTTTGACTTTGCGTTTTTGTATTGCTATGTACTATTTTAGAATTATTTCAAATATAAATGTATATAAGCATTTCATTTTCCCTATTGTCAGTTAAATATTTTATCTGACAATCTGACAGTGATATTGTCAAATAGAAATTAATAATAATAATAATAAAAAAAACAATTAATTATTAAATAATTACATGTGTTTTTGTATTTTTAATAGATTTGACAATATTCCATTCTGCTTTCACTAAAAATCGCTGCCAACCTGATTGCCAGTATAGCAACGTAATATCACAACAGCTCTAGATATGCACCACAGTCTCGCCTTGATTTAAAAGAAGAAAGCAAATGATGGTGATAAACCATAACCATTACGCTACCAATGTTCCAAGACATTTAGTTCAGTACAATACAATTTAACTTTTTATTAGATCATTGAACAACAGACTTTGTCACAAAGCACTTTTGCAGAAATCTGGATGCAGACTTAGATCACTAATGAGCAAACTAGATACAACAGAGACAGTTTTTATTAATCTCTCTGTGCTGTCCTGTGCTGTACAGGACTGCTTATATTTTTAACACAGTAGTGACACTGAGGTGTTAAAAGTCCCAGCAAAGCTCTAGTGCACCGCCACACTACACACGTCATCACAACCCCATCAGGCCATGCATGATCAGTGCTGGTTTATCATGCAACGATGTTTTGTCAGTCATGACCTATTGGTGGATAGAATACACCATAGCAACAGACAAAGCATGGTCAACTATATACTTAAAAGTGTACCTACAACCAGGTCCTCAAAAAATTACAGGTACACCAAATAAAACGTTTGATGCTGAAGAGTTTTAAGCATGTCAGTGAGTGGATGTGTGTTCATGTGCATTTTCTTACCAATCTCTGATTTGTCCAGCAGACTGATCAACACACGGAACGGTCTGAGATAGTTCATTACATTATCTGGGTCTTTCTCTATGTCTTTCTGCTGCAGGATATTCACTAGGGCCTGTTCAGAGAGAGGATTACACAATGCACACACAGATACAACATCAAGATAAAGTGGCTCAGGGTTACAAATCCTGTATGAAGAACTGAGTCAAAGAATTGTTTTTACGTTGTGTATTAAAAATGATAAACTGGTAAGACAACACTTCTCAATCACTCACTCACATTAGTGAATGGATCAACAGTACTATACCTGCACTAGCAGCTCTCTGGAATGCGTGTTAAAGTAGTATGCAGTATGTTCTTCAACTGTATTGTACAGGGTTGTATCCGGAGCCACCATGCCCCCTTTAATATCTAAGCCTTAATAGACACACACAAAGTTTGAAATATGTGCATTCTTTTACTTATGTAGTTATGTAGACTGCACTGGTAAGAAACATTTGCGTTACCTAGAAGCCATGCGTAGAGGCGCCGGTTGAGAGACATGTCCCTCCTGAGCAGAGTAAGGGAGGCCGCGGACACCACTGTGATCATCTCTTCCCGTTTAAGAGGGACAGAACACGTCTCTGGGTCCTGCAAAAACAGCAGGCACAAGGAGGACTCAATGATACTGACATCCACTTACACTATGCACTAAATATGCAAGCCTTTGTAAAGATGAGCAATGCCAGAAGAGGCAGAGAGCTGGAGGAAAAGAAAGACAAACCCACCAGGCATGCTGCAAAGGGAAAGAAGAAGAGAAGAATCTCCAGCATATTCCGCTGGACCAGTACATTAGTGTCCTGTAGAGAGAGACGCATCGCCTTCACCTAAAAAAGTGACAGGAGAACAAAGTAACAATTTATCCTCAACTGTTCCTCATAAAAAAGAAAAAACATTCTCTTTATTCTCATGAAGGTTTAAGACACATCATAATTTATAACCCAAATAATTACAGATTTCACAAAAAAAGTTTTTATTGGTATTAAAAAACACACTCACAGCTAGTCTGTGGTCATTGCCCAGCATGCATTTCTGCTCACGGCCGGTGACCATGCGGTCAAAATGTGTGATGATGAAGAGTGAAGCAGGGAGTCGCACAAGTGGACACACAAGAGCTGAGCCCCACAGCGCCCCATAAAACACTGACTGACCCACCAGCAGGGACAACTTCATCAGCAGTGCGTCTGTCCTGAGGTGGACAGAGAGAAAGAGAAAGTGAGTGAGACAGGGAGGGAGAGAGAGAGAGAGAGAGAGAGAGAGAGAGAAAAAATGCAGGACTAAATAGCTACTGTAGTGCTATGAGTGCACATTGCCTGGTCAAAAAAGAAGCCCATTCCTTTTTTATTTGACTGCTTTGATTGCAGTGTGCATGAATTATGGTGACCAATTATTACTCATGCTCCGAGAACCACTCTTTCACAATTTGAGTTCTGGAATGTCACCTCCATGCAATAAAGGAAGAAAATTTTAATAGATATGATAACCTTTTTATCAGTACATTAAGGTCATCAGCTGACCTCATTTTATTATCACATAACGTTGCTGAACCTAGACCTGACCAACTGAAGCAACCCCAGATCATAACCCTGCCTCCAAAAGCATATACAGTGGACACTATGACTGAAAGGTGAATCTTCCCTTCTTACCCCGACACATCCATTGCTCTGGAATACGGTCAGACTGAGCTCATCAGACGGCATGACCTTTTTCTATTGTTTTAAAGCCCAATCTTTATGCTCCCTAGCAAACTGCCTTTTTTTCTGATTACTCGCACTAACAAGGTTTTTTTTTTTTTTTAATGGCCACACAACCGTTTAGTCACAATCCTGTGAGATCTTGTCACACTGTGTGTGTGGAAATACTTTTACTCTTAAATGTAGCTGTAATTTCTGCTGTTACAGTAAATGTTTTATGATGCAACTTCACCAAGCATTCAAGTGTTCTACAATGATAGTCATTCATGATTTTTTTTTCTTTTTTTACCACAATGACAGTTCAGAACTATCCTACCAGGTTTTAATAATGCACTGGACAGTTCTTAACCCAACAATAGCAATTCTAATGTTTTCGTTGCTTGATTAAGGCCAATAATTTGTCCAATCTGAAATTGTGACTTTTTTTTGCCAGGCAGTGTGGCTATACAGTATATACTGTAAGGGTTGCAAATTTTGTAATAGGTAATGGTAACAAGACGCACATTTTTGTCAATGTACGTTATACGTATATAAATTAAAGCATCTCATGTTAATCATGCAAGTTGTGATTTCTTTCTTGTTAGTAAGTTTTCCCTTGCACCCCCATATTGGCTGTTCTGTTGAACTGTAATTATGGAAGCAAATTAGCATCATAACTGTTTGAATTATACTAGCCTTTGAAAAACACATTTTGAAATGTAATCACTGTTGAATCGTTAATTTCAACAGTGGAAGTGGATGTCTTCAAAACCGGCTCCAAATGAGTCTCCTGCAGGTGTGTTTTGTCGTCTAGCTAGACTGATTTGGAGCCGATACTGAAGACGTCCCTGGGTCACGTGATAGACGGATGGATTCCGTTTTAGCTCGATTGATTTTACTATATTGAATTTTACTCCTTGAATTTCCAAGCGTGAATTTTACTATCTGAATTTCAAAATATTGCATTATATGTGGATTGAAATCAAAACTTTGAAATTTCACAGTTTGAAATGAACTGTTGAGAATGTCGTGTGACATTTAGAGCAAATACATTTAAAAATATTGTTTAGTTTGTTATATTTGAAAGTCAAATATTTCAGTGTAATAAATTCAGAAGCATTTCCATTTCAAGACTAATGATTTGACTACTTGGTGGATTGTTGGATGTTGTGTAATGAAAAAGCTCGTGCTAAATCATGAGTGAGAACTTAAGGTGGTTAGGTTGAATGCCATTTCAGTTCCCTTCACGAACAATGCGAGTGATTACATTTCAAAAATTTATTTTTCAAAGGTTAATATAGTTCAAATAATTATGATGTTAATTTGCTTCCATATGTAATTGTTAAAGCATTAAACTGGTAGTTTAGGAAAATGTATCTATAAGGAATTCACAGTGAAATTAACAGACTATTACATTATAGCCTAACAGTCACTGTAGATATTAATTTGACCCTTGACATGTACAGTACCTGTCGTAGACCTCCAGGCCCTCCTCCAGACCAGGCAGCAGACCCATGGCAAAGGCCTGCAGGCTTGGCAGCAGAGCTTTCTGTAGGGGCAGGAAGTATCGCTCATATAGGGTCAGCACAGCCATTTTCACTGACATGGCTGCATGGCCAAGCAGGGGGAACAGTCCTGAGCTACACACAGACATATACAGACAGTTATTTTTTCCTACAATGGAACAGCAAACCCATGAAAACCTGATAAATAATACAACCAAAGACAACAGTGCAACATTACTTTTTTTTTTTTTTTATCCTAAATGCTTGGTTACATGCAGTACATCATCAAGAATGACAGAGATGGTATTCTAAACATCTGTTACTCTGGTGAAAGTGATAACTCTTACTTTGTCTATACTTATTTGCACCCACCTGTAGATAAATAGATCTCTAGCCAGCCATTTTGTGCCAATGATTTTGAAGATGATCTCATAGGTCTCTAGTGCTTTGAGGTGGACGCCACTGGGCAGAGCCGGGTGCAGGCACTGTGCCAATCTCTTTCCAATGATCAGCCGCCTCGGCAACAGAGAGTACTTTAGATTACTCTGAAGGGCCTAAGATAAGGAGAGGGATGGGCAGACTAGGTGAGACATACTGCAGAACAAATAAACAGAATGGTTATATATTTTTTTCAGCTTTCAAGTATTAAATATTTGTCAGCTACATGAAGTATATTCATGGATTATGGTATATTTATATGTGGTATATCATCACAGTTTGCAGGTCATTCTTGGTCAATCAATGAAAAACAATTCATAAGAATCAGTCATAGCCAGCGAGAAAGAGAAAAACATTAGGAGTGGGTTTGTACTATAGGTTTTTAGTTATGCTCACTACATTTGTACTGAACCATTTAAGTGAGAAAGTGTATGTTCTGTCATTACAACTGCATTATTACAGAAGTGTGAAGGTGGCATATGGTTTGTTGACTTTCCCTTCTCTGTAATAGCTGAGTGTGAGCCAAGTAAACTTCCTTCTGCAAAAGGACTGTAAACTAACACCACAGCAAAGGAACAGATCAGTCAGTCAAGCTCGCATTGTTCGTGAAGGGAACTGAAATGACATTCAACCTAACCACCTTAAGTTCTCACTCATGATTTAGTCCTTTTCATTACACAACATCCAACAATCCACCAAGTAGGCATGTAAATTCCCACTTCTCAGAAGAAACCAAAAGTAAAATTTTAACGATTAACGATAAACATTCTCAGCACATTTCATGTGCTTGTATCCTGATTTGAACAACATTCAATTACACTTGCAGCTTAATGCATCTCCAGTTGCCCAGGCTGAAATCCTGTTGATAATATAAAGTAAAATCCTTAAATTCAAACTTTGTGTTTCTTTTTGTCTTTAGCTGTTTTACAAATAAGAAAGTTGATGCTAAATTATTTTTTCTGTTTCTAATTTTACTTAGAATTAAATACTTATGTATTTAAAGCATTTTTAGAATTAAATTACTTATGTATTTAAAGCAGAGAATATCAGCATTAATAGAAAGATTTGTTGGATTTTGAAGACAGAGAAACATTTACACTGGTATGGTGTAAAATATCACCTTTCAATCTCTCCCAAATGAGTCAGGTCAATTTACACTTAATGTTTGTATGGGTAAAATCCTTATACAGCTATGATCTGGAAACTTAAGGTGTATGAAACACAGGGCTAAATTTAAGCATGGTGTCCATTAGGCTGCTCCCATTAAGGGTCACCATAATGGCTCATCCGATCCACATATTTTGATATTGGCACAGATTTTACGCTAAATCCCTTCCTGTTCCTCTTCTTCTCATTTTAATCTTGGCTTAGGACCAGCGCAAAGGGTCCCTGCAACTTCAGTAGCTAAGTGTGGGGCTTTGGCTGGGGCATTGTGTAGTGCTGATGAGAAGCCTATCACTAAGCCAGTATTACTCTTATAGCACATGCTTAGATTGAAGCATACTGTTATCCCTATATAATGTCTTAAGTGACAAAATGTTCTTGAGTGATACAAAAATAAGTAGCCGACAATAATAATAACGGTAGCGGTAGTAATTCATGCTCACCAAATCATTCTACAAATTATTTACAAGAAAGGTACAAATATTTGTACAGGATTCATTACAAACATTACAATTATTAACATTAATTTCATAATGGACAAAATAGTTATATGCTTCAATTGCTGCTCAAGACTGCACAGTTGCCTATTGTTGATTTATAATTCAAGCAGTTGTGACTTCCACCGAACTCCTACCTTTGACTTTCAACCCACCTTATTGAGTTTTCCAAGACAAGATATGAGGTCAGCCCACTCGCTGGAAGATTCAAAAGTACGCAATGCCTTCTCAATGACGGCTGCATAACTACGGTAACGGTAGTCATTCTGGAGTTCTGCCTCCTCGGGGTCCATGATGCCTCAGTGCTGTCCCAGCATGCTCAGTGTACGTCTGGGTAACAAAAGGAAGTGAGATTTTTAAACCTGAATTTATTAAAAGGCATAAAAGGTAATTAGTAATCCTAATATATATACAAATACAAATAGTTCAGCTTAAGTGGAAGTGGTTTTCAACTGACATGACAGTGACATAACAGCACATTTATCTTTACACATGTATAATGAACGTTCTTCATCTTAATAACATTTGTAACCAATGCTTAAACAGCAACTCCAGGTTATTTCGACGAAATAAAAAGAAAAGCATAATCCTAACTGTTTAACTCTATCATAATTTTCACCAGGTCTATGAGTTAAAAAAATAAATAAAGTAAAAGTGGTAAATCACAAGTCACTGAGTTCTTTTAAAAAAGAGGAGGTAGGCTCCACCCACACCGACACGCTGAGAATGTGCAAATCAATCAATCGTCAGATCAGCAAAAACAAGTCTTGTTCCTGAACAGATTTCGAGACCAGGGAGTCTCGAGAATTAATGGGCAGTTTACAGGTATTATGAGAAATGTAAAGGGACCTTTAAATATGGTTAAATCTTGTTTATTCTGCCAAAGTATCAAATATACTTTATTATACTCACTCACTTGCAAGAGGCCTGAAGCCTATGCATTTGCACATAAGCACACACACTCACTCACACACTACAAGCAATTCTGAAATGCCAATTAGCCCACGCTGCATGTCTTTGGACTGTGGAAGTAAACCGAAGTAACTTGAGGAAAGAAGGGGGAGAACATACAAACTCCACACACACAGGTCTGACGGGGACTCGAACCCTCAAGCCTGGAAGTGCGAAGTCACAATGCTTAACCACTATATCATACTATTTGTTTTAATGTGTAACATTGTACTATTGCTTCACACATGGCTGCGGGTTCTGACCTTCCGACCTTTTAAGCTGGCCCCAACAGAAACACTGGGATCTGGCAGCGTGTTGAATAAAACTCTTTCTAAAATCCACCTCACAACAACTAATCATAATCCATGAAGCAAAAGAAGCTATAATCTGTGAAACTGTGCAGTTCAGGCTGCCTATGAAGCACACAATCCTCTTTCATACAAAGTGTTTGCTGCTTAAGTCACTGATTCATGACTGAGCAAGTATATTTTGCAAATTTCTCATTGATTCCGTAGTGTTATAAACATGAACTACCAGTGAGTGTCTGTCTCTGACAGTGTGTGTGTGTGCATGTGTGTGTGCGTGTGTGTGTGCGTGTGTGAGAGATCAAAAAAAAAAAATTAGCTCATGAAAATGTGTGTAGTCTTTACAAAACACTTTTTTGAGAAGAGTCAATTTTTACAGTGGCACTGCTTTAGAGGAATGAGACAAGCTCTTTTAGATAAACTCTGTGAGATAAGCTGTGAAAATACGTAAATGCATGATTTTCTATCAGGACATGCCATGGACTGTCCTTCTGTGGTAGATCAGGCACTGATTACAGTGTTTCCGCCTAGAAATGTTTTTCATTCACGGTAGAAAGAGACGTTTTGTTGGTAATTTCCATGTAAAGGATGAATAAAATAAGGAGAGAATTAATAAAATGTATTCATTGCACACAAATAACTGCCAATTACTTGAAAATCTAAGAAGTTAGAACACACTATGGAAATAGACAGTTTAAAATAATTATATATTGCGCACTAAAATTTCATTCTACTACTACTACACAATTAAAAAAAAAAAAAGGAATAAGAAACTTTTTAAAATACAAAGTAGGATTTTGTGTGCATGTATTTGTGTATGTAGGTGTGTATGTGTGCATGTGTGCTTGCCCTATTTGAGCTATTGTGAAAGCCAAACTAAACTACAGAGTAAGATGAATTATTATGTTGCCCAAAACAGGCAGCACAGCGTGGCAGATTATCTGAACATGGTGACTGATCCAAAGCTGAGAAACACCCTGGCAAAGTACAGGCTGAGTGAGCAGTGTCTGGCTGTCAAGACGGGGTGATAGACAGTCCTGGCTACCCGAGAGAAGAAATTATGCCAGCGGTGTACACTCAATAAAGTAAAGTAGAGACAGCAATGCACGTCCTCGAATTCTTTCCTCACTGAGTATGTACTTTGTCAGGGTGTTTCTAAGCTTTGGATAAGTCACAGTGCTCAGATAATCCGCCATGCTGTACTGTCTGTTCAGGGCCACATACACTGGACCTTGCTCTGTAGTTTGTGCTTCCCCAATAGCTCAAACAGTATCCTCTGAGTGTAAATTGATTTATTCTAATTGCGTTTGCTTATTTTGCATTTTCCTGAGTCTTTATTGTGTTGTTGTGTGATAGTGGTGTGTTTGTGTGTGACAGTCATGTTGTAGAGCAGTGACTCAGTTGGAGGAGGGGACTGGCCTCTTAGTTCAACTCTTTCCACTGCAGGTGAGTGTGGGTTGCTCTCTTTTAAGTGTTCCTTTCTATCTCTGTCTCACACACACACACACACACACACACA
>JAQMYL010000035.1:9764161-9778026 GCA_030014365.1 Clarias pachynema
ATACCTTTATCCTGCACTTTCTGCTAATTGCACTTCTGGTTAGACCTAAACTGCATTTCGTTGCCTTGTACTTGTACTTGTGTAATGATAATAAAGTTGAATCTAATCTACAGTATAGTTTGTTTTACTGTATGTAGTACTCAATATGATCACTAGCAGGCGCTAAATCGCATTTATCCATAGTTGCTAAGATACAGAGACGCACAAGCCAACAAAAGCCTACAGGCTAATAAGAAAGGTACATTTAGACTTCCCAGTGTAAAACTGCGGTTTATATTTCGGCGAGAAGTAACAGAAATAGAGAATGCTGCAGACTGAGATTTTGAGGGCGGTGAAAGAGAAGACTGGACCGTCTATTGAGTCTGAAAATCCCGAGGACAGAATCGAGGCTCGGCGGACCCGCATTGCTGCTCGGGTCCAGGCTAAGAAACGGTAACTTTATATCTACAGCTTGTCAAGAGACACCTTTAACTTTTACAAAAGTACAGGATTATTTTTATTAACTCTCTCTATCTGTATTAGGTTTCTTAGTCAAATGTGTTTAGTAATATTCTGTCTTTAGATTAGAGGATTAATTCCTGAACTTTTCACACTGGGTCCAAGTCAACATCATTTTAGAAGACGATTTTCCATTTTGGATTAAACCCAATTTATTACAACTGACCAGTCATCCAGTCTAATAAATACAAGAACCACAAGATCAGAAGCAAGATTAAACCTGAAATGTATTACAAAATGTATGTCTCTCTATGACCAACAATAAACCATTTGAGACATTTGCATTTGATACAGGACAAATTAGGAAATCAGAAAGGAGGAAATATTAATTAGCATACTAAGAATTGGACAAAGCAACTTAATTTATAGCACTTTATTTATAGTAGATAAACACTCAACATGACTCTGCAAGGAATGCCAGGAAAGTTGAGTATGTATTGCTCTCTTGCAGAAAATATATGCAGGAGAGGCTATATATGGTTGCACAACTCCAAGAGATAGGGATAGATAGATAGATAGATAGATAGATAGATAGATAGATAGATAGATAGATAGATAGATGGTGTACTTTATTAATCCCAAAGGGAAATTGTATTGTTACAGCAGACAGTTTACATATTAAACAAGTAAATAACAAGTAAGACTTGGTTAAAAAAAATACACCGTTAACAATTTAAGGTACATTAATGAGGTAAAAATGGTGCCAAATAATACAAATATACTGTTTCTATGTACACATGTTGAAAAATGAGAATGAACCGCCAAGTTAAAATAAAAGAGAGGATGAAAGGAATGTAGGAAGTGCAATGATGACAGAATGTACTGTATACTGCATGAGCCAATTTATTGTGATGCCAAAGAAGGAGATCCCTCTCCTGACATGGAGCAGAGTTATTGTAAAGCAATAAGTAAAGCAAAACGTAAAGTAATTGCAGGTGGTTGAAAAGACTTCCTGTAGCATACATACTGAAAGTGCTCTTCTGTTTAGCCAGTGGATTGTGGAGAGGATGTGAGGTGTTCTCCATGATGGTTAACAGCATCCTTCTCCTCACTACCAACTCCAAACACTCCAGGGGAGCGCCCAATATTTTAATAAGTTTGTTGAGTTGTTTAGAGCCACTGCTCCTGATGCTGCTGCCCCAACAGAAGGAAGCAAAGAATATTGCACTTGCCACAATAAAATATCTGCAAGATTAAACAACCTGAGTTTACTCAAGAAATAGAATCTGCTCTGTGCTTTCCTACAGACAGCATCTGTGTTGCATTTGAAGTCCAATCTGTTGCCAAGGTATTTTTAGCTCTCCACCACCTCCATCTCCTCACCCAGAATGTAGACTGTGTTTGGTTAATCTTGGTCTTGGTCTTGGCCACGTTCAGGATGAGATGGTTCCTCCCTCACCAATTCACAAAACTAGTGGGAAAAAAGGAGAAAACAAGAGTCTTTTAGAATAAGGAGTCACTGATCAGGGAAGGAAACATTTAATGTTGTTTTTGGGGACGACTGGATTGGAAAGTCTGCTTTAAATGACAGGGAAGCTGAGGAGAGAGAGATCTGTAGCTGGTGATGCTACCTACAGAACTCTAACTAAAGATGCAGAGTGGTACTGAGAGGGAAATGTGTAGAGAAGAAAGAGTGTGTGGAAGTGCTGGATAAAGAAGACGAAAAGTTCAAGACACAGAACAAGTCAAGACAAGATCAGGGAATGATGCATTAGATGTTTTTAAGGAAGGCTGGTCTGGAAAATCGGTTTTAAGAGGCCGGGAAGATGAGGGAGAAGGAGACCTTCACTTGGCGGTAATGTAACCTACTGGATTTCCACCATCGTTAATCAACAAGGAAGAAGAAAAACAAGACCAAAAACTTGGAAAACCATACCATGACCCTTATACATGGGTCTTCCTCAAACATTTTCAGTAATTTGGGAAGCACTTGATTTGGCTGACCTAGCTCAATCTGGTGTTAAAGAAGCCCCACCGAAACACCTTTGGGATGAACTAAAATGCTGACTGCACCTCAGGCCTGACATCATTGCTCTGAAGACACTTCATGCTTGCCGTAGGCTGTTACACTGTTGGATCTCAGTGCCATACTGTAGCTACTTAGGCCATGTTAACAACCCAGCAATAAATGCAGCTTCTGTAATGATGAGTTATTTATTACAGCATTATAAAAAAAAATGATCACAAATATGGCTCCACTTCTTTGAACCCATTCTGAGAACGTTTGATCTAAGTAATTTTTTTAACTTACTGCTTACATTGTTTCTAGAGGGTTTTTTTTACCCTCTTTTATCTATTATCGGTTGGATATTTTTCTTTAATAAAAAACTGAAGACAAGAGTTTGGAGATGATTTCCAGGAGAAGGAAGAAACAAAGGAGGAAGAGCGGTCAAGTCAGAGACAAATAGAACAAAGTGAAAGAGTAAGTGGAATTTGATATAGCTGCATTTAATTATAAAGATGTATTGCTGTAGTAATCAATTTTGAAGCAATAAGCCATTCCTAGCTGCGTTTAATTTATTGAATTTTGTTTTGACCATCTGAACTTGTTGTAGCATTTGGCTAAATTAAAAGCAGATGGCACAGAGCTGGTCACCAACATTTTGGTGGCGGCAGATGCCAAGGAGTCGAAGAGGAGAGAAGAACTAAGAGAGGCAAACAGACTAAGGTGCAAACACACACACACACACACACAAATAAACACACCAAGTGTGGTCCAGATGGTACAGAGTTAATTATACAGTAAATGATTGTCACTACAGTTAAAAAGGCAGGTGTTTACTGAAGTTTAGTTGCCCAGACATGTTATCTGATGAGTGTTTTAATTTATATTTATTACAGGAGACTGTTTAACATTTTAGTTCATACAGTGTATTACAAAAACTTTGTAGCAATTAACCATAACAGACTTAATAAGCCAAAACAAAGGGAAACTTTACAAGGCTGCAGCCTCTTGATATTTGGAATTATTTCATGTTATCACTCACACTATAGCAGCTGTGCAGTCATTCCCTCACCAGCCTCTCTTTTATTCTTTTGTTATCAAGAAACCTGAAACACAAAGCCCTGCGTCCTGAATATTCTCCTTTTTTGAAAACATATCGACTGTTATGAAGAAAGACTATTTCAATAAATGTTAAATAAATATTTTCTTATAGATTGCTACGCCATATCAGTGATTCTGTTTTTTCTCAGTTTTATAACAACACATTTGTATCCATTTATTTATTTATTTTATAAACTATGCTAGTTCCAAGTCAAATGGAAGAGCTGTTGTGTAAAAAAAAAGATTTATATATTTAAATATTTTATTCACTTACATGAATAAAAACTCACTCACTCATTCTCTATACCGCTTACCCTGTGCAGGGTCATGTGATAATGACAGTCCTTTGCGCAATAGGTGGGGTACACACTAGATGGTTTGACAATCCATCACAGGACACACAAGCACACACACTCACACACTGTGGGAAATTTGGGAAAGCCACATAGCCTTGTCTGCATGTCTTTTTGCTGTGGGAGGAAACCAAAGTACCCAGAGGAAACCTGTCAAACACAGGGAGAAGATGCAAACTCCATACACATACCCGAGGCAGGAATTGAACCCTCGACCCTGATGGTGCGACGCCCCTACGAGCATGTGTCGCCTAATCATATGAATTACAGCCAGCATTACAGTCATAGCTGATGTTGTAGAAAATTATTTAACACCTTTTGATCAATCAGGTTTTAATATTAAACCTTGTTGTAGTGTGATGATGTTTAAATATTGTAATACTGAAATCATTGATACACATTTTATTTTTCAGGTTTTCATTTCTAGGTTGGAAATAAACTTATTTCATGTTTACATAATGCATAGGTAAAAACAGCACATTTCAGAAAAACCTTTGCTAATTTTGTTTATATTGGGGTCATTTTATCAATTATATATGATCTCAGTGGATGTGAATTCCATCACATTGATTTATTGCAGCTCACATCTGCACTCTGCTGCTTGGATTTCTCAATGTTTGGCATCAACTAACATTTTAGTCTTACTGGAGAAGCAGCAGCTTTTGGTGAAATAGAAGCTTGTAGGTCACACATTCACGGTGAGGGGTTTGAATCTCACATCTGGTCCTTTGTGTGGACTATGCATATTCTCCCTGTGCATTATTAGGAAAACATGGGATAATAATATACTATTTTGTCACCCAAAGTTTAAAAAATAATTAACATATATAAAATTTTGACCGGCATGGAGATGCATAGGGAGCGATGTTGCCTTATACTTCCACGAATCGAGTTTAAACCTGAGCTTGAATTATTTTGCTGCATTACCGACATTTTTGGACAAGTGTTCAGGCACAAATTGCAATAGCCTTTGCATCACCTGTTTCTTATTTTTCCATTTCTCCATTTCTCCTAATATGCAATGGCTAATCTTGAACAGATTGGAGAAGTTGGAAAATGAGGCCAAATCCAGCACAGAGAAGTTCAATAAGATAATTAACAAGTGGTCTGAGGCCAAGACAAAGTTGATCCATCAGGAGCTGAGAGATGATCTGAGAAAACAGCAACAGCTCTGTTGGCACATCATTGAAGACAAAAACAAGCTCGTCAATGAATTGCAGCAGGTGCATGTGAACACTATCTATCTATCTATCTATCTATCTATCTATCTATCTATATAAATATATATATTTACTACTGCTCAAAAGTTTGGAATCACATTTTACAACAATACTGGGGATTTCAAAACTATGAAATAACAAATGGAATTATGGAATTATGTAACAACAACAACAGTCAGTTGTTATTCTAAGACACAGAGGTCAGCCTTTCTGGAATAGTTCTTGCAAAAACAGTATTGTCAAGTGCATGTGTAAAACCCATCAAGTACTGTGATAAAAGATATTACCAAGAAGGCTAGACCAAAACTTACCTCTGCTGCAGAGTTCATTTAGAGTTATCAGCCTTAAAAATCACCAATTAACAGCACCTTGGATTATTGCATATTTTGGCTGACTTCAGCATTGCTTTACAATGTAGAAAAAATAAAAAATAAAGAACAACCATGGAGTTAGAAAATGATCCCAAACATTTGAGTGGTAGTGTGTAGACTGACACACACACACACACACACACACTAAAAATATGTCTACTTCTGTGTGCAGGAGCTAAAAGGAAGAGATGATCATTTTGTGAAGGAACGCAAAAGGGAGGCAGATGAAGTGGATCTCCTGATTGAAAGGATGCAGGAACAGATATCAAGTCTGAAGAAACACTATAGAAAAGAGCTGGATGCAATTGAGGTGTGGTGGAGTCTAGATGCTACTCTATGTTTTTACATTGTTTATTTATACATGGGGGATAACATTCAAGTTAGACAGGGGCTTGTGATAAAATTTCTTGTGAATGAAGGCATAAAACAGACTGAGAATTACAGAAGACTTTAAGCACAGTATGGTGATGAAACTCTTGTCCGCAGACAAACATTTGAAAGTGCAAAGGTTTTAAAGTAGGATAACTTATCAACAACTTGCAGAAGAGACACACTACACACACAATCATTCACAAACACATAAAACACCTGCACCTTACAGGAACTCAGCTGGGATTTATTGCCACATCCCCCATCCTGACCTCACACTATGTATTTTCACATTGATTGGGCCATTGAAGGAGTTCCTGGGAGGCCAGCGTTACAGATGTGAAGCAAGTAGTATGATCACGGCATGTTATACTGAGAAAACGTTCTACCCTGATGGTATCCAAGCACTAGTGAAACACTGGGATAAGTACATTAGTGAAGCAGTGGATTATATAGAGAAATAAAGACAGTTTTTACTCTCATAACCGTGTTCTGCTATTCTGCACAATTCCAATCCACAAAGTCCCAGTTTACCTTGAACACTCCTTGATTTATTGTATACAATCTCACATGCTGAACCTTATGATGATTTATAATCCAATTATCGAGTTTTTTATGTGGTCCAGGTGGTATGGATTTTGGCACACTTTGTGTTATAGGTTTTATTTTAAATGTATTATATTTGTATTTTTTAGGCTTCAGCATACATATAATAACCAGCAATTATTACCAATAATACTTTACTTAATAATTTAAATAAATAGTAACAATACCCAGTCATTTCCTTTCTCTCTCTTTTATTTTTCTGGCAAATGCTTTAAAAATCCCAAACTAAAATCTTTAAAAAATTATTCATACTCTTTATTCAGTACTATGTAGAACCACCTTTGTCAGCAAAGGTTACAACTTTTGAGTCTTTGAGCTTTGCAAACCTGGATTTTATCTGGGCTCGCTCATAAGTTGATTAGTCTCATATTCATACTTTTCATAATAACAAAGAAAGTTATAAACGCAATTCATTAGCTAATGCATTGTGCTTATATTATTTCCTTTTGGGTTACAGAACTCGTTCCATGATGAGCAGAAGGATTTGCTTTCAATCAGCACAAGCAAATGGGAACAACAGAGGAAGGAACGAAGTGACAAAGAGGTAGAACAGACTTTTACATATTTTCCACGTTTAATTTCTGTGGGTTAGCACTGTCGCCTTGCACCTACAGGGTCCGGGTTCGATTCCCGTCTCTGTGTACATGGAGTTTGCTCTCATGGAGTATGTTTTCCCGAGCTTGGTGGGTTTCCTCTGGGTACTCCGGTTTCCTCCCACAGTCCAAAGATATGCAGGCGTTCCCAAATTGCCTGTAGTGTGTGAATGGGTGTGAGAGTGTGTATGTGTGTGTGCCCTGCGATGGATTGGCACCCTGTCCAGGGTGTACGCTGCCTCATGCCCTAAGCCTCCTGGGATAGGCTCCAGGTCCCCACAACCCTGAATACGGGATAGGAGATGAGTAAGTGAATGAGTGAGTGAGTAATTTCTATGGGCATTTAATGAATGTGAACATTACTGCTCTGTGTGTAACGCAGTGTGTCATTGCATTTGGTTTGAAAGTTGTACTACATTGTTCTTTGTGTTGTACATTACTGACATGTGAACTGTAAATTATCTTGCTCGTTTTTGGGCAGATGAAGTTCTTGCTGCAGAGGATGGAGATGGTGGAGGAGCATGAGGCCGTGCTGGATCGTCTGAGAGCAGAGAGCGCAGAGGAGTACAACAAGATCAAAATCAAACTAGAGACTGATGTACAGGTACACTGCATCACACTGATAATACACAGCCCTGAATGCTCAGTGAATATAAATTATTTGCTTATTGCATTCATTCTTTAATTCAACAATTTAAAAAATGTTCTTCTGCTTTAGAAGAAACCAAATATACATTAAATGCACAGAGTATTGGTCATCGGGCCGTGTTTGAAGCAGTTATAAAATCTTGCAATCACAACAGACTACTTCAATTCTGTATTAATGTGCCAAGTTTTAAAGCAATAAAATTACAGATGTTATTCTGTCCACAGTGAACTAATCCTTGAACACTGGATTGCATAATGTTTTTTTTTTTTTTTTTTGCCAAGTTCGGCATTGCACCCTTAGACATGATTTATGGTTAACAGAACCTTTTACAATCACAAAAGAATGTGTATAAAACAGAAAAATTCTCTTTTCAGAAATGATAAACGTTATCCCATCAAGCACGATCCTCATACAAAAACATTTTTCTCTGCGTATATGTTTTCATTAATAGCGCCTACAGCAAGACCTGGAGGAAAGGAAGGCTACCTACCAGATCAATCAGGAGAAACTCGAGTACAATGTACAAATGCTGAAGAAATATGAGGAGGAGTATGCTGTCAGTAAGGCTGAACAGATTAGGAAGATCACCAGGTACACTTAAAACAAATCCTTTGTCCTCAGCCAGTTTCTAACTGAAATAAACTCCCATAAATAACACAGCAGCTCTGACCTACTGCTCGCACCTAAATATTCAAAAAGCATTTTTCTTAGGCTGGACATGTTTATAGGTGTAATTCCATTAAAGTTATCTCATTTATACTGTACAGAAAAGAGCTTCCTTTAAGCATGATCAGCTGTCTTACAACACTGCATGAGCCGCACCTTGAAATAACGCAGTGACTGGCTGGCTTCAAGTCGCTTCAGTCATCACCCTTTACAAGGGACATTCAAGTCAAACCAGGACATCTTTAATTAACCAGAATAACAGAACACAGAGTAAAAACTCCCTTTATTTCTCTGTATAATCCTCTGCTACACTAACGCACTTATCACAGCGTTTCACTAGTGCTTGGATACCATCAACGTACAAAGTTTTCTCAGTATGCCAACCCCATAATCAGACAAGGTCAGGACTGTACAGGGGATGTGGGAGACTCTGGCATTTTTTTTTTTTATAAGTAATTAACAGAATACCAAACAGGCTTGGAAGCTGAAGTAGGATGTCAAATTAAAATTTAAAATTTTTCAATCAGAAAGCATTGTGTATTTATATTGGGGTCACTTTGTTACAGAATGCAGGATACACGCAACAAACTCAAGAAAAAATGTGCCATTCAGGAAAAGCAGTCCCATGAGGAGATTCAGTCATTGACCACTAAGTACAAGCGCCTCATACAACAATACAAAGATATTCAGGAGAGGATAAGGTGAACCGGAACCCCCATACACACACTCAATAACCACTAACACCAGTTTAATTTCTAGTTCTCACACAGTAGGTTATTAAAAATATTAATTGTTATATGTCTGACCACATTAAGGCACTTTGCAGAGGTTGATGCCAAGCGTTATGAGGAGATTTGGCTGATGAATGAAGATGAGGCCAAAGCTTTGGTGGGCAGGGCTGTGGACTTGGACCGGGTTATTCACGAACAGATGCTGGGCCTGACCTGGAGTCCACCACCACTGCCCTTCATGGATCATTCAGGCCCCAAGCAGCCCCAGTGTACAGCACGGCATGTAGCCGCACAAGTTCTGTTAGAGGAGGATGAGATGCAGGATGAAACAGAGTGTGAAAGAAGTACACTGGGGGACTCAGGGGGCAGTTTGGACAGAAGCACAACCAAGGTGGATCATAAAACTGTAAACAGGCTGCTGGAGCTTCTGTGCGATGAGATGGTTGGTATTATCTGTTTGTGTGTATGTCGAAATGAAGGAATTTAAATATTTTCAATCCAAAAGAAAAAGACAAAAGATATTTTACCAATAGGATGATTTAATGTTTTTGTAAACCAGAAGGAGTAAATCTGTTTGTGTTTCAGATTTTCTGGTTCTGTTCACATAGGTTTGCTCCATGCACTTTGGCTTCCCTGCACTTCCTAAAACATGAGAGTAGGTGAATTGACTACTCCAAATTGCCCGTGAATTACCCACAAATTGAACGTGTGGGTACATTGTGCTCTAACATTGACTGGCGCCCCAATCTAGGATGCATTCCAACCTCCAATACCAAGTGTTTCTGTTTTTTACTGATCCACTGTGACCTTGACCAGTTACCGAAGATGAATACGTTGCATCGTAACATTTTATAATATATTTGTGACTCGGTACATTAAGTCAGGTATTTAAGTTGCATAGGTTTTTTTGCACTATGGCCAATAGTAAGCAGTAGGTGAAATCTTAAATTTTTTTAATTTTGGCAAAAATCTGTATAAATACATATAAATACCTATATCTTCCAGATCCTCTTCAACAGTTTTAATCCTAAACATGGGATATTGTGATAGGAAAAGATCTTTTTTTTGCCATAAAACTGTCCTGCTGGCAACATTATTTATAGGGGTCACAAGGAAATCCTAGTGTTAAAATGATGCTCAGGGTCCCCTCTATCTTTTAACATCATGGAATCCTCATTGATATATTCTACAAATAGGATTTCGATATCTCAGGAACAGAACACGATACAGTAATAAACTTGGTATCAAAATGGAGCTTATTAATCCAAAATATGCAGAACTCAAATCACCCAAAAATGCAACTTAATTGTTTGGTCACATTTATTGGGAATTATACAATTTAAGTTACATGAAAGTCTTACTATTGTATTATTTTTCTTTTCTTTTTTTTAAATTTATACACAGGTCTGTCCCTACTTTATGTTTGCACATTTTTCTTTGCTGCTGTAACATAGAAATTTCCCCACTGTGGGACAAATAAAGGTCTTACCTTATGTTAACTGGACATCAAAGTGTAGCACTGTGGCAAAATAGAAGATAAATGAATGAATGGTATACTATGTGAACATGTTTTACAAATATATTTTAAAATTCTGGTATTTATGTTTTAGGGCTTTCTTATAGAGAGTAAATTACTCAAGTTACTTTCTTCCATGAAGAAGAATGAACAGACTTCTTTAAAACTAGATTTCATCTTTTCTGTGAGTACTATTTTTTCTTTTAGGCTGTTCATCATCATGCTTGATAGTGCCCTTAAAACTGATCTAAGACAATATATTTTTATATACTTACATAATTTTTTGTATGATTGATTGTAGGTCTTGGGGATTGAGAATGAAGAGGATATCAACAAAATGACCAAGTTCTTCCTCAATTATAAACAGTCACATACAGAGAAGGTGGAGTTAGGAGGAACTTTGGAGTTCATTTGGTTCTGAATGACTTCTGTTTACTTCTTGACTTTACCTAGGACAGTTACAACTAATAATACCTAAGGCTTAAACAGTTACTGGCTAACTTTGGGGTCTGGCTTTTTTCCTAGAACATGTCAGTGAAAAACCAGACAGAGAATGAGTTGAGTCTTATTCACCCAAATGATCTACTGAGAGCTCTCCGTGCCTTCACGGTCCAGCACTGCAAAGCAAGGTGTGTGTACGTGTGTTTATATTATACAGTATGTATATTTATGGTTCACGGGTGACTAAGGGCTAACATTCAGTTGACATGGCCTGTGTTTGATTCCCTAAACCACTGTGGGTTGCACAAGTTTTTTCATCAGGTTTGGATCCAAATCCAAATTGTTTT
This sequence comes from Clarias pachynema, assembly GCA_030014365.1. Classification (NCBI taxonomy): domain Eukaryota; kingdom Metazoa; phylum Chordata; class Actinopteri; order Siluriformes; family Clariidae; genus Clarias; species Clarias pachynema. The sequence continues at coordinate 9,775,568 of JAQMYL010000035.1, forward strand.
GAATTGTTAATTGTTTAGATTTATTTAATTGTCTTAAATAGTGAGTGTAGTCAGAAAAGACATCCAGCCAAAACCTGTGCCAAATCAAAATACGTAGAATTGTGGTGACTCTCAAATGTGAATGCAGTGAAAGGGGAGAAATGCACTATATCCTTAAATGCCTTTGACTTAAGAATTCATGAACATATTCAACAAAGATATGTGGTTCGAACCCTAACAACTGCCCTTGCTCTTCCATTATTAATCATTATTATTAATAATGAGGAAAACACATTTAACTGCTTTTTTTTTTTAGTATATTTTATTTTAATTATGCGGTAATCACATTAGAAATGGCACCAATGTGGTACACACAGAAAGACCCTTAGATTTTTTTATTTAATTACTTTTATAACAGAGAAATTCCTCAACATAAGCGCAGCACTCTGTCACTGGAGAGGATGAACGACTCTGAGGTCAAAGCTTACTGGGAGAACATAACTAACGTCATCCCTGAGTCCAAACTCAAAGTCTGGAGTGCCCTGGAGGCCGGTCTGAAGAAGTACCAGTGAGTATTTGCATACTGAAGAAGTACCTGTGATTGTTAAAAATAATGCTTTCTTTGCATCTCATTAAATAACTACATGGGTGTTTTATTTTTGTTTCTCAGTAATGAGCTGACTAAGAGATCTAAGCTTCTGAATGAAACACAGCAGCTCAAACAACAAAACTCAGAGCTCCGCATGCTTCTGCACAAATATCAAAACTCAAAGGTGTGTATGTGTGTAAGATATTCATACACCGGTCACTTCATTAGCTACATTTTGCTAGTACTGGGTTGGACCTGCTTTTGTTTTCAGCATGGTGAAAACATTCTTTAAAGATTATTCACATGATAGCATCACAGGTTGATACAGATTTGTTTGATTGTTTCTCCTAATAGGTCAATGCTGAACTGATGATGCCACCCACCCAGATGATGCAGTGATGAGATTCTATCTTCATCATCAGAAATTGTTACATTGCAAATACAATAAGTAAGAATTAAACAATCAGTGTCTGTTCTTAATGTAGTTTCCAAAAGTAATGGTGGGTTTTTTCCAAATCTTTTTGATAGATCCTTCACTGTATCATTAATTTCTCACCTATATAATTTCTCTATTCTTTCCATTTTCAATGGTTTTTCTTATCAAATTAATTGGTAATGTCTTATTATCCATTTTAATATCATTTCCCATGTCATGTCCTGATTTCCCATGCCTTAGTTTCTAGCTTCAGTTAGAATTATTAATCTCTAAGAGCATGTTAATTACTACAATATTTTTATTGAATAACTGACATGATCTGTATTGTATTTTTTCAGACTAGAACTACATTTTGGGACAAATAATAATGTTGTACTGATCTATCATGCATGCAGTAGAGGGAGACATTCCCTATCATGTTCACAAATTTACTTATATTCAGTAAAGATTTTATTCTGGTCAGGGTTCTGGACTCACCAAAACCTGCAAGCAAGGTTTTCCCCCCTTTCCTTTATCCAGTTTTAGTTTTGAAATTCCTCTTTGTGTTCAGAACTCAGTGTATTGCTCAGCATATTGGTAAAGAGCGGTCATTTGTTACTACAACCATCCTGTCAGTTCAAACAAGTCTTTGCACCCATCTGTCCAAATAAGCCTAAACATAATCATGTACAAAAAGCCCAGGAGATGAGTAATTTCTAAAAAACTTAATCTATTCTGGCTGTAACAAAGCGATTTAAGATATTTTCTTCTCCATTCTGGTGTTTGATATGAATCTTAACTGAAGCTCATGACTTTATTGCTACTAATGAATAAAACTGAGTTGTAACTGAAATAAAAACCCTTGATGACAGACTAAATGTTACAGATTATTTATTTATCAATACAAGATGACAATAGTTCAGTCACATGTAAGTGGCACAGGAGCTCCTTTGTTTTCATCTACATTTGACTGGTTCTGGTCAGTCCACAGGACTTAAGTATCCCTGATCAGTTTGGTGAGCTTCTGGATCTTTGATTTTGTGGACATATCCACATATTTATCACCGATACTGACGATCATACCCCCGAGAATGGAAGGATCACTCTGAGAACAGAAATAGTTTCTTATTAAACATGTTTAAGACAAGACACATAATGGTAAAAAAAAAAAATAATAAACATATCAGTGAGAATCAAGAACATGCATGCAATTCCTATAACATCACAAAAGCCGTTTCTGATTTCCAAGAAGAAAAAAAACATTATTTATTGCCAATTTTCTATTTAATGCAAAAACAGCAACATGAGGGATCACTGTAGAGGTCTGCATTCCCGCGGCTCTCCCGCGGGACCCGACAAGATTTTTTGCGGCGCGGGAATAAATTTACAAACAAAACGTGGTAGCGGTCGGAAACTGGTGTAATTTGGACGGGAGCGGGCGGTCTAATAATATACCGTTCCCGACGTCCTTTCTGA
>JAQMYL010000035.1:9790188-9806305 GCA_030014365.1 Clarias pachynema
GCACCTCAGTTCAGGTGAGCAACTCTCGTCACCTGACTGAGGTGCACCCTGGGAAACCGAGTCTTTAAACTAAACTACAAAAACACTGCCCTCTAGTGGGCAACCCTCACAACTTGTCCCTCCTCATTCTACTCCTCCTTATTACACTGAACCAATCTAAAAAATGTAAAATATTTTGACTTGTTTTAGTGTTCACCAGTCTACCGGGGCTGTGGGAAATTAGCATGCTACAGTTTAGTTTGCATCTAATTTCTTTAATCCAGCCAAACAGCAAGACAAACAACTTTTTTAGCTTCCCATATCTACGCAATCACTCTCTCTCTCTCTCTCTCTCTCTCTCTCTCTGTTCAATTTATCTCTGCCCTCTTACACTGAGTTACACTCAAGATTATCCATGTGAAACGAGGGCAGATAACAACTTGTTACTTGCTCTCAACAGAACCAGAAGGAAACATAACTAGCAAATCAAATACTACACATGCAAAGATTCAAACTAAATAATAAGTTGCTGTAAATTATAACAAAATTACCACAGCAGTAATGCTTGTTCTCAATTAAAATGCATGAATAAATAAGTACTTTATCAGTGTACTGCACATCATAATAAATAACATAAATCAATACAGTGAACTTAAAATAATCTATTAAAAAAACATTGTGTGCAGGAACTAAGGGAACATTTGTTTATGAGGACTTGCTGTTGTAACCCCGGCATTTAAGTCATAAGTGGATGTGGTGGGCATTTAAGACTGATCCACTGATGATGAGGAATAATACAGACCAGGTCTACCATAGGCTACACAGTATTAAGGTGGATGTTGATAGTATTAAAGTGATTTGATCTTGCCAAACGTTGTATTTGTTGTATTCAGCAGAGTGCGTTTAACCCACAAACCAGGGTAATATTCCACACTTTAATTTTAACCTGCAATTTCAGAAACAACCACACAGTTTAATTGGATTAAAATGAATGTACCAAAAAAAGAGAAGTTTTTTTTATTAGTGCAATGATTTGATTCGAGGACAAGAGCAAGTGTTTAATAAATGCCCAGATGTAACAAAATTACACTACTATTATAATGATTATGATTATGCAGTAAATATTTTCAGAAATATGAGGCAGTCTAGTAAAGCCTAGTAAAGGCAGCCTGTTTGTGTTGGCTTTGCTTTTAGGTCTAGGCCAGGCTAGGATTAGGCTAGTGAATAGTCAGATAGAGTACTTTATTAATCGCAAAGGGAAATTGTGAGTGCTAAATGTGAGAGGGAAATGCAGGGATGATTAACCCTTAGAGGGGCTCGGCCCTGAATAAGAATGTATGATTAATTAAAAAGGGCTTGGCCAGTTTTTGTGTATGTGTGTGTGTGTTCCCTGATTTTGTTACATTATTAGACCTTTAAAAAACTGTAATAAGTATTTAAACGTAGCCTGTTCCTTATAACATTAGTTATTTCACTTAAAATATTCAGCATTTAAACAATACAAAATTAATTTAAAAACAAGAGTTTAACATTTAGCTTAAATTAAATTAAGTAAAAAAGCTACATTGTTACTGAGCAGCATGTACTGTATTGTTGTCTGTCTGTTTGTTTTACTAATATTTATCATATCTTTTAATTGTAGTTTAAATTAGATATTGTAAAATAGAAAAAAAATGACTAACGTATCTATTTTTAATATCATTATCATGTCAAATAATGGTTTGAGGTTGATATAAATAGAGGGTGTAGAGCTCTACACTACAAAAGGAATGCTGGGAGCGGGAGCGGCTTAACCCTGGTGTGCGTGTGCGCGCGCGCGCGCACGTGTGCGCCCCTCCCACATGTCCACCCGCTGTGGGCGGAGCCTCGAGTCATCGCTCAGTATTTTAAAAGCGTCTGTTGAAGCGATTCTAACTTGTTCTTCCAGCACCACTCTGTGTGACAGAAGAAGATAAACAGATTGAGAAACCATTTAACCATCAGCATCTGGAGTTGTTTAAAGGTTATCTGCTATCAACTGCGTGTTGGAAGACGTGGCCAAGTGTGTGAGCTCTGTGTGGCACAGTCACTTCCGGAGTCTTTATTTTCATTCAATGGAATCTCTAGTAGCAACGTTGTACGGATTTAAGTCGTACCAGTGTACATGGTAAGTCGATCCTTGTGGTCGTCGCCTCATTTGACAAGCAGTGAGAGTGTAACAGTCGTAAGAGACAGGTCTGAGAGACAGTGGTGCTCGTTGTTGTGTCCTGCTGATTGAGAGGACTGAGAGGAGTCGTGCTTTCTTGTCTCATTGCACGGCAATTTGCAAGCCCGGCGAGATTTCTTTCTACAGATAAGTAATGACATTGTAACAACACCTTAATTCTGGTGGTGATGATGATGTTTTCAGGTAACTGAGTGACTGAAAACGTGAGAGTGGAAGAGCGCGCGAGCGCAGGTCACACTTCTGGAAAATTCCACGCACTTGCTGCTTCTTGATGAGCTGATGATGCTCGAGCGCGTTTGTCTGTTGACGTGGTCTGGTAGTGTGATTAAACCTGTCATGCCTGTCGGAGGCCAGGACACTCCAGTGTTAACCAGTGCGTTTTTTAGACTGTTCTTTGTCATTTTAATCTAAACACTTCGCATCATAATTTTGTTTTGGTAATAAACTCCGCTGTGCCGTTGCTGACTGCCATCTCAGGCACAGATCGATATCACTATCTTGGTGTTTCCGATTGCAGAAAGACAGAAAAATGTCACGTGTTAATGTTATGTTTTACCTTCCTGTAGCTTTCATTTCAGTTCTCGTGCTCTGTTTTTGTTTTGTTTGTTTGATTTAATGTTCAGCTGTAAACTGTCAATAATACAAGCTACTATGTCATTGCATGCATTTCTAAGAAAACATGTCCCAATGACCTTGTCATCTCCTATCATCAGCTGCTCTGTTGCCAAGGGTTACCAGAGACCATCTAAGTGAAGAGCATGGACATTGAGCTCAATCATGCACATCTATGAGTAAGAGTAGAAGCCTGTATCCTCATCATTCTCTCTCTCTCTCTCTCTCTCTCTCTCTCTCTCTCTCTGGACAGAAAATTCTGCAAGGGAATTAGATCAGCCTGTCTGTTCACAAACCATAGAGCACAGGCTTACATGCCTGACCTCAGCATCCCTTTTTGGCACTGACTGAATCCTGTGGTAAGAAAATAATTTGGAAGGACAATAATCTTAAAGGAAATAACACTGTAGTTTATCAGTATTGATGCAACATGTGTGTCTTGCTAGAATAACAAATGGAGAGTATCACCGTTGAGAGTGTACAGGGAGGAATGAAGGACTGAGAGAAATGACTTACTAGGGTTAGGGTTAAAACTTGGCCTAGTGTGTGAATGAAAACTGTATGCCATGTCACATGTACACCAGGAGAGGGCAGCATTACAGATGGATTCTGGTTTTGAATAACCAAAGCCAATAATTGTCAATAGTTAGAACAGCTTCAATATGCAGATGAATGATCTGGTTTCAGATTTGGGTGGAATTGTAGCCTTATTGTGTGTGTGTGTGTGTTAAAATTTGTAATAGTGGAGCAGTGAAGGGAAGTTATCAGATTTATATGAATAGGTTATGCCAACATAAATATAAATATTTTATAGGCGTTGCTCTGGTACTTGAGGAACTTGCAGTTTAACAAAGTAGTTTATGATTTGTATATGTCTATGGAGAGCTACGTCTAATTGTTTAAATGTGTTAAAATACAGGGTGTGCCAAAAAGTTTCCATACACATGGAAAATTAACATTTTAATAATATTTAAGTTCATTTATAAAACATCCTTTAATCGATTGGCATTTCTTTTTGAACACCCATGGAGTTATCTCTCCCACTCATGATGAACCCATGGTAACACATCTTGTGTTAAGATTGCAGTTGCACTTTGAATGTGTTCCTTTAAATGATCTTTGTGCTAAATCTTTTATTGCTACACCAATGGCCTTCACGTGACCCCCGTGTATTCTTGAAGGCCTTCTGGAAAAAAAAGTATGAAACATTTTGCAAGATGCTTGGATAAAAAGTTGAAATTTTTTCGTTATGTATGAATACCTTTGTGTGACCATGTAGTTAAACCTTGTATACATTTATTGTAATAATCAGACAAAATTATTAATTATAAATATTTATGACAATAAATAGATCTCAGTAAAAGGAGTTCAAATATTATATTCATTCACTTTTGCAGTGCTGGGCCTAGCGATAAGGAGAATAGAATAAGGAACACAGAAACAGTTGGCTTTTCATATTGGCAGAATTAATACCTTATGTAATGTTCTAATAACATTATTTTAAATAATTTCATCCTAATTTCTGGTGGTGTTCAAGTCACACCCAGACATGTGATGAAATGTCTTATGAATGAAGGTCGCAAAACTGATTGACATTTACACAGGACTTTAAGCACAGTACGGTGATGAAACTCTTAGTAAGGGTAAAAACATTTGGATTGTGGAAAAGTTATAAAGAAGACAGTACGTCTGTGAATGGCTCAGAGTCCACTTCAGTCATTCGTGTGGACATTCAGAGAGTGGCATGACTGATCCTTGAAAATTAATGGATAAATTGTCACCAACTTGTGGAACCACTTGCCTATCACATTCCCTGTACAGTCCTGACCTCACTCCAAGCCATTTCCACCTGTTTGGACCATTAAAGGAGTTCCTGGGAGGCCACAATTTCAGATGTGAATCAGGCAGTCCAATTATGGCTTCAGTGTACTGAGAACTTTTTACCTTGATTATATTCAAGCACTAGTAAAACTCTGGAATAAGTGCATTAGTGTAGCAGGGAATTATATAGAGAAATAAAGGGAGTTTTACGTTTTCTGTTATTCTTCGCAATAAAAATTCTCGGTTTGAGTTGAACACCCCTCATATGTTAGTGGTTTTCAACCTTGGTGTTTCACATTTGAGTATTTTCCCGCTGTTTCCCATCACTTCAATTTAGAAAAGGTAATTAATAGTTAAATCTGGTGTGCTGGGGGCTGAGAAAACACAAAAATGTGCAGTGCAGGGTGTTCTCCAGGACCGCGGTTCAGAACAAGTGTAATACAGTATGTGGCTCTGCAAGTGAAAATGATTTGTATTACCATTGTGTGACTGTACATACTGTACTAATACATGTTCTTTTTCTCTCTCTTTTATTTCTGTTTTGTTCTCTGTCTGTCTCTCTGTCTTTGCTGTCTTGCAGGAACATAAAATCTAACCTTTGGTAGACGAGAAGCCTGAGACATCTTCCAGAAAATCTTCTCTTCATGAGGGGCATCAATTGGATTGTTTAACCCTAAATGCTAAAACCTAATAGTAATTACCCTAAGAGATGGTGGATGCATATGCTCCTTTCTAAGAAGACACTAAACCAAAGATTTAAAAGGCTATTTTTGTTTCTGTCTTTATTTAAAGACAACGTTATATTTTGAACTTTACCAGTAAATATTTAAACATGGCAGCGTCAATGGAGGTAGCAGACATTGTAGTTGTTGCGCTTTATTTTATTCTTGTGCTTTCCATTGGCTTTTTTGCCATGTGGAAGGCCAACCGTAGCAGTGTAAGTGGTTACTTCCTGGCCGGACGAACTATGAACTGGGTGGTGATTGGAGCATCCCTGTTTGTCAGCAACATCGGCAGTGAGCACTTTATCGGCCTAGCTGGCTCTGGGGCAGCAAGTGGTTTTGCTGTTGGTGCCTGGGAGTTCAATGCCCTTCTTCTCCTTCAGCTTCTGGGCTGGGTGTTCATCCCGGTCTATATCTACTCTGGAGTGTACACAATGCCAGAATACCTTTCAAAACGCTATGGAGGAAAACGGCTAAAGGTTTACTTTGCTGGTCTTTCACTTTTGCTCTACATCTTTACCAAACTGTCAGTGGACTTGTATGCAGGAGCTCTCTTCATCCAGGAGTCCTTAGGCTGGAATCTCTACCTGTCAATCATCTTGCTCATTGCCATGACAGCATTGCTAACAATAACAGGTGGCCTGGTTGCTGTGATCTACACTGACACTATTCAGGCCATACTTATGATTGGAGGAGCTTTGAGCCTTACAGCCATCAGCTTGATTAAGGTGGGTGGACTAGAAGGTGTTAGAGAGAAATACATGGAGGCTGTTCCAAATGTCACTGCCATTCTTACCAGGCACAACTATAGTTTTGCATACACCAATTCCTGTCGGATCCACCCAAAGCCAAATTCTCTCAAGCTCCTGCGAGGGCCCCTTGATGAGGACATTCCCTGGCCTGGGTTCCTTTTAGGCCAGACTCCAGCATCCATCTGGTACTGGTGTGCTGACCAGGTCATAGTACAAAGGGTACTTGCAGCTAAGAACATTGCCCATGCAAAGGGCTCCACCCTAATGGCAGGCCTACTGAAAATTCTTCCCATGTTCATCATCGTTATTCCAGGGATGATCTCCAGAATAATGTTTGCAGATGAGCTGGCATGTATTGGACCTGAGCACTGCATGGCAGTGTGCCACAGTCAGGCTGGCTGCTCTAACATTGCCTACCCCAGACTGGTGATGAGCGTAATGCCAGTGGGCTTGCGTGGACTAATGATGGCTGTTATGATTGCTGCACTCATGAGTGACTTGGACTCTATCTTCAACAGTGCCAGCACCATCTTCACCCTGGACATCTACAAGATGCTGCGCAAGTGTGCCTCATCCCGAGAGCTAGTTATCGTGGGCCGGATGTTTGTGATCATCATGGTAGGCATCAGCATTGCTTGGGTGCCAGTTATCATTGAGATGCAAGGTGGCCAAATGTATCTGTACATCCAAGAAATGGCAGGATACCTTACACCACCCATTGCTGCTCTCTTTCTTCTTGGCATTTTCTGGAAGCGTTGCAATGAGACCGGTGCCTTCTGGGGTGGCATGACTGGCTTTGTTCTTGGTGCCACACGTCTTATCCTTGGTTTCATCTATCGTGAGCCTCGCTGTGATCAGCAAGATGAGCGACCGGCTTTCATCACTCACGTCCACTATATGTACATAGCTGCTGGACTGTTCTGGATCTCTGGCCTGGTAGCTGTTGTGGTCAGTCTTTGTACTCCTCCTCCAACCAAGGAGAATATTGAGCGCACCACTTTGTGGGGACTACGAAAATTGGAAAAGCTACCAGTGAATGATCGGAAGGAGCTATACAAGCTATCCAATAAAAGTTCTGCCAACTGCAATGGTAACAGCACCTGCCAGAAAGACCTGCCGCTGGACGTCCACAAAGAACAATGTCTTGATGGGGCTGATATTAAACTCCTCATGCCTTGCCCTAATGACCAGGATCCTATGACACCCAGCACAGAGGCACCAACTCCAGTTGACACATACAGCAATGGCCATGCAGAATTGGTCGGACGGAAGGATGAAGGCAAAAGCAAGTCAGGGACATTCCAGTGCCTATTTGATTGGCTTTGTAAACATAAGGAAAATACAGCAGCATCAGCACCAAAAGTCATGGAAGAAGATGAACGAATTATACAGGAGATGCTTTACGAGTCCCCTAAAATCAAAATTTTGCTAAACTTCTGGTTAGTGGTAGTCTGTTTAGTGGGAATAATCATGTTTGTCTACTTCTCCCTGTAACATCCTGCTCTTTTACTCATTGGACACATATATCAGCTATTTATTATTACAAAGACTGTGTGGGTTATATACAGTAAATATACTTTTTCAGCTTTTTTTAAAAGGTGGTGTCGGGATATTCTGAAAAAGATTTGTTTGTTTATTTGTCATTAAATCAAGTCACCAAGTGTGTGAATACATTACAACCAGAAGCACTTCTGCTACGGTGGAACTTACGGTGTATATTAATATGTAATAACTGTAAAATCTGTGAATTCTGCCTTATTTATTGTAAGCAGTCCTTTATCATCAAGCGTGTTCGGGTGATGGCTGTTTCATGTATATGCATTTATCATTGTTGTTTTATCTATTAAGATGTATAACGGTATCTAAAACTCAACAGAATTAGTAAACCTGCCACCTGTATTGTCTAATTTGTTCAAATCTTACATTAGTGAATATTAAAAAAAAAAAATCAGTAGAGTCATATTTTGTAGATTTAGGTCATACAGGGGTAAAATGGGAAATCATCATGTGTTTGATGTACAGATGTGCTTTTTCAGTGTAGCGAAATCTGCAGAAACCTAACTTTATTTTTAAGTGCTAGTGAATCATTGTACCTCTAGTGGGCTTGTTTTAATTAGGTATTTCACCTACATTACTTAAACTGTGAACCTCTAAGGCCTTGTTCAGACTGCCAGCCCAAATCCAAGTTTTGCCATATCTGTGACAGATTGAAATCAGATTGCTTTCATATAGTCTGAACAGTAAAAAAAAACACATTGAATATGATTTTTGCAAATCCGGTTTAAACCACATCCAGAGGCGATTTGAAATCAGATCCAAATCAGTTTTAAAGTTGTGTCTCAGTCTGGATGCTTTACCTGCTCAAATCGGATGTCAAACTGTCCAATGCATCACTCACATTATGTCACTGTAACAATGCTATTGCAATATGAAAAGTCATGCCCTTTGGGGGCTGCATTAGTACAGGCAAGGCTAGAGGGAAGTAGCATGCTGCATGTGATCATCCGGCATTGTTACCACAGCAACCATTGCAGATAGGTCAACAATGTTTCGGATTTGGGCTGCCGGTCTGAACAGAGCCAAATCTGATCTGGCCACTTTCAAATAGCAGTTTGGACAGTCCGTCCTAAACATTAGATTTGTGAAACAAATTTGATTTGCCTGCAGTCTGGACAAGGCCTCAGAGCAATGTTTAATGCCTATATGTACACAAATGTAATATTCACCACCAAAATGCCTTCTTGTCAAGTAGAAATCCCCAATTTGGGGATTTATCTAAGTCATGGGTGAAATTCTGTTGACTAGTGTCTCAAAACTTTCACCACTGAAACATAAACCATTCAAGCACAGCATGTTTTCCTGCGGATGTCAGTTCATTCTGCACCTCAGGACAAACACCAGCTTAAATCACAGTGACGTTTCAATTTGACAATATGTGAAAGCATATCACTTATCCCATGTCAGGTCAGCTAAGCTTGGGATGTCTAATTTTGATTGCTGTGCAAAATATTTAGTTCTTCTAGAGGAAGAATTTCATTCTGTGGTTGTTGTGGGAACAGGCATTGTCTGTTGTACTGATTTTGAATAGACTATTTAGTAAAAGAGGAATTTAGTTGTTGTTACATGAAGAGGAATTTACCAAAGCTGACTATTTTGGAGTCAGGAATTGGTATCATATCACTTGTAAACGCTTTGTCAATATTTTGCTTTTCGGGTTGTGTTGAGTCTGGTCTCAAAACCCTTTAAGACCACCAGAAACACTATAAATTAGTATTGTGTGTACGTAGTAAACAGGCCACAGATACAGCTATAGAATACAATTTTTCGATGATGAACAAGTCAAAACTTGTGCTAAAACTCAGTAGGATTCTAATCTGTTTACAAATTGTGTTATGAGTCTTACCACTTCTTTGGTATTGCCCCCAGGTAAAATTAAGTTAATTAAAATGTAAAAGGTCTGCTATGTTAGCTGGCATTGATATATATTGGGAAATGAGCATAGGTGGATTAGTTAAGATTTGGGATTGTTCCTATTTTTCTGGTCCAGCAAAAATACATAATGTGAATGAAAGACAAAAATAAAAATAAACTGGATTTTTGTGCTTGTGATTTTATTTGGTTAGTGAATGGTTTAATAAACTTTGGCCCAAGGTCAGACATCTGCATTTTTACTTTTTCCATTTTTAAGATGTCTTTGCTGCAGAAAGCCTGAAACCAAATATAAATGCTGTAATTAGCCAATCTAGTTATATTTCCAGCTAATCCTTTGGATTGACTGGCTGAATTCTTAACATTACAGCATAATCAGCAAATTCTGTTTTAAACCTTACATGTGTTCTTGATTTTAGGGAGCTGAGCATATATTTTTGAAAATGTTGTGTAATTAATTTTTTATTTGGATGATATTCTGCTATAGAATGGTTTTCCATTATGCTATTTACATTATCTTTACAGATAATACGGATATTGTTCAAAATGCCTTTGAAATAAGAGAAAAATATGAGGAAATAATTAAGACTCAGTAAAAAAAAATTTAATGTAATGTCATATTCACATTGGGTCAGATTTTCAGGATTGCACTGAATGAGATTGTTTGAATGTGTTCAGACCTGATAAGGTCCAAAATTGTGGAAAGACAAATGTAAAAACAATTATTTTGTTTACTCATTGTTTTGAGTGCCACCCCTTAAATTCTGTGAGACAGTTGGTACTTTTATTCTCAGTTGTTGTATTCCCATTTTTAATTATAAAAGCACTGTAATTTGTTTATGTTCAAGTGACCTCAGTGAATATTTATAAAACTATTCTTACCAACTGTAGTTATTTTTTTTAAGTTGTTTATTCTAAAATTCAGTGGGAAACAAGCATATCAATATATAAATACCATACATGTTGCTTTTCCAGAATGAACAGGCTAAAGACCTTAATGTTCTGCTAGAACCCACAGTCCGTGAGAATGTTGCTTAAATATAAATCTGAAATCTGTCTCAGCTTAGTTGTAAATGAACAGAAATTAACTATTTGCTACTATTAGATTTTTTTTTATGACTAAATAAAGAAACTTGTTTTAGTAGACCCACATGTTAAAGGTCGCTTATTTGTCTCTGTCTTTATTTCGTCCAATAATGATCATATTCATTCATTCCTTCACTCATTTATTTATTTTTCCTAACTAAATCAAGCCAAAAAGAAAAAAAAGTGGGCAATTTTATTAAGTACCAGCCATGATTTAGTCGCTTGTAGAGCCACCTTTAGCAGGAATAACTTGAGGTGATCGTTTTCTTTTATGACATCAGTCTCTCACATCATTGGGGAGGAGTGTTGGCCCATTTTTCTTTACAACTTTGCTTCAATACAGTACATTGATGTTTGGGAATTCACGTATGCACAGCTCTCTTAGGGTCTTGCCACAACATTTCAATTTGGTTGAGGTCTGACCATGCCAAAACTTTGATTCTTTTCTTTTTTTCATCCATTATAATTTAGGTTTACTGGTGTACATTGTCCTGTTGCGTGACTCAATTTTGCCCAAGGTTTATCTGCACTGATGGTCTCAAATTTGACTCTAGAATACTCTGTTATACAGAGGAGCTCATGGCTGACCTTATATATACTTACCTATGTTGATACCTTTAAAATGAATTCATCAGTTCAAAATCAGTTTAAATTTGTTCAATCATTACACCCCTAGAGCAGAGAAAATAAAAAATTATTATTATTATTATTATTATTTGTTCTCATACTTATATTAAATAGTTACTGCTTTTATACTGTAAATGTCTTTAAGCTTAGTACTTACAGAACTCCTAACATTATGAAAACTATATTTATATTTATTTGGCACTCTTATTTACTGTAATGGCAGTGGAATGAATGAGTCAGTGTGTGACCATTTTAATAGTAACATAGTACTTCTTTTCTATTTTAGATAGAGTGTTTTTCCACTGTATGTAGCCTCAGCTGCTCGTCCTGATATAGGGCAAGATTAACCAATAAGCCCATATACAGGAAGTGTAGCCTCTTTATTCAAACAGTTTCCATCTCTCACATTGTCATTGTCATCTGTCTGGCAATTGGCCATTAGGGTTTAGCACTGTGAAAACTGTGTCTCTGAATAAGACAGGTGAAAGGTGGTAAAACAGTATATCAGAAAAAAGAACTCTTTAAATGCAGCGACAAACAGGAGAACGTGTACCCACTCTTTAGCTCCCTTTTCCATTAATTGTATGGAGGTTGACTTGCTGTGTGAGGTGAACTTCAATTAAAGCATTAGATTAGGCTCAGTTGGTTCAGGTTAAAGCATAACTAAAAGAAACTTTTGGCTGATTTCTTGTGCTGTGGTTAGGTGAGATTTGGGCCATTAAACCTTCATGAAATAGTTTCTTTAAAACTGGGTGCAGGTAAATAAATCGTTGACCCACATGAGATTTATATGCACGTGCACATGCACACACCCTCACCCAGCCACCCACTCACACACACATACATTCTGGGTACATTCCAGGACAGAAAATACAGTTCCTATTTTTAGCATGTTTTCTCTGTTACAGCATGCTCTCCATTTTTTTCTCTGTTTGAGCTTTTCCCCACCTTCACCCCACATGCCACACCCACTCTTATTCCCTGTCTTCCTTTGTTGCTGTCAGCCTGTCAATACACTTTCGCAGTACTTTTCCATTACCAGTTTGCATATTGCTATGAAGTTTGTAAATGACTATGTGAAAGTTTGGGTGGAACACTGATTACTGCACACGGGTGTCCTCACCACGAGTTCATACAATTATTATGAACTATGCAGTAATACATGAACACCTGGTTGCATAATGCGTTTCTCTGGATCATGTACAGTAGGAATTTTTGAATAATCTTTGAAAATTCCAATGCATAACTCCTGGTCACTTGTCAGAAATAACACCTCATGAGCTTTTGCATGGATTCAGTCACCTACTGGTGCAATTGCACAATATCAAATTAAAGTGCTTTGCAGTCCTTGAATGTTCAGTCAAGTCCGTCAAGTTTTCTAAGTATTCCTTGAATGCTTATCTATAAACAGTCATGCAACATTGCAGGTCTGTTTTAATCATAGGAAACTTCACACTTAAGTTAACATGTCATTTTTCTTGGTGGAACTTGTGTAACTTCTTGGAGCAACATTCAAATAAAATTCTGCAGTAAACCCTCATTACCAGCATTGAATTACAAAATCCTTTCAAATACGTCGTTAGATTTAAAACTATATTTTCAAATTATAAACCTGTTGATATCACTGCACGGGTACTAATAAATATCATTGTGAAATAAGTATCTTTCTGTGTGAAAAGGACTCCTTTAAAATGTGCTAGATAGCAGTCACCTAGCAGTCACACAAATACAAAGTCAGTGGCACCTCTTTGAATAGCACGGTTGTTTTTTACAATTTTGTATTGTTAGTCACTGGATTTAAGCTGATCTGATCTCTCTCCCTCACACTCACTGTGTGTCTCCGAGCGTTTTTGTCATGGGCGGAGTCTGCTATTTCAGACAGTGGAAAAGTACTGGCAGTTAGAAAGATGCAGTGGGCTGCCCTTTGTTCATTGTGGCTGCAACATAAGAAACTAAAGCAGCTCTATTTCAGCATCCAGCACTGATCTCTGTGGACTTGTCACTGTCCACCTGTTGTTGTTGGTGTTTTATTTTGTATTCTAAACATAATTTTTTTTATATGGTTAATTCAACACAATGCTATGACTAAATGTCCATTACAGGTTTATACTTTCTAATATCTAGAATATCTATATTAAAAGAGCTGACTAACCGGCAGGCAGAGTAAAGCGAATGTGTGCCTTTGAGTACAACCAGTTTCATTGGGAAGTTATTTTTAGGTAACAGCAAATGGAATTTGTGGATTATTAATAGTTAAACATCCTTAATGTGGAGCAATGTAAATGATTACCTTTACCTGCTTAGTTCCTGTTAAAAAGACAAAGTCAAGTGAGTGCTTTGCTCTTAATAAAGCCAGTTGCTGAAATATTCAGAGTATATCTGAATATGTCTGTCCCTGTGTTGTCCTTGTTTGATTTTTACATATACAAAGATTAGCAATAACATTCCAATGCAAAACATTGTGCCCAGTAGGTTCCCCTTGTGCCTCCTGGGCAGCACTGGCCCCTGAGTTCATGACTTCACAAGACCTCTGGTGTATGCTGTGGTGTCTGGCACTGGGATGTTGGCAGTAGCGTTTTTGTGTGCTGTAGGTTATGGGGTGGGGTTTGAAATTCAGATTTGAATTTGGAGCCTTGTTTGGTGGCCTTGGGCACTTTGCCTGCCTGGCCCAGTGCGTGCCAGGCTGTGATGCACTCTAGGTTCTGGTGCCTGTATTGTGGCTACGTAGCATTAACTTTGTTTGCCAAGTTTTGGCAAGTGCTGCATTAGCTTTTCTGTGAGATTGGACCAGACTGGATAGCCTTTGCTCCCCACAGGCATAAATGAGCATTGGGTGCCCATGATCCCCTCACCAGTTTACTGGTATATAATTGATAATTATTGTGAATTTGTTGATGCTATATGGTGTTAATGTTATGGCTGATTAATGTATTTTTTTTAATAAGTGTATGTTAGTACTACAGTATGTCCTTTAAGGAGAAGTGCTGTGCAAAGAAGTCAAAGCTCAGAATTTTCAGTAATGTATATGATAATTTTAATTACAGCTAATTCTTTATAATTGTATAAAATGCAATTATGTAAAATTATAAATAATTAGCTGTAATTGTAATTGAAAATTACAGTTACTGCTAATTGTACATAATTGCATTATATTGCAATGAGACTTCCCTTAAGCCCTTGCCATCATCATCTTATTTACATCAGTGTATTTGTGTTTATTTCAATATAAAGAAAAACAATACATGTATTTGATTTCTTACTGTACATTTTTTAACCTAAAGCTGAAAGGAGAAAAAACATCCTTAACAAGCCTGTCCATCATAGTTTCATCTTCAACTCACATTATCTTCAAGACCCATCATCTAAGACAAAAACTGCATAACCTGTATTTGGTATTCTTTCACCTAGTTTAGCCACTGTACAAATAAATTCTCTAATTTGGCTGCTGTTATAGGGCATGCACGAGTCCTAATCATCCTTTATTCATTCCACATGTCTCTGCATCTACTTATTCATGGTTAGATGGTTCTTACCTTAATTATTAAATGCTTAACCAGTAGTAACACACACACACACAGAGAAAGAGAGAGAGAGAGAGAGGGAGAGAGAGGGAGGTGGATGAATGGATGGCTGGCACAGAGCAATCAAAACTCTCACTATGTATTTTATTTTAGATTTACTTTACAATAAGAAGTTGGAAACCTAAATTATTAATTACATTGGAAATTTCTGCATCATTTCGTTAATTTATTATTATTTTTTTTAAGTCAAAGATCTGTAATCCCCTAGTTTAAATGACTCCTGAAAAAATTTATTAATATTTGTAACGGCGCGGGTCGCACGAGGGTCAGAACCGCGCATAAACTGTTCAGAAGGGGCAGAGCCGCAGGTTCTGAACAGGCAAAGGCGCGGCCATGTATACACACAGTTGCCAGGCAACGCCGCAATCAGTGTGAACGCGCCGCACCTGGCGGCGTGTCTATATTAGGGTCCTGATACCTCGGCACTTCGTGCGATCATTTAGGTAGCACCGGTAAGGTATCAGGACCAAAGACAAACAAACAAACAAACAAACAAACACAGACAGACAGACAGACAGACTGCCTGTCTAAGACGCCGGTGAGAGAGAGAGCGAGAGCGGCATGCATCAGTCCAGCGAGCGCGCTCAGGTTAAGTTTAGTGCACAGCACAAAAACATAACTCTCTCTCTCATAAATCCTCGGTAAAGGCATAGGCCCCGAGACGATATTAGTTTTTGTTTTAGTTTACAGAGCCCTGTCCGTTCCCGCGTAGATGGTAGATCTGGTTATTTTGTGTTTTCAATTTTCTTTTAATTAATAATCCCACGACATCTCCAAATGGGATGGTCTTCCCGTGCCTGCCATAAGCACTCTCACAAACTCCTATTTCGTTGACCCCCTCTAAAGCCCTGCGTCAGGGCTCTTATAAACGTTCTTACATCTAACAATATTACTTTATTAATTTTCACTGAATTTTCACATCTTTGAAAAACCCATTAAAAGTTATTCAGTAGTTTTTATGTGATGCATGCACAAACAAACAGAAAAACAGACAAAAATTCCTAAAACATTCTCAATGTGTTCTATTACTTACATTCCCACAAATTGTTTCTGCAAATATCTTCAATTTACAGACATGCCAACTTTACAGTTTTATTTATCATTTTTATCAAGTTTAAGGGGTATGAATACTTTTGCAAGGCACTGTATATTAAACACACACACATACGAGGGCCCTCAGTCATGAGGAATGCTCTCTGCAACATCTGGACATAGCGAGCGGCTATTCTCATCAGAGAATAAAACTTTCTTCCATCTTTGAATGTCCCATGTTTGGTGCTCTCTTGCAAAGTCCAAACGAGC
>JAQMYL010000035.1:9864822-9874954 GCA_030014365.1 Clarias pachynema
ATTTTTTTAATTTATTAATTTATTTTTTTTAAATAATAAAAATTCTTTTGCTTGCAACCCAAAAGAGAGTTTTAACATCAAATCACATCTGGGAAAATATATATTTACCAGGTCTGCTAGACTTTTCATGACAGTTTTTCATAGGTGAGCGCTCCTGTGATTTACATACTCAACTACCTCTACCCGATCCCACCTTGGCCCATGGCCCTAAACACAGTAACAAAACAGCAGACGACATTCGAACCTATGTGGGGGAAAACAGCACGACTTTCCACTGCAGATCAAGCTCTATATTTGCCATCTTATCTCACCCAGCCTGTTTCCTACATTCCACAGCACCAACTCTAACCCTGCACAATTACTAGAACTGTACACATTTTCATGTGTAGAATCATTCACATGTCTAGAATCAGTTACAAAAGTAAGTGTTTAATATTTTAATATTTCTTTAACACCTTAACACAGTTCACTCAGTGTCTGTTGATTCTGCCACTGTAACACCCCACAGCTACACCTTAAACTTCTGCTGTTTCAGTCCTTCTCCAAACATGTCATTTCATTCTCTGTAGAAATGAGCTACAGCTGGGAAACACCCTACCAAAGAACAACAGAGCTGAGTAACAAGCTGGGGGAGGAGTCCCCTTATATGAGGTCATATTAGGGGGGGAATCCAATTTGCTTGGTTAAGCCCTGGCCAATATATAAAAATAATAATAATAATTTTGTTTGTACGTGCAAACATACTGGAGACTAATCTGAATGTTCATAATTTGCTAAAATGTGGTTTTTGCATAACAAGTCTCCTTTAATCAAGAGAATTTGAACTTGCTTAAAAGCATGCTTTCCCACAATTTCAGTGTCATATGTTGATTTGTACGTACTAATCCAGCTAAACTTGAAGCTTTATCCTGATTACATTCGCATCCTAAACACACCCTCACTTAGACACTTCCCTATTCATACATCAACTCTTCCCGATTGCCTCTGCAGTCCAGCGGTCACTGCCGTCAATATGGGAAATTTGAGCTGGGAGATACACTTGCGCACACACACAATTCTTCTGGAGTTACCTCATGTTTCAATGAAACACACACAAATAGTTCCACTGGGATTACATCACGGACAAACCCCGCAAACAAAATGCACGAGACGACAAGAAACTCTTCTGATTCTTCTTATTTCCATGTGATTCAAGAAATGTGTCTTGCTTCTGAACTTTATAAGCAAGCTGAGCTGTTGCCGAAGACCCCACAAATCTCATTTCTATTTCAAATGCCAAGCAAGAATGTGTAGAGTTACAATAGACGAGGCACTGTAAATCTGCAATATGGACATCGTGAAGACGCAGAGAAAAAGCAACAGATACACTAGGTTACAGCAGATGCCCAGTCCAGATGTCTCATTATGAAAAGGATACATCATTGCTGATTCCTTTGTGAGGGAGTGAAAGAGGAAAGGAGGGAGGGGTGACATACTACTGCAGCAGAAACCACAAGCTGTAAGGCAACAGGGATGGGCTGGACAATCCTAGTTTGCACTTCACATTCTGACAAATGATAAATGAAGGCAAAAAAGTTCAATAAATTAATAAACAAATTTTTGATAGAGATACAGATTTCTGTATAAGTTCAATTTATTTTTCCTTGTTCTCGTGCCTGCTCCATGAAATCTAGCAGTTAGAAGCTTTCTATCATACTGCCTGATGGGCCCAATGTAAGGCCAGATAAAGCCAACATAAAAGTGAAACTGGAAGTTGTGGGTAGAATCAGTGATTTGACAAGCTAAGGAGGTCATGCTGACTGATTTATGGTATTGTTATAATGAGTCCATTACTGCAGAGTACACTGGGAATTGGAGCAAGAGAAGAGAGCCTCAGGCAATGACATTTAGCTTTCAAAACTCTAGCTTTATTCAGTCATTACACCTACAGAGTCAAGGCATATACACACAAACGCACACACATACACACACATACTGAGATATGCTTTCAAGTATTAGATAGATAGATAGATAGATAGATAGATAGATAGATAGATAGATAGATAGATAGATAGATAGATAGATAATGTAGATAATGTAGATTTAATTAAAGAAATGAGAACAAATGTTTTACTGTGACAGGCTGATACAATTGTATCTAAGATAAAGATACAATTTAAAAATGTGTTGTTTATGTTTTTACAACCTCAGCAGCAACCTCATTTCCCCTCTCATCTCAATTCCATCCATTCAGCATTCATATCAGTATACTAATCACCAGTCATCAACAAGTCCTTTAGGAAGCCTGGAGAACTATTACATTCAAAATACAAGAAAGTCTGGCTCTTAGAAAGCAAAAAATGAGAAAGAAATGAGGTGTGTCTCAAGGCTTTTGCACACTGTATGGACACACACATAGAAATTTTTCACCCAGCATTGCCTAGACAAGTCTTTACTTCCTAATGTCTTACAATTAAAAAGTATTACCAATTTTGCTAAACCTTTTGCCAATCCACCATTTACACCATGACCTGTAATTATATTTAAAATGCCTAAAAGTAACTTCCATTTTAACAAATCATGCTGTTTAGGCTGAGTAAGATGACTCAGTTTTATAATATGCCTGTGATCACTGAGGCAAAACCCTGACCAGGGCTGAGGTTTTTACTGCCTCTGTACACACTGAATGGAAGAATTTTTTTAATATACGAAACAGGATAAGGACGCAAGAGGATCAATTAGTTTATTACAATTAGTTGCTGATGTACTGAATGGTTCAGATATTGCCTTTTACAGTCACGCTATTATATCTGAATAATATATGGGTTAGCTCTCATCATCTACAGTAGTTGCTGGTTTGCTTCTGAGTAAACTACTGAAACTATTTGAATTTAAATTGCTTTAATATTTTTTAATAGATATGCAAGCTATCAATTGAACAAAAAGTTAGCTACAACTAATGATGCCAATAAAATGCACCTGAAGCTTTCAGTAATATTTACACTTAGATTGTTAGAATGTAAGTAAATACAGTGGCAACAAAAAAATTCTCTGCATATTTAGGTCAAATACATTATGCAAAAATTTTATCTCTTTTTTTATTTTATTTTATTTAACTTAATGAAAGAGTAAGTCTGTCAGCTAACCGGTACTTACATATTTCGCAGAATCAGAATATTCAAAACACTGTTAAAAGACAACACGCAACCCCCTCAAGCCAGGCCCCTGTCTATGCTGTGCTGAATCCAAGCGTCAGTGAGGGTTTGATGTGGTTAATCTGTCTCTATTGTAACACTGAGTAAAATAATAGTTCTGAAAACAACTGGAGTGACAGATAATCATTTAAACAATTTTCCAATTCAATTCCAGCTGTATGCATATGTGCAGGAAAATGAGGGGTAAGGAATGTGTCACATTGTTAGAAAATTGTTATGCAGCAGCTTTCTGGGCTTTTGAAAGGGGAAAAAACAGCGTTACCGTATGTCAGCATGTGTGAGTGTGCCAGAGTATAGCAGAAATCTATTATTCATGATCTCTGACATACAGAAGCTGAGAGTGTTAGGGGTGTACTACAGATGTGAGACGATCTAGAAAGTTGGCCAAATAAAAGGATAGAATTTGCCATTTATATATTATTTAGTTATTAATAAGTAAAGCATGCAAAGCTTGCAACTTTAAAATTCAGTAGTGAATAGTAGCCATGATATAAGCAGGGGTGGACAAATCTCTACCTAGGGTGCCAGAGATAGGCAGATTATGTATATATTTTTCATTCACAGCTGCATAGCGATTAAGCAGGCTCAGTAAGCAGTTGATATAAAGGTCACCAAATTTTTTTTTTTCATTTTGTATTTTTTATGTATTTTGTTTTTCATAGATAGATAGATAGATAGATAGATAGATAGTCAGTCAAAAAAGATTATACTAAATGTATTGCCATATGTTTTATAGATCCAATCAAAAATCCAAAGTTTTCCTTTGGATTTTTGTTTTCATGTAACAGACGGCTGTGGGCTAATATTTGTGGGTCACGTTACTCTCTTCAGAATCCTGCAATCTGCACAAATCAAGAATATGATCTTGTTGCTGGTAGGAACTATTTTCATCAGGCATATGACTTAGCTTGAATCCTAAACAATCATTCCAGAAGCAGGACAACAAATGGGGTAGTCCAGTGTGGTATAATAAATGTTATATACCGATCAGCCATTACATAAAAACCATTAACATTATAAACACCAAGGTTTTGGGTTCCCGTTGATCCACTGGTGTGGCTCTGGCCCCTCGGTAAGGGATCTAGTGGTGTGATGTGCTAGCTGGCTCCAAGATGTTGACCCTTTGGGTGCTGTGGGTTGCGGGCTAGCCTGTGGTCCTCGTGAGCACCGGTAAACCTTGGGTGTCCATGATCCTGTCACCAGGTTGCTGGTATAGTGTTGATGATCAGTGCTGTTCAGTTCACCTGGCATATGTGTTGATGTTCTGGTTGATTGGTGTAGAAATTAAATAATGCTAACACAACAAGATGTAACCTCTCAATTGGACCCTTCATTAAGTCAAAATTAAGAGGTTGTTCAGCTTTAGATGCTTTATTTAAAACAATGAGAACACCACGGCTCATGGCTGAAAAACAAGCCAAAGATTTTTTTGTCTTCTTGTCATCTGAAACATTATAAGAAAATCATAAAGCTTTAACAATTTCAGTCTGTACTAATGCATATACCTTTTGTATCTTGCCATACTTTTGAGTTAAAGTACATTAGTAGCTGCATTTTAGATTATTAATTGGAGTTCTGGGAAGGATAATATGCAAAAACATCAAAGCACTCACTTTTCCAGTAGGCTACTCAATTAATTTATGGTATATTATGCTTCCTGAAGCAAATAACAAACTGCACAGATCCATCAATACTTTGATTGCATTGCGGTGCACTTCATGTCCGTCTCATCCATTACTTTTTTGTATCAGGTTGCTTTATTGGCTAGTATTTATTACACATCCTCTTGGATTTCCTAAGAGGTACCGGAGCTCTCAGATGACAGAGGGAATACCACTACACAAACATTAAAGTAGAAAGTGGCAAGTTAAACAGTGGTGCTCCACAGATACTGTGCATGACTCGTCTGAAATCAGGGCAAAACTTCCTGGGGAAGGGAATTTAGGTCAGTTGTGTACTCTGCCGGGTTCTGCAGTATTCCCTACCCCATCTGTCTGCCTGCAAATATGACATTACTGTCAATTTGTTGGAAACATTTCACTTTTGTCC
The DNA here is from genome assembly GCA_030014365.1 of Clarias pachynema. Taxonomy (NCBI): domain Eukaryota; kingdom Metazoa; phylum Chordata; class Actinopteri; order Siluriformes; family Clariidae; genus Clarias; species Clarias pachynema. Next base: position 9,870,066 of record JAQMYL010000035.1, read on the forward strand.
TGCGAGAAAGCGCATCATCTGTAAATCCAGGTCATTAAAAAGAACCAATAAAAAGGGAGGAGCACAGTCTATACAGATTTGTGTTTTGCTTCTTCTAACATCCAAGATTCAGCCTTCGAAGGTGGTGATAATGAGCTCAATCAAGCATGTTAAATGGAGTGGAATAATAAATTGTGCAATAATGTGGGCTTCCAAGCCTAAATTAAGAGTGCATCTGTTGTTTGAGTATATGGGCACATGCTTCAAACCTGTATAAGTGATCTAGTTATTTAGGATGAACTAGGCTAGCACAAGGATATAAACAGCTATTTGTGTGCATATATATTCATAAGGAAATCTCAACCACTGAAATGGAACCAATCGTCTTACAATTAACCTCAACAGCTTTGGTTTCCAAATAATATTATGCACAAAACCTCCTAGTTTTAAATTCAAGTGGTATCAGAAACCATTAAAGCATAATTCTTTCTAGATTTGATTTTTTTTAGATGGACAGAAAAGACTAAATGATTTTTTCACCAAGCCTGGAAACCATCAAATTACATGCCACTTGATTTCAAGGTGAACTTGCACCGAAGTGATTACAGAATTCATAATGCCGGAGATTGTTAACACCATCACTGGCTGAGGAATGGATTACATCAATCTCTTTCACTCTCTCTGCTTGGGGCAAAATTAGCACGTCTTGATGGAAAATTACCGCTCATCAAGCATTGACGCAAAAGGTCCATTTATTTCAGAAAAAATACTAGCACTCTGCAGAATGTGCACATGTGCACGCCTTTCTTACAGCTGCAGAGTTTATTAAAACTGAAAATAAATCGGTGCTCAGATGGATGACCTTTACAAAGGAAGATTTTGCTATATGCAATTTTTAATGAATGTTAAAAAAGGCGGCACGGTGGCTTAGTGGTCAGCACTGTTGCTTTGCACCTCCAGGGTCTGGGTTCGATTAGTGCCTCGGGTTTGTGTGCATGGAGTTTGCATGTTCTCCCCGTGCTTGGTGGGTTTCCTCCAGGTTCCTCCCACAGTTCAAAGACATGTGGATTAGCCATTCCCTAATAGCACGTAATGTGTGAATGACCATGAAAGAGTGTATGTGCACCTGTGCTGGATTGGCACCCTGTCCAGGGTCAACCCCACCTCGTGCACTAAGGCTCCAGGCCCCCTGCGACCCTGTACACAAGATAAAGCGGTATAGATGGTGTGAGAGTGAGTGTGTCTGGTCCCCGTTTTATTGTACCTGCACCTTATAGCCTCTTGGGGGTTGGAGGGGGGGGGGGGGGGCGGTATTAGTATCGGGTGCCTCTCATGCTGCCTGTGCATAAGCGAACATCTGCTGAGCAGCCAGTGTGCATTTCAGAAGAGGAGACACAGCATAATATACTTAGTGATAAATGAATCTCTGTAGTGTTTGGAATGTAGCATTTTTATGCACTAACCAAATCTATGCACCCTTGTGAATGCATTGTACGTGCGCACAATAATCATACTGATGTCTATCTAGAGAAATAAACAGCAAATGCAGAGGCGCGCGCGCAAGGGAGAGGAACACCCGATCGGCTCGCGCTACGCCCGCTGCTGGAATTAAAAAAAAAAAAAAAACCCGCAAGATTAAAAAAATAAATAAATTAAAAAAAAACATCTGGACCAGAATAGCAGAAAAAAAATGCATGTATATAACAAGATTTCATCATACATTGTGTCTCGATTGGCGTGCTGCTTTGACATTACTGTACTTAGTGTGATGGATGCGCTTTGAGACGCACCAAACCGGGCCAATGAAAATCAGGTTTATTATCAAATGCAGATTTCATTCCAGACCTTGCATGCATACGTCTCTGGTCCATATTACAGATTCCAAACGGTAAAACACGAAAGACTACATCTGCTCTAGCAGATTTAATAACAGTAGGCTGTGAATACAATAGGCATCCTGTTCATTCCAAATGAGATTACAGCCTGCGACCCTAGCGCACAAAGAATAATGTCAGAGCAACGATTTAAGAAAGCCACACTTACCCTGACGCCTCAAAAACATCCCAACAAAATAAACACGAATACGCAGAAAGCAGAAATCACCTCCGTACAGACATATGCACAGGACTGAAGCAGCACACCTTTTTCTTTCAGCAGATGGGCGGTGTAATGACTTTAGTCCCCGCTAGAGGGAGCAGATTTCACCTCTCACAGAAATAAGAGTCTGGTTGCATGTTAGGCGTTGATCCTCATTTAGCAGTCGATCTGTGTTCCTGCAGGTAGACACACTTAACTAAACACACTGCCTCTGCTCAATATTCTAAAGGCAGAAGCTACTGCCTGGAGCGTTGCACAGACCAGGGATGACCTCTGCTTACTCCTTTAACCTGCACATGTCAGTGTTTTAATAAGAACCAACACACCTGCATTGGCTGCTGAAAAGCATGATCATTATCTGATCAGATAGTTTGGCTGTTACAGAAAAAAGCGTGTGTGTGATTCTCTGCAGTCGAAAGATTTTGGTCTAGCCTGCACACTGTTAAACTTATTTTGTTGCAATTCTATTTTGTACATTATAATTTGAACATTCAGTACATAATTAGAACTTTACTCATTAAAGTTTTACTCCAAATGTGCACCATCTTTCCAGGTAAAGTGTACATATAGATTTAAATATACAAATAGGTTTTTAAAAGTTAGTACACTTAATTGTACCAAGCAAACGACAAGAAAAAGTAGTCTATTTTTTTCTGAAGACTCTCTTCAGATTCTCTCTCTCTCTCTCTCTCTCTCTCTCTCTCTCTCTCACACACACACACACACACACACACACACACACAATCACATATGACTGGACTTAACTCATGTCAATCAGTGTGTGTGTGTGTGTGCATGTATGCATGCATGTTATGACTAGTGTCCAATTCTGGGTGCATTCCTCCCTTGTGCTCCAGATCCAACCCTAAAACCCTGACCAAGATAAAGGCTGAATATAGTGTATCAGTCATTCGAGGCAAAATCCACAATCAGTGTATGTCTGTGTTTGAGATGATTGATGCTCCTTTTTGACTTTAATAACATCCCCAAAGGGCTTTGTGATTTAAAATGTCCCTTTAAATCACTGAATACATCAGTCTATACTGCCCACCCTATTGTTTAATTTAGTGTATTGTTGCCTGATGAATAGTTTTCACTTAAAAACATGAACATCACTCTGGCTGTATTGTAGACTGTATTGTCTAGTATTTCACTATAATATCTATTACATTTTCTCAGTAGCAAAAATTATACTGTGAGCACAATTATAATTAAGTGCTTCCAGGGCCTCGGAGTGGTGCAGTGGTAAAGCGCTCGCCCTATCATCCGGAGATCGCTGGTTCGAACCCCGGGTGATGCTGTTACCTCTCACAGCCGGAGGCCTAGAGAGAGCTGATTGGCCGAGCTCTCTCAGGGGGGAGGGATGAGAGGTTCTTAGTGCTCCTACATTAATGACGGCTCTACAAGCCAATCAGGGGCGTCTGTGAGCTCGCGCAGGCAGAGGGAGTGGATAGCGCTGTTCCTCCTCGGTGACGTCACGTGGATCGGAGGAAACACGTGGGTCGGTCTGCGGCCCTCCTGACTGAGTGGCAGTAGAAGCTTAATGTGGGAGCCTCCAGCGACTGGGAGGAATTGGACACAACTAAAATTAGGGGAGAAAATCTGAAAATTCGGGGGAAAAAAGAGGGGAAAAAAATAATTAAGTGCTTCCATGCTTACCATAAGGAAGTGACATTCGTGACAAAAAAAAGGGGGAGGGGGGAGTACATTGTTGACTGGGTAGCAGCCTCAAGTACTGTGTAACCACAGTGTATGGAAACAACAAATAGTTTCCCAGATATTCTCAGTACTAAACAGTTTATTATTATTAATAATTTATAATAATATAAAATGTAATAATTATAATTTGTAAAAAGTTTTTTTATGAGACAATGTCCATTGTTAAAAGCGCTATATAAATAAAATTGAATTGAATTGAATTGAAATAATAAAATACTTATTCATATTTGTGCTGTAAATAATTATTTATTAATAATTATAAATAAAAAAAATAATATTTTTTTTTTTTTTTTAAATAAATAATGAAAAACCTTTTTCATTAACAGTTTCAGACTTTTCACTAGGGTTAATGAGATAATATATAATAGAATTATATAATAATAATAATAATAATAATAATAATAGATAATATTCCAGCTTTTGTGACTAGAAAGTGTAGAACTGTGTGTGATAAATTGTACGTGTGTTAACATCCTCAATTAGGATGTTCATTTTGAGATTCTAGAGTATTATAAGGGTTGTCTGGTCATGTGAAATGGCTATGTAACAATAACAGGAATAGCTACCTTTAAAAGAAATGGCATTAAATAAACTGTTTCTTCCCCATGCATCCTCATTCATTTCATTTCATTTATCTTCAGCGGTGGATCTGGATCGTACCTTTTTGAGTTGATAACATAATAGACAGGGCCCCATGCACACATTCATTCGCTGCTAAGTGTAAATCAAGCATCAGACCTTCTCTATGCCAGTAAAACCATTGAATGCTTTATTCTTTTCTTAATACTGTATAAACAATAGAGTATGCAGGAAAAAGGCACAAATGAACAGCTTTATATAATTTTTTTTGTTTGTTTTCAAGTTACAAATGTGTTACACAATGGCAAAATATTTTATTAAAATTCTTTAGGTGATGTTACCCTACAGAAGGGGTTAAAATTCTTTAGAAGTATAACGTTCAATGTAAATGGCATGTATTTATATATACTGTCTGACATGGGAGTTTTGTAAAGTTTATGTTATTCTGTTATACGGGTTGTTATTTTATGTTTCAAATGTATGGTCACATTTAGAAGTGAAGGTAAGAGAGAGTG
>JAQMYL010000035.1:9875054-9892099 GCA_030014365.1 Clarias pachynema
GTTTAAAAATCATATCACCGTTATTGAAAAAAATTCTATCGCGATATATATTGATATCGAATTATTGTCCAGCCCTAGGTAAACTACTATAACCTTTTATGTACAGTATATGATAGTGTTCACACAACATTCAAATCTCATGAAGATTTTATAGAAGATTTGCAAATATTACCCAACATATACCTCTATTAATACTGAGGTAATGGTAATTGTGGTAACACAGTGTAAATTTCATTTTGCTTGGGTTTGAAAATTCTCCAAAACAATCCATGCATTTTTTCACTCACAGCAGGTAGTTACACTTTACTGATCATGTGATATGATTATGCTTTTTAGGATGTGTCAACTTTTGTTCTGAAACGTGGTTGCTCTTGGCATAAATGTTGAAGTTTAAATCTTCTAAAAGAAAGATATGTAGTCATTTTCAAATTGAACATGTTTTTGTTTTGTGCCAGAGAAAAATAATTTGCAAAATTAGTAATATTTTAAAAATGACGATTTTCACAGTTTTCTGTCAAACTGTTAAAATGTAAGAAAACTTTGTGGAATACTGCAGTGTAAACTGTTTCACTTACAAATCAGTACTTCTCTTTTTTTGAGTGTGGAAAGCTGCCATGTTGGTTATATCTGTTTACATTTGATCCATAAAAGTTGGGATTTCTGAACTATAATTGAACTTTACGGGATGACAGACATACACTACAAGTCAAAAGTTTTGACAAACCTTTTTATTCCATGGTCTTTCTTGATTTTTATTTCTTTTGAAATTGTAAAACAATGCTAATGGCATCCAAAATATACAATAATCTTCTTTGAACAGTTGATATTAAGATGTGTCTGCTAATTATGCTCTGTAAAGTCTTCACAACAGTGTTTTTTAAGGCTGGTAACTCTAAATGAAGTTATGGTCTTGCCTTCCTGGGCAAGTTTCCTCCTCTTCCAGTCTCATGGTGCTTGATGAGTTTTACAAATGCACCCGACAATAGTGTTCTAGCAAGAACGATTCCAGAACAGCTGACTTTCCTGTCTTTAAAAAAACTACTGACTCTTGTTGTTGTTCCTTAATTATCTAATGTTGTATGTCTACGTTTAAAAATAGAATGTAGAAAATAAATCCAAACTTGAGTCCAAACTTATGACTGGTGCTGTACATGCAGTCTGACAATACATGAACAGACGTTATATGGTGCATATCTGTACTATAATAAGATGCTGACATCAGCTATCCAAGTAAACCTGAAACTGGCAGAGGGGGAGCCCAATGCTGCTTTAAATTGATGTTTTTATACTGTTTATAATGTTTCTTATGATCAACAATCTTTGTAACTAATAAGGTTTTGTGTATGACAAAACACAACCCTTTTTTCTCACAAAAAAAAACACAATAAATGGATGGGTTTGCTATATTTTTATTCCTAGACCTCAGCCAACATATTGATACCAAAATGCATACTTTTTATGAACTACCAATTTCTATGTGAAATACCACAAACACAGCCACAGGTTGATTTATCCAATTACTCATCGTCTATACTGCTTTTATACTGTATTCAGGGTCGCGGGGAGCCTTGAGCCTATTCCAGGACACTTAAGGCACTAGGCGGGGTACACCCTGGACAGGGTGCCAATCCATCACAGGGCACACACATGCTCATTCACACACTACACAAGGTTGCTGGACTGTGGGAGGAAACCAGAGCACCCGGAGGAAACCCACCAAGCACGGGGAGAACATTCAAACTTCATGCACGCAGAGACGGGAATCAAACCCGGACCCTGGAGATGCAAGGCGACAGTGCTAACTGCTGTGTACATACACACATGTTAAAAGCATTTTGTTAATTTTGTTACACGGTTAATTCAGTTGCTACTAGTCAGGAGAAATAAGCAGATACAAATTCCTCTTAATAACCAGCAGATGGTGCCATATAACATGCTGTAAACGCGCCTCTTCAAAAGCTCTTGACTCATTGCCCACTCTATTACAGCTCTGATGACAGCTCATTACTGCATAATCACATTTCATGGTGGGAATATTAAGGGGGGGAAATGATCTCCAAATCCTCCATACTTATTCACCATATACAATTTCATACAGCCTCTTCACTGATATAGGCTGATGTTCAAGCAATTTGGGTCCTTTGCATTTAGATAGAAGAAGTGGCATGGGATGGGATAGGAGGTGAAGAAAATGAATAATGCTGAAAAATTGAGACCTGATTATAATTTAACTCACTTTTAAATATGAATGACACTTCTGCTGCTGGTCTAGATGCCAGCACTGCTCCGACACACTGCAGATTAATGATGGTTTTAGATATCTGGCCAACTAGTTTGCTTTACATAAAATGAAAATCTGAAGAGAACATGAAATGGTGGGTTCCTTGCATGGGGTAATTAGCAATTATGGACTACTGGTCTTTTAAAATGGTCAATCGTCATATTAAACTGCAATATGTTTAGTTCAAGTCAAACTGAGACTTTTGATTGTGCAAAACACAGGTTATATAGCAAAACACGGTTATATAGTTTCTTTATATAATCCCATGCTACACTAACGCACTAATTCCAGCATTTCAATAGTGCTTGGATACAGTCAAGGTAGAAAGTTTTCTCTGTACACTGGAGATGTGATCGGACTGCCTACTTCACATCTAGCTTCTCAGGTACTCCTTTAATGGCCCAAACATGCCTTTTGGCCTGGAAATGCCTTAGAGTGAGGTCTTGACTGTACAGCAAGCCGGGTTTCTGCAACGTTGGGGAGATGCACAGTTTTAGCATTGTCGTTCAGAAACAAGACACCTTTAGTGATCAAACCAGGCAAATTTTTCTATTAAAGCAAAGGGCCATTAAAAGAGGTTCTGCGGGGGCCAGCATTTCAGATATGGAACTTGCAGTCTGATTATGGCTTGTACTGAGACATTTTTCTACCTTGATGATAGCCAATCACCGGGGAAACTCTCGCATAAGTGTCTTACTATAGCAGGGGATTATAGAGAAATAGTTTTTCCTCTCATACCTGTATTCTGTGATTCTGTACAATCTAAAGACCTGGTTTGACCTGAATACCCCTCGTATTAAAAGGCATTAAATGAACATTTACTTTCCAACCCATATTTATTCATTCATATTCAGTAACTGCTTTATCATGGTCTGAATTGTAGTGGATCCAGATCTCTTATCCTGTGAACACTAAGCTTAAAGCAGTGACACACTTAATGAGATCCCAGTTCTGCACCAGCAACCATGCATTTAGTCATTCCCACCCAGGACCATTTAACACTGTTAGCTGTAAAAGGAAATACCCAGAGATCCCAGAGGAAACCCATTTATACATGATGAAAACATGAATAGAAACTCCACCAGGACAGTAACCAGGAGCTCAGGATCAAATTGGTGACTCCAGCTGTATTGAATCACCATGCTACTCTCTGACCTGAGTCACCAGAAGAAAAATATGTTGAATGAAGAATGTTTTCACTTTCTGTCAGATGGATTATGCAAAGTTGTAAAGATGCCATGGTGTCATTTGAATAATGAAAACAGAGACAGTCTTATGATGTTTATTTGCACATATGGCACTTTTTCCACATCAAAAATGGACGGTGCTGAATCAGACTTTGCCTTTTGGGTTAGCTCTGCCTACGTGTAACTTTTTCTCGACTAATATCTCCATACTTTTTTTTTTTTTACTTTTTATAAAGGTTGGAAAAAGTGGTAAAGGGAGCTCAGTAGTAATTCTTAATTTGATGAAGGATTTACGAAGTAAGCTGAAAGTTGCCAGGTGTTAGGAGATTTGTTGCTGCCCATACACTCCATTTTAACACTTCTGTACCAGAAGAAAAAACATGATTTAAATAGTGACCGAACAGATGAGAGAGCACTATCTATATCTGGATGAGATCCTGCTACATATAGGGTGTACACGCCTTACCTCTGCACATTATCATGAGGAACCATAGTCCAAGTGAGATTAAGATACACTTATCACTGTCAGATTCCTACATTCTAAGGCTGGTGAATATGGATGTTAAGTGCAGCAATGCAAAGGATTAACAGTCTTACAGAGAGAACAGATTGCCTGTTAGTATGGGGGTCATGAACACTGGTGACCTGCACACTTCATGAGCTGAAGCTTAACCAGACTGGCATATGCTGCTACAGCAGGGCCCTTGGCCGCAACATAACAATCCCCATGCAGGCCTATACTGACATAGACATATACAGTAGTTTGTTTTTAAATAAACACTGTTTACATAATGTTGAACAAGCATAAGTGCATTTGTGTGTTTTAGGTGGTGGGTGGTGGGATGCATTCTTAGTCGCACAGAACAGATATATAGATACTGTGTATGTTTACTGTATATTTTCCCATATGCATCTTGAAATATTAAAATATTGCGAAAAAGCTAATTTTTATATCATTTAATTAAAAAAGTGAAACTTTTCCTACATATATTATACATTCATTACATGTAAAAAATTATAGATTTCAAGCCTTGTTTTTTAATGTTAATGATTATGGCTTATGGTTCATGAAATATGAAAATCTAGTATCTCAAAATTTCCTAAGATCAATGTAAAAAAAAATTCTTGTGGAGGCAGAAAGGAGGTGCTTAGTGCAGCCCACATGATTTTGTTGTTGTTGTCTTGATTTTTGCTAAATATGTAATGACACGGTGAAAAAGGTTGTATGTTGTTTTTTACACAAAATAACACATTTAATTACTGTAAAAGAATGGGTATTAACTTTTGAAAATGGGTGTATAACACAAACATTTACTTATGCCCTCAATACTTGGTCGAAGCTCGTTTAGCACAAAATACTGCATCAATGCGGTATGGCATGTAGGCGATCAGTCTGTGGCACTGCTGAGGCTTTATTGAAGACCAGTTACAAAAACAACTTTGTCATAATATAATTTTTTTTTAAGGCAATTTAATTATTTTGGTAAAATAAAAAACTTAATATGCTTCAACTATATATGGCATCTTCCCATGACTTTACCAAGTTTAGCAGTAACCAAACACAATTGAATCAATGTTTTATTTTAATGTGTTTCATCAGCACATGAAATTCAGTTTTCTTTAAATACAAAATGACAATTAAGACCCTTAATTGGGCATCTTTGGATATAAAGCAGATATGAAACATTTTGTACCATATAATTTAAGACTCACAATGAAAATTTAAATAAATTAAATATACAAAATAGCTTGTCTGTAAAAGAAAATAAATTAAAAAAAGCTTTATATTTTCCTTGCTGCAGAAAAACGTCTTTTGAATTGACAGTCTTGTTGCATTAGACAATATTGCATCCTTTTGTATTGCCCATTATTGATTATCGAAAAAAAAAATTCTGTCGAAAGAGTACCTTGCTTATTACTTTTCTTATATTATTTAGAGTTATATAAAGAAATGATCGTGTGTCTGTAAGCTCTATGTAAACAGAGGAAGTGCATCTTTTTGCCATGTGGATATCAACAACATGTGTAATCACTTGCTTACTGATACCAAAGGCCTACCGTAGCATAACTATCTAAATGTGCAAGCTAAGGGCAACAGCATAAACATAAATGCAACAACTTTACAATATAAATAACTGTACATTTAGTAAACATTTACACAGGCCTAGTTTAAGAACACAATTAAACAGTAAACTTTGAAATTGAAAATAAAATAACACACTTACACAAAGTGTACAAGTCTCAACACAAACATTATATAAATAACAATTTTAAATATAAACTAATATTAGAATGTTTACAGCACTTGAGGCTCCTCATATCTGTGTTAAGTTTTTCTGGTGATTTTTTTTAAAGTATGCCTTTTTATTTTTATTTTTTTTACTTTTTTCATACATGTTAGTTAAAGTTGAACATAAAATAAGATGTGTTATGATTTTGGGGGCTGTAAATGACATATGGCATAAATACACTACTGACATAAATGTTTCATTTAAATGTTTTAAAATGTGCATGACATGCAGCATTGCATGAAAGTGGAAGTATTGTTGAATAATAATTTTTGATAAGTGTGCAAAAATCATCTTTTAAACTGCTGTCCTGTGTGAAACCTACGTTGATTAAAAAGTATTTTTTGCAGAATCTGTACTGTTTGCGTATGTATATTTCTGCTCAACACTGTGCCAGTCTTGTTTCTTCCCCAAATATTATCTATACCATCCCTAATCACGTGACCTTTGTGAAAAGTTTGAAAATTATTATGAAAACATTTGCATATAAAAAAAATCCAGTTTGTAATTTTTTTAGCACATTCTGAGGGGATTTGTCATGTACAAATCGACTGAATTAAATAAGTATTTATATCATTCTGTCATTATGCTTTTATTAAGTAATAAGGCTATAAATATTTAATGATGTATACAAGCCAAATTCACCCTTAAATATCTATGATTGCTATCACTACTGACCTGTTGCTCGACCTGCAGTCTACATCTAAGAGCTGACATCAACATATCGACAATGTTATTTCTGTCCCCAAAATTGTCTTATAGATCATTTTTAATTTATAGTTTATAATCTTTCCCAGTTCGGTCACACGTCCAGGACGTGATTCAGGTATGATATGTAACATATAGCGAGACGAAGGATCTCTATCTTTGAGAGCTTCTTGTCAGGCGGAAGTGTAGGGAGAAGTTTCCGCAGCTCGGCAAACGCCACGTTAAAGGCCTCGACACGGATGCGCTCGCGGGTTGCATGGGCCAATCGGTACTTCGCGGTCGCGCGCCTCCGCCGCCGCTTTTCCTCGCGGGTCAGTGCGGGAGCCGCGAGCGCGCGCTGCTTCCCGTCCGTTAGTGGAGACTCTTGAGGCATGCACTCCGCTTTAATAACGTTCAGGACGGTTTCTGAGTCTGACTGAGCCCACATCAGGTCAGAATCGGACTGATCCGGACTCAGCATCATCTTCATCAAGCGCAGGGCAAAATTACACCTGCGAGGATGGGTTCAAAACAACAATAACACTTAAAAAGGCACTGCTAGAATACTAGAAGTTTAATTATGAACAAAAGTTGCTATTTAAGAAAGAATGCAAGAAAGACATTTAAAATGAAGAAACGGTAACATTAAGAAAGAAACATATTTAAAATCTAAAATAATACAATATATACGTTGATACATTGCAAAGAAAGAAAAGGACGTTTCTCCTTATATGCATTATAAGTAAATGGTTAGGTTAACAAGAAGGACGGAAAGTTAACATTAATTGATTATATAGCGAGAAATTGAAACAAGGAAACTGAATGAATGAATGAATGAATGAAAGCTGGACGTAACATTTTCGAGTCACAGATGTGCAGGTGCTGCCTTGTTTTTTTTCTTATCTTTTTTAATTTTATTGTACTCATTATAGATTGTAGATCTTGTGTTACTTATATAACTACTAGGCAAATTAAAAAAAGATTCGATGGTTTTTATTTTGTAATATTTTGATCTTCCTGATCATTTATTAAGCACACCTCGCCGTCAGGAGTTATATTCTCTTGGCATTCCTAGTAGCAACAGTAAGAACGGACGCAAATCAATCAGCGCACAGTTGGCCATTTGGCGCAACATCCTGCACCCACAGAGGGGCAACAGCCTGCCTGCCACACTCCTATGATGTGCAGCTGGATGTACAGTACAACACTCCTGAAAGCGAGAGTGTGTGGTACTGAATTGTACACGGGATGACACACGAGATGACACAAGTCGCTATGTTTAACAAAAGCGCAAATGACAAACGTGGTTGTTAAACTTTCTTTAAGTGAGATTTTTAAGATGTCTCGCATGTTTGAATGTGAGTCAAGTGGTATTTCTTAAAACAAGGCGGGACAATGCATGATCCAGCTAATGAAGTAACATAACAGTTTTTCATGAAAAAAAAATATTTAAAAACCTGACAAATAGATATAGCTAATTTGCTCACCTTGTGCCTCCAGTAGATGTGATGTGATGCTGAATGGGACCGGAGTGGGAGAGAGCAGCTGGATGATCAGGGTGTTGTCAGAGAATTTGTACCTTCTTCAGTATCCCATAGTATACCGTATAACATCCATGCATTTCCATGCGAATAGAGTAAAGCCAGACACGTATTTCTGAGCAAGTCTTCCCCATGCAAAGTTTGTTCCGTGTATTTATAGACAGCAGTTACTCGTTACGAAGTTTCCTGACGCCTGTCCTGACGTCTCTAAAGCATGCTTTTCAGCTGATTGACCCTTTTGCGCAGAAAACTGAAATATGTAAGTGAGCTTTGATTCTTCTCTTCTCTGTTTTTTTTCTTTTTTTTTTTCTTTACAAGATGCTGAAGGGATGCGCGAGACGCTGGTTTAGGGGAAGCGCGCACACACACACACACACACACACACTCGACGCGTGCCAGACTTGGTGTTGACGGTTCGGGAGAAGAAAATAAAGTGAGAGTAGACAGCAGGGATGGAATACATTTGGTGCATTCAGGCACACACACACACACACACACACATACACAGAGTCTCATGCCCCGCCCCTTTCTCACCCCCATGCAGCCACAGCGCGCATGGATTTAGTCATTATGGGGCCTGATATATCCTCTGAGGATATGTAATAATAATAATTCGAAGAACTGTTCATGAAAGTTCTTAAATGTCCCACCTTGGAGTCTATTTTAGTACCTCTACTTCCTTCGGCACTAATTATGTGGAAGCACACCTGAGCTACAGGAGCCTCCTACATCATTCACCATCACCTGAGCTCAGGTCATAGTCATCTGCGCCTGCACTTCTGCATAAATCTTTGAAACGTTATTATTATTATTATTAAATAGGCGGCACATTGGCTTAAGGGGTTAGCACTCTTCCACCACACTTTTAGGGTTGATGGTTCAAATCACACTGTGTGTAATGATTTTCCTGTGCTTGGTGGGTTTCCTCAAGCTACTCTGGCTTCCTCCAACAGTCCAAAGACATGCATTGAAGGTTAAAAGGCATTTCCAAATTGACTAAATGTTTGAATGTGTGTGCATAGGCTTGTGTCCCGCAATGAGTTGTCACCCCATCCGGAATGTATCCTGCTTTGTAGCCCGTGTTCCCTTGGAGAGGCTCCAGGCCTCCCATGACCAGATAAGTGAAAGGAAATTGATGAAATAATAGTAATAATAATAAAGCACTCCAAATCTAATCGTTATCCTCTGAAGATATTGTTTTTAAATAGGTTTTTATTGCCACTCCCCTACATTAGTGGTTCTCAAACTTTTTTTGAGAACCTTTTAAATGTAATTCTCAGACCCTATCAATGGAGATTTATTTTATGTGCTATTTAAATATTCGACGCATTTTTTACCAATGTTCGGCATTATTTTGGCTAATTATTAGAGCCATTGGACATTTAGCCCCAATCTTCCACTGGTATTGGTACAGTCAATTTAAGTTGACATATTTACAGTATAAGCTCCTTAGATTTTAAGTTAGCAAGTTTTGGGTTAAACTCAGTTCATTGAAGTGACAAGTAAAATAGAAAGAAATATAGACCTATATATGATATATGCAATTTTGTTTTTACACAGCAGTTGTCAGTTAATGTTTATGACATTGAAGTTACATAAATATACATAGAAGTTAATAACCAAAACAAAACCCAAACACTAGACTATTAATATTCATGAAGTATGTTAACATACAGTAGTGTATTCGTCTAGTGTTTGTGCCAGCAATACTCACCCATAAAAATGCCTTTTCTTCATAAATTTTTTTTCCCCAGATGCACATGCCACACATTAGCACACATTCCCTCCCTCCTCCCCATGATGACACACACACACACACACACACACACACACACACACACGCACACACACACACATTATGTAGGAATCGGATGTGAGAAAGGAGCATATGGTGTCCTGAGATATCTACCCCCACCCCCTGTCCTGCTCACTGGGTAACTGTATGGGAAAGGGGGTAAGGGGCAAAGATTTTACTGACAGAATTAATCTCTCTCTCTCTCTCTCTCTCTCTCTCTCTCTCTCTCTGTTGTGGGACAGCTGGCTAATAGTGCTGGAAGGATAGGAAGATTTATGTGTAGAAAGAGAGATGAATGTAAGCAGGATATCTCACCCAGCAACTGAAGATTTTTGTGAGAAGTGAAAACGTAGAGGTGCCCCCTCCAATAAAAGTGCAAACAAAATCACTCTAAAGTGTTTCAGAGTAGACATTTAATTTAAAAAAAAAAAAAAAACTTATAAAAAAAACTAATGGATCAATAATATATTTTCTGTTCCAGTCTCATTTCTTCTTTTTTTTGGACACCTGTGATGCAGTTGTAGGCATGACGGTGCAGCGTGAGTTTCTGAAGATACCATAGCCATGCTGATAATACTGTACGGCATAACAGCACAAGCTCAGGTGTGATATTGCTTTTGTTCAACTGTTCTACAAACACTGTTTATTATCAATAGGTTATGATTTGTTTGTTAATTAACCAATTATTTCGATCCCTCACCTGGAGAAACTAAAGTTTTAAATTCCAGCACTATTTTTACATATTTAACTAGTACTATGTAGCCAAAGGTAAGAAAAAATAAACCATGGAGATGGTAAACAGTTCTTGAAATCTTGTAAGTTTCTTTTTATGTCTGCACTTACTGTATTCTACTTTAACTTCTAGGCTCAGCTAAGGCTCAGGGTTGAATCCCAAAAAGTGTAAAATGCAAAGCTAGTGTGCTATTAGGGTGTATAATCCCTTGTTTCCACACCAAGTACTGCCCTTGTTTGAGGGTAAACTGTTACTGTAACACCTGTAAAGCGGCAGAGTGATACATAAAGTTAAACGTTCCAGCGCTTTACATCAGGGCTTTACATATGGGCTTTACCCATACTCTATATCAGCATTAACTGAATGCCTTTCATCCAATCAAATTGCTTGTTTGGAACTAAATGCCCTAGCAAGTGACAACAGAGTATTTCAGGCGTCCGCCCAGCTGGATCCAGACAAAAATGTCTTCATACTAATATTGATTGCTAATAATATTAATTGTTGTATAGCAATTTCACTGCACATAATATTATTATCTTGATTGTCATTACATACAAAAAAAATTTAGTGCCATTACAACACTGAATTTCACTTGTCTTAATACTTTTGACCACTGTACTTCACTGTACCACTGTACTTCAATAATGTCTCAACCCTCTTTCAGATCCACTATATCCTTCATTTGTACATTGATTGAGACAGATTGAGCTCTAGCTATCGTCTCTGTGTGCTGTTACAGGTTATAGGACAGCTTGCTCGATTTTGACTACCACTACCATGACAACCGTTTGTGCATGTGTGCGTGTATGAGGACTGATTCAATGTAGTTCCTGGTTGAAAGGGGGCCTGCTTGAATCATGGCTATCGATTTGTGTTGTGACAGCTTGATTGATGGAAGTCTCTTTCACAGCTTAATACAGCTTAAGTACTAAATCAATAAAAAATCTCTCCTGCCATGCTATACCATGACACATGGCCTTTTAACAAACATAAATGTGCGCACACACACACACACATACACACAAAATACACAGATGTGAAACATATGGGCCAAACAACATGGTGCGTATGCAGCCTTAAATATTAATATATTTCATGATCATAAATATTTCATGTATTGGCCTTTTCAGCTGGCACAATTTTTATTTTTTGGAAAATGTTCCCCTAATCTTTATACACTCTTATATTTAGCCTGCATATAGTTATAGAACCATTTATTCAACTTACCATTTATAGTTTTTTAACAGCGCCTGGTTCATGGCCTGGGTACATCATTAAGGAACTGATGGAGAAGTGTTTCTCTTACTGTCAGTGTATAGGAACAGAAGGGGAACATGAGGCTCCTCCAGCCGCAGCTGGACGAGTGTGACCTCTGAACTGGACAGCACCCATTACTGGCCAGCTGAAGCTCATCAGCACCACACACCTGAGCTCAGTCCTTCCGGACACACTGGGCCCTAATGCGCATACACACCGCACACACACACACACACACACACACACACACACACACACACACACACATGCTTGAAACAAATATACTGCTAAGTTAACATTATTCTTACTGCTGCCAGTAAAAACATCAGAAAAGAATGCAATTCTCCCAAATGTGACAATAAAATTTCTAACATGAAAAAGTTATAATAATAATAATTTTATTATATAATAACAATATAATAATAACAACAATAATAATGAAAATAATAATAATAATTTGATCATTAAAAAGATTAGTACTTCTGCAGCACTTTGATCAGCCGATGTAAATTAATAATCCTTTTTAAGTATAAATTTAACAAAATCAATTCTAACACACAATACAAATGTGCGTCTCTATACTGCACATTCACATTACCAGTTCTAAAGAAATCTCCAAATCTAATTTGTCTATTTAATAATGGGTTTGATTGAATCCTGTTTTTTTTGTTGTTTTTTTTTGACATCTGATTCAGGACGGTTTTAATGTTGTCCTTCTTGAAACTCATGCTATTGTATTGTAAGGCTTAATGCATACCATATCCATGATGAGCAGACATGCAAAACAACAAAGCAGGGAATGGGGAGAATAAGGTACTGTGGTGAGTGAGCTTAGGTCAGAGCCCCTGTCTTCCTTCCTCTCTCTTCACTGCTGTAGTGGGCTCAGGTGGAGATCAGCTGAGCCGAGGGGGCGTGCGTGTGTGTGTCTGTCATAGTGATGATGAAGCCAGTGTAAGGTTGTGTGCCAGGGCCAATGTTGCACCTGTGAGAGACCCCTTGAGAAATGTGTGTGTGTGTGTGTGTGTGTGTGTGTGTGTGTGTGTGTGTGTGTGTGTGTGTGTGTGTGTTAGGGGAATAATTTTGAACAGTTAAATAAAAAAAAATTACTTACAATCTATGTTAAATTGAGCATGGTCACATTGTACATCTCTCTTTTCCATGTGTGTGTGTGTGTTTTGTGAGTGCAGGGACAGTGTGAAGAGATTACCGTTCAGTGGTCATATTGGCCATAACCAATATTTGAAGTGTAAATAACTGAGGCAAAGAAAACACAATAGAAATAATGCCGCCTCAGATTGGATATTTCATTACTCAATGATGTGTGTCTGTAAATGTGTGTGACTGATGCACATTCATGAAAAATGTGAGTTTACAGATGCACACTGATGAAAAAAAATATACCCCCAAACACTTGATTTTTCTCACTTTTTACCCACCAACAAGTCCCCCCCCCCCCCCCCCCCCCACACACACACACACATCTGAAGTGTAAATAGTGATTCTATACACTTTCCCTTNNNGTCTGCAGTGACTTTAAAGGCCATCTGTTTTTCTCTAACAAGCATTCTGGTCTTTTGTTATTCTCTCCTCCTCTGCTGCTTCCTGAATGTGGGCTTTCTCCGTGCTTTAGGAGGCGCCTGAACTGAGAGTTTATTAATAAAAATAAGAATGACCGCAGGTTAAAAGCCATTTTCCAGTGCCACCATGGTCTGAAAGATAAAATAAAAATCAGTTTCTGAAGTAAACACTGTTTTCAAACCTTCTCTAAATATATTTCTCAAAGCACCTTTTAAATTATAATGATGCATTCTTTTGTGTGGCATGTTTAAATGAATTATGGATTTAGAACTGAGAAATGTTAATGATGAACATAACCAACCTAATGATTAATGCTAGCAGCAGATTTCAATAGCCATACTGACAATTATAGATGCACAATTATAAATGTGTAGTAAGAGAGAAAATAAGAGTCAATTGTCAAAGTTTTTTTTCTTTCATTGTAAGCTACTAAGAAAAAATAAAGTTTGTTTTTCAAAAACTTTATAAAGAGTTAAAGATGATTACAGCAGTTTAACTCAAATATCACAGGAGTGAGTTGATAATATGGTTGCACAGGATCTCATAAATAGTTAGTGTATTGAGCTAGTCCTTTTATAAGGTAGGGTATGGCGGTAAGTATGGACAATTCCAAGAGCCCTCTGACAGGGTGTCAGAGGTTTCTCATAGTGACATTTAACCGTTATTGACCTTTATGTGGTTTGCATGGTACCTCCCTCATGCTTCACCTCCACAGGTATTTAGGTTTCTGATTAATATCATTATATAAGCTTTTGGGGTTCACAGGTTTATTGTTGTCATCTCTGTTGTAGTAGCTGTGCTTAGGTTACATTATGTCAAGGGTGCAGCTGCTTTGGTCCTTTGTGTTTTGTTGGACTTATTGGACAGTTTTGGGACTTTCAAGTTGAAGTGGTTGCTCGCAGTCTCGTGCTTCAGTTCCACAGGTATGTTCAGTTAATTTTCCTGATTAGCATCATTATTTAAGGTATCTTGCATTTCACAGTATAGTATTGTATCTTGCATCAATTATCATTAATGTCTTTATCCTCACCATTGTAGTTCCCACTATTTATATTCTCCCATTTCTGGTTCTGTTCCATAATTGTAATATATTTTGTGTATATATTTTCCGGTTAAGTAAACAGTTAGTTTAATAAATGATGACATACCCAATGATGCTGTGCTTGCGAAGTGTTTTCATTACTCGGAGGGCACTTGAAAATCCATGGCAAATAAAAAAACATGCCTCTGTAAAGGTTAGGGTCACAGTATATTAGGCTTTCAAGGGGTTCAAAGGGGTTACTGAACTCTGTTACTG
Organism: Clarias pachynema; assembly: GCA_030014365.1. Classification (NCBI taxonomy): domain Eukaryota; kingdom Metazoa; phylum Chordata; class Actinopteri; order Siluriformes; family Clariidae; genus Clarias; species Clarias pachynema. The sequence continues at coordinate 9,889,699 of JAQMYL010000035.1, forward strand.
TGTTAAAGGGCAGAACTTTTCAATGTGAGTTTATCAAAATGAAATCAAAGCGTTAACTTTTAAATTGCCATTAAATGTTTTGTCACATTGTGCAGCAGTAAGATGTATCCATTGATAACATTTAAAACCAACAGAACAAGAAATGTTGACAAGTATGCATGTTTTCATTTTATGATGGACTTCATACCAAAGGTAAAAGTAAATTCACTGTTGGCTAAGTGATTTTCAGTTTTTAACCACTTATCTTGACCTTGGACTTTACATTGACCAATGTTTCAAAACTATATATTTTGTTACATATTAACACTGATGTTTTATCTTGATTTTTTCCTTTGTTTTATTTCTCATTTACAATCTCTGTATTGCTGATATTCTTCTTTATGTAAAGTAAAATGTAACTGTGCTGTCAGACTCCTGTGAACATATCCTTATATTTACGTTACTATAAGAATTAGTTAATTTCACCTGGACATTGGGTTTTTTGGTATATGGTGATCATGAGTTCTACTCTATCACTGCTGCTGTCTTACTGTAATTCAGGCAATATATCATTTTCATCACATCTGTCAGCTGTGTTTATGTGTGTGTGTGTGATAGGAATGAAATAGACATATGGGCATGAGGAACGAGTGTTTGACCTGAGGAGGTTTGTCATTGTAACAAAGCTTCCATCCGAGCCGTTTCTCTCTCTTTCTCTCTGTCTCTAATTCTTGGTGCCAGTCTTTCAACAAAACAACAGAATTTCCTCCCCCAAGCCACTCCCAGACCACTAACCACTCCCTAATGAAAAGTGACGGGCCCCATGATGGATTCTTTCTTTAAATTAGTCTCTCTCTCTCTTCCTCCCCATTTCCACCACACTCTTATCTCTCACTATGTGACTGTGAGCTTTGATTAGATACAGCTTGGTGTAGATCATCTAGATGAGTTATCAAGGGATGGATGAAACTAGTCCTTGACTCAATGAGTTTTAAAATTACCCATTTCAGAGAAAGTGCACTTGGTAGGCTCCGACAGCTCTAATTCCAAAAATCGTTTTGCTTATTAATGGTCTTGTAGTATATTCAAAACATATGCTACAATCTGACATGTGTATGTGTGTTCAAGTATGTGTGTTTGTGTGTGTGTGCATGCGTGTGTGTTTGCCAGTCAACTATTTTCTTGTGGCCTCTGAGGCCTTGACAATGCCAGGTCACCACGGTGACAATGCTGAGGAAAACACCAAGGGAGAGTAGTGGAGTGTAAATTAGCTGATCACATAATATAAAGTGAAACCTGGTATGAGCCACTTAAGCTAGAGGACATGAGGGAAGAAGAAAGAGCGAGTACGAGGAGGGAAAGAGTTGCACTAAAGCGTGTCAGGGCATGAAACATCCCTCTTGAGATTATGGCTGCATGTTTGTCCATTGAAAAACAGCTCTGTAGCGCATGTGCATGAGCATCACTCAGGCTCACATAATACATATTCATTATGATAAACACCTGGCTCTTTAAACTGTTTGATTACATTTTGTTAAAAAAAAACAAAAAAAATCTCCAGAAGTACGTATATGACATACTGGACTACTTGAGGCATTTACTTTCCTGATAAGGATGAAGAAGAAACCGTATTTGCACAAATACTGATCTATTAATTATGTTTTAATGTGTATAAAAAATAGAAGGTTTTATGCTGAAACAAGCACTCCAGAACAATTTATGCTACTGAAAAAAGTTGAACAATGAAATATACAATATATAAAGTAAAAGTAATGTGAAATGTGTCATTATTTTAGTTAACTGTACTTGAAAATTTTACACTGCTAAAGTAACGTCTTTATTCTGGTCAGGGTCACAATTAATCTGGAGCCTATGCAGGGACCCATGTACAGTACACACATACACAAACTTGCCAATTTGACATAGCCAAGTCACCTACTGTCATGTGTTTGAAAGGTGAGAAGAAACTGAAAAAGTTCACATGCACACAATGAAAACAACCAGAAAGGATGGAGATTTGAGGTGTCACTCTACTGCCCTACTGTTTTACCACATGAAACTGTCACTCAACATTCACAAATCCAGATGCATAGATCACTTAAGACTTAAGTACTATGTAATGATATTTAGCCAGGGATTGTATGGTGAGTGAATAAATGATTGTAAACCTACGGCAGAAAGTACCATACTCATGTGGTACATTTCAAAATCATAAGCGACATCAATAAAAAAGAAACTCATTACAAATAGTAGCAATAAATTATAGCTAAATGTTATAACTCTATGTACATGTATTGAAACAAGTGTTTTATATTATGTGTTTTATTATTTTTTTCCTTTTAAAATGTCACGAACTAACCGGGATGACAGGAAGACTATACTCGGTCACGAACTAACCGGAATGACCCGAGATAGCTCACTA
>JAQMYL010000035.1:9892199-9906311 GCA_030014365.1 Clarias pachynema
ATCCTTTTATGCTTCCTGTCTAGCGACCACCTTATTTCCGGATCCTAGTGACGGCCGCAATACGGGTGTGTGTGACATAAAAGGGATAATGTTTTATCTTCCTAAGAGGGAAAAGAAACCCTACTGTAGAGCTTTACAAAATGTCTTTAGGTGTGACATAGAAAAAAATAGGCTTCATCATGCTGGCTTATCATGATTTCAGGAATATCAAAAAAAAAAAAAAAAAAAAACATGCATTATTTAATCAAATTTCTGAAGTGTTCTAGAGTTGCTAGAACACCGTGTCTAACATCATAACATTTTCATGCCTGAAACTGGCCATTTTTTGTGAAGAATTTTGGCTTCAGTTGAGATCAAGGTCTACCCAGTTCTCTAAAAATGCATCTAATAAAGTGGGCATTGAGTGTGTATTAGGACAATTCTGGCAAAAACCTGGCTTGTCTCAGGCTGGAAGCTCAGCTAGGACGCAGGTGGAAATTTCAGTATGATAATAAAACTGAGCACACCATGAAATCAGCAAGAATTGGTCTGTTTGTAGGCCAGCTTCATAGTGCTATTTTAAGCAAAGATCTAGAATGAGCATGTCTTGTCTTTAAATAATCTGCCTTAAAAATCTTATAGAAAAGATTACTAGAGGTGAATAGTTTTTTAACAATAGATGTCACAATCTTTTCAATTAATTAATTGAAATTAATATCCTTATAAATATTTTTAAATATATTTAAAATGTACATTTCAGTTCTGCAAGTTGTAGCAGGCATAAACATAAAAAACAGTATATAATTAAGGATAGAAAATATACAGTGAATTCCTTCTCTACTGACATCCTTATATTTAGGCTTTTGCCATTCTGAATAGATAAAGTAGTGGCACTGAATAATATAACACAGTGAATATTTTCAGTTTTTCATAGTCCATGACCAATAACAATGCATGTAGGTACAGAGGTCAAGTCTATCTCTTTATCTCTGTTTTTTTTCCTGATTTTGACCTGTTGCTAGGTAACCTAGGGTCACATCTGTGATCTAAATCACAATGTCTCTTTCTCTCAGAGATAGTCTTTCTTACGCTGCTGCTATGGAAGAGATGGACTGTAATTTATTAGTTTGATGCAAAGAACGGGCAGCATTATACAGAGCAGCGGCTCTAGGCAGAGCTCGTTTGGAATCCTTACCCGATCCTATTTCTGTCGCATTCCTCTTGCCATTTCTGAGAAATTCTTCTTTAAATTGACAATCTGAGGCTCCACGCCGACCACCTGAGCCAGCTCTCTGCATATTCAGTTGGGAGCAAAGACATGGCAAGCAGAAATACCTTAGGAACACTGCCATGCCACTTCATCTAAAGTCTGTCAGGATAAATCTTGTTCCTGTCATGTACAAGGGCAATAACTGCCTTCATCAAAAACTAATATGATAACTTTTTCCACACATTAAAAGTTTTTATTCTGGGGAAAGCTGCCTGTTTCTCTACCAAGTGATTCTCATCATGCTGATATATTTTAATGGCAACACTGATCTGCCTTGATGTTTACGCTTTCATTGCATCAGTCGCCAAGTGTGACATGGTCAGTGTTCAGTCCAACCCATACATAAAGAGAACAAAAGCAGGATTGCAATATGCACAATAATTTCGCTTATAAACACATAATTCAGAACAGATGGGGTTTCTTTTTTTAATAGATTGTTGTAATATGTGCTGGGATGTTCATATTGGAGAAATCCCACACCTGCCCCATTTGCTCTCAAATCTCAGTTTAACTCACAATCACAACAGAATATTTAGACTGAGATGATTCCTTTGCTAGTTTTCAATGATATTTGATTCATCCATCACCAGTGCTGCCATTATGAGAGAAGTTTCGGGAGGAACTTACTGGATTTTCCAGTAAAGACTGAAAAAACAACGGGGCTCATAGGTGAAAACTGCTAAAAGTAATAAAGTACATGAACAAGTGAACCCTATTTTAAACGACAGTTAGATAAGAGAAAAGCCTCTTAAAGGTATTGCAAAATTATTATATTATACCCTACACACCATTTCATATATAATCTACATAATCACACTTACATTTCAGCTAAAATGTCCAAAGGGAGCCGTAAAAATGGGACTCAGTGTTAACCCCATGGCTATTTATTCGCCATCTGCTCCCCTCACTATGGCCAAGCTGCCATGACAAGCCGCGTGAACCCGCTGTCCAATTAAGCACAGTAAATGGAGGTAATCCGTGACCAATTCTGATTGGAGGACAGCGTCAATTATTCAAATAATGCCAGGAGACAGCCGAGTCCCTTTGGACCACTGAAGTTAATGCCTTGAGACCAACCTCATTCAATGTATGAAAAATTACACTTCTGAGAGTTACACAAAAGAGATGTCAATAATTACTTCAGCACCATTCTTTTAAGTGTAAAATATGGGTTATTTGCTGTCGACCTTTGGCAGAGACAAAATCTGGGAGGGCTTTTCATGAGGTCTGTGGGGATTTGGCCAGAAGAGCACTGGGGCCCATTTCATCCCAAAAGGCCTCAGTGTGGTTGAGGTCAAGGTCCTGTGCAGGACACTCATGTACATTTACAACCAACCTTTTCACACCTAATCACATCTTCATTGGGCTTGCTTGCATGGGTCTATTGTCACAGATTTGGGTTCGACCCCTTAGTTCTAGTGAAGGCAATTGTAATTCTCCAGCATACAAAGACATCCTTTGTAGCAGTAGTTTGGGGAGAACAACACACATGTATAATGGTATAATTGTTGTGTCCATGCACCTTTGGCCATATAAAGAAATCTGTAGCTAAATTAACCTTTACCAGCTGAAAATGATTTAAAATATGTAATGACATATTGATTTCTTTATTTAATTATTAGATTTAATAATAGGTAATAGATTGCTAAATTTAAATATTTTAAATTCAAATAAAAAGTCTGAAATATTTGAAATGAACAAGATCCCGCATTGTCAGGGAAGAAGTTTACTATGTCCCTAGTTTATTACACAGTTACATATTTTAAAACATATTATACGGTATAATAGTAAAGCTACTGTATGCACTTTATGCAACAGTAAAGAATGTACTGTAAGACTGGACCAATTGATGAATCCTGTGAGTTTAAGGGGTAAAGCCATTATAAGTATAGATATAAGTATAATAAAAATGTCTACCTTAGTATAGGGAATAGTGCAATAAGATTATTTTTTCTTTTGCGGAACACTTTCATGAGGTTAGGTTAAGCATAATACAGTATAAATCATGTTTCACTGCAAAGACTGATCTTTTCATTTTATTGCAAGCTGAGATTAAGGTATTAAGGGTTTAAGGACCTTCATCTGAAATGCAGAAGACAGGTCTAAGATTTACACTACCAGTCAGAAGTTGAATTGTAATACAATGCTGAAAAAATATTAAATATAAAATACCTTCCTCTGAACGGCTGAAGCTGAGCTGCTACGAGAGCTCTATGAAGGCTGTACTGTTAATTGGTGATTTCTAAGGCTGATAATTTTAAATGAACAGAGGTAAACCATCTGCCATAAAAACCATAAAAACCGGCTTTAAAACCATTCATATAAAAACTACCCAGGTTTTAGGTTTCCCTAAAAGCCTTGTTGTTAAATTAAACCAACTTTAAAGAGATTAATGTGATAATTTCAACTACTGTAGGACTAATCATGCAGCTGCGATGGTAACATGAAAGAGGTGATGAACAACACTACCCAACAGCCCCAGCACACCACAATCTCTCTTACCTGTGATGGCAATCTCTAATCTTGTTTCACTCTGATTTGCAACATTACTTAAATTTCATTGTCTAGTTTTCGTTAATATTGTAGTTTGTAGTGTTTGTGTGTTATAATGTATGTATTTGCCTTGTATCCATAGTCCATGTACATAAGCCTTGATTTGTATTTTGTTCTATAGCTTATTCAATAGGAGTCAGGGTTAAAGACAACAGTCATCCTTCCATGAAGTAACATTTTACAAAATCAGGAACAGGAACTAACTGTGCACAGGACTAGGCTAAGCAACAAAAGTAAGACAAAGCTAAACAATCTCAGAAAGTTGACACAGCAACATCAGCGGTGGGACAGGAAGGCAGAGCAATGTTTGCCAGATGACCCAGAGACGTCAGGGGGCAGAGCAGGACATGGAGAAATGTTCTCAGACACTTCAGATGACATGGTGGCATAAGTGATGAAGCCGGAAGATGAAGCGATATCCTCAGATGATGTAGCAAAGTCAGCAGCAAGAAAGGAAGATGGAATGACATTCTCATAAGCATTGAATGATAAAGCAATGTCAGCAGCGGGACAGGACGAGAGTGTGAAAATATCCCTGCCTCCGTCAGGGAAAGTGGGTTGAACACTGGAGGTCTCCCTTTCTTTCTCTGGCTCAGGTGGCACCAATAAGCTGCTGTCAATTTTTACTTGCTTCCCCTGAGCCGTCCCACTAGCTATGGCCCTTCCTTTAAAAAAAAAATGACTTTGGGGAAGCCTTGTTATAGGAGCTGATCCACCCGCATCTCATTCTTTAACCTCACGTGCCGTAGTCCTGCATTATCTAATCCGTTTCATTCAGCTTCTGCCAGACTTGCTCAAGAAGTTGGATCTCATACATTTTCAGGTTTGAACAAAGCAATCAGATACAAGTGAAGATCTTCTTTGCTAAACATCATGAAGTCACATATAACAAAATCAAGAACAGGAACCAAAGTGATAACTGTGCACAGGACTAGGATAAAATAGCACACAAAGAGACAACAACAATGAGGATACAAAGCTACAGAAAACCTCCAACATTTTCTTCACACCTGACCTCAATCCCATATAATAACACACACACACAGTATACAAGGACTTAAGGTTCACTTTACCAATTATTACACTCTGTGTTTCCCACCAGATGTTTATTAATCCTGTAAATTTGACTGCATATTATTCTATCTGTTAATTGTTTTTGACTCTTGTCTTCATGCTGTTGCACTTGTTTGACTATTGTTTGTTTCATGTTTACTCCTTGCATACCTGTGCTTGTTTTTTTGCCAAAAAAAAAAAAAATCATGGACGCAGAAGAAGCAGCTCAGTTGCACAAAGCCTTGGAGAATTTGTCATATTACACCAACCAAGTTGCAGAAGCTCAAACAAGCTTGCCAACAAAACTTACCACATAAACACAAGCTTTCACCAGGTTTACGTTTCTCAGCAACAGTCAGAAGTTCCTTCACCTTGGTCAAAACCAGGCCCCAATTTCCTACCACACTCATCACCCACCCAGATAAATACTCTGGAGAACCCACAGAGTGCTAAAAAAAAAAAAAAAAAAATGCTTAGAAAACAAAGCTCTTGAATGGGCAATGGAGGTCTGGAATAGGGTTGCCAACCATCCTGTAAAAAAAAAAAAAGCAATCATCCCCTATTTGGAAGCTAAAAGTCCTACTGTAATGGGATGCTATTTGTACTGTATTTTTGACACTCAAAGTGAAATCTATGGGAGATACATATTACAGGTTAGACTGCGAAAACAGGGTAATTTGTATAAGTCAGTGTCTTAGGTTTCTAGACAGTAGAACTCCAGCCCCACTGACTTACCAGAGTGAAGTAAATAAATATGGGAACATCAACATCTCAAGCAAACTGCCTTGATGACCCAATATTCGTTAACCAACAGCATGGAAATATCCCCACATATGAACCAGGAATATGGCTCTTCACCAAGAACTTGCACCTGACAGTGGCAGGTGCAAAAAGCTAATTCATTGTGTTGATTCAGTGATATCACCATACAAATGGCAAGAAAAAGTTATAAAGTCAACCATCAGCTGGGAAATGTATGCTTACTGTTTTCTGAGGTTCTCAAGGGTCAGTATTAGAAAATTATCAGGAAAAAGTTTTAACAATCAACAGCGCTCGTTACAGTGAGATGTTTACCAAACACCTGAAGCCTAAACGTTGGATTAAATGCAGAGGACCGCTATCTAAGAGTGCTGTGATCTTGCATGACCGTGCACGTCCATACACTGCTGCCCACACTGTCGGCACTCTGCAAAAACTTTGTTTGCATTTTTAAAGCATCCCTCCTTTAGTTTTGATCTTGCTCCATCAGACTTTTACCTGTTTGGTCCTCTGATAGGATGACGGATAGGATTTCTGATGAATATATTATTCATACTGCCAATAACTACTGGACCTTTAAGGCAAGACTCGGAATAAGGCTTTAAAAATGGTTTTAAATGTTTGTCTGTTTTATTTTGCATTGGACTGAGGGTATCAAAGTTCGTTCAAGAGAATCAGCAAAATCCACAGTAATTTATGATATTAATTCACTGAATGAGGTGTTTAAGTTACAGTATATTAATCTAACATGCTACATAGTCCAATTACACATAGTGACTGTGTGGTCTCATTTTTGCACACACATTGCATTTCAGTGCCTGTGCTGTCCTGCTCAACTACTGCCACCTTGTGTTGAACAGAGGTGTCTGTATAAAGCATTATAAACAGCTGTTTGGCCTGAGCGGCAATGAATTAGTAAAACTGCTTTGAATTTTAACAGACAGTATGTCTATCAAAACACTTCTTATAAGACGTTTCCTTTTTCTAATTTATTGATTTGGTATAATCTGGTAAAAGAGCCTGTAAATAACTGATATATGTATGCAGTGTTTCTCCGTATCTGTCTTGACGCACCATCTGCTTTATGTCCTCCTCACTATATCACTATCTTTCCTTCTGTTTTACCTCTTTCTTCTCATCTTTATCTTCCTCCCCTCCATCCCCTTCACCCCTCTCTCCTTGTGGTTCCTCCTCATGTCCTCCCTTCCCATCTCCAATCACCCTCGCTCTCTCAGCCTCATCATCAGGGCTTCTGGCCCCCTCGGCCACAATGCCTTCCCAGCCATCGGTCTGCAGTTCCAGTTGCTCCACACGACTCATCATCTTGCGGACGCTAGACTCCAATTCGACCATCAACCTTGCTAACTTGGTCTGTAGTGTCTCCAGGCTAGACTCGATGCGCACCACTTTGTCCTCCATCTTCTCTTTTTCCTCCGCACCTTCATCTGGAATCTCTAGCATTCCCATCTTGATGAGGATCTGGCGCCCCTTTTCCTCCAAAAGGCGCTTGGCAGCTGGGAACTCGGACAGAGTTTCTGTTAGATCCTCCTTAGAAAGACTGAAAAGATCAGAGTAACCGATGCTGCGGATGTTTGCTGTGCGTCGGTTTCCTGATTTGTTGCCTAGGTGAGGTAAAATAGAGTAATGTCATAGGATTTAGGGTTATTTTTACTTTTTTATTATTAACAGTGCCTTGCCTCAAGTAGTTTCCCTTGTGATCATATTGTATTGTTACAACCTGTAGAGCTTGTGCAGCTCTTTGTCACATGCTTTTTGTTGATACGGCCTTCCTGCTTGTCATACTCACACATCTACATTCATCACCCTGCCTAGATTTTATGCTAAGTTCCAAAAATTGTGCTCTATTTGATTCTGTAATTCATTCATACAGCTGTTTTAAAATTGTTAAGAGACAAAGATCACTCACCCATTCATCGCCTACCACTTTATCCTCCTATCCCAGGAGACTTTGGCACGAGGCGGGGTATACCCTGGTCCATCACAGGACGCAAACATACACACACACACTCTTGTTTTTTGCACTCTTGCACCTCAGGTCTGTGGAGTTTGTATGTTCTCACTGAGCTTGGTGGGTTCCCTTCGGGTACTCTGGTTTCCTTCTACAGTCCAAAGACATGCTGATTAGGCTAATTGGTGTTTCCAGAATTGCCTGTAGTTTGTGTGTGCCCTGCAATGACTTGGCACCCTATCTAGTGTGTTCGCCGCCTCAAGCTCAAAGTCTCCTGGGATAGGATCTATGTCCCTTGCGACCCTGAATACAGGATAAAGTGGCATAGACGATGAGTGACTGATGATGACAACCTCTAGCTTTTACCTGCTGTTAAAGAATAGATGTTTGTCTTACTTTAGAGAGGTCAAACGAAAGTGGGGTAATGAATCCTTTGGAGTGCAGTGTTAAGCACTTCCTGATAGTTTAAGTTAAAAAAATCGTAAAAGTTTCTTAACAAGACTGTTAAGAGTTTTGCATAACAGTATGTAATTTTTTTTACTTTGGTTAATAACCATAAACTTGCAGGTAAAACTACTTAGATGAGTTTTAAACAGATTACTATGTCTACATCAGAAAATATTTATCACCTTGGGTAAGTATATTTTAGATCAGGGTGATTAAAACTGTATCATATTTCTTCTTTTGAATTCTGCAGTTCAGCACACAGCAACTCTGGTGCCACCTACTGTTTCACCTTCACAGGCAATATGGCAGCATCATCAGCATCAAGTGAGGCCAATAGTTACGTCACTCGCTCAAGTTCTATACCGTCAAATGGACTTAATTGGGATTTTATACAATAAATTTCACTTACAAAACCCATAATTTTACATAAAACTGTAATTTTTTTTATTACAAGACCAGAACAACATTATTTGACCCACTTTTTAACAGAAACTCAGCACTGTTCTTCCCCCTGAGAACACTGTCTTCACAGTGAATCATTGTGGTGGAAGGTCATGTTGTTTTCATCAACAATGACTGGAAAACTGGTCAGATTTTATGGCTGGAGTCAAATACTTGCCAACTGCAGGAAAAAAAAAAATCTTTTCTGGTCTGCGACTACACTTGAGAACCTTTTAGAATTTGTTACAATGATCCAGTCAATCTGAGTGAGAATCTGCGGCAAGAAAGCCATTGCTGTTGACGAGTGGTCTGTTAGAGAGCTATATTAAATGAACAGCAAAAAAACTGAATCTTGATATTTAGCATAATTTATGATGTCACTTATCATTGCAAAAGCCAAACATACTAATATTATGCCTAACCAAATAGGATATTTTGGTCTTATTTGCCTGTAACACAGATTTATTAATTCTGATTGGTTATTTTCAAGTGCTGCCGTTTGGTAGAATCTCTTAGAATTCTACCTATGCCCCATTTATTTTTGTGTTGTTTTATGGTATATATGGTACTGTAAATGTATGACTAATTTTATTCTTTTTTTTTTGGTGTATGTTGTAAGATATTTAACTCAGTTAAATTTCAGCTTTAGTGTACACAAAGATGGAAGACAAAGATGTTCCTACCTTTTATGTTAAGAATGCTGATCTCTCCAAAGAAGTTGCCATCACCAAGTACAGCATACTGAGTAACCCCATCATCTGCCACCACAGCCAACTTTCCCTCTTTAATGATGTACATCTCACGCCCTACATCACCTTTTCTACACACATACTCTCCAGGATTGTAAAACTACAAAATGCAATGAAAAACACCATTACAAAACAGATTAACTTTAACCTCGAATCTTTTTTTATTGTGAGCTTTAAATTTTAACCTGTGGGGTGAGCTTGAGCACCAGCTCTTCCAGCAAGCTACTCTCACAGTTCTGAAAGATGGTAACCTTGGACAGAGTGGGTAAGTGCACGCTCACAGCAATGGATGTCTGCAGCGTAACTGGCAGCTGCTGGAGGATTTCATTTTCCCGGGTGATCTTCCTGTTTCAGGGCAAAGCTAAATATCAACCAATGTTTTTCTGTTGCGCAAAATAATATGTATACAGTATAGCTGAATGAGTTACATATACAGGTTAATAGGTTTATCATAACAGCAAAGAAGACTCACTTGTAAATATGAAGATGTTGGTACCAGGTGTTGACACGGTTGTGTAGTGCTTTGTTGATTCGTCGACTTCGTAAGTAGCTCTTCACCAGCTCATGGTTGGGGAAGAAGACGTTGTCCCTGTTACGCAGGTTCATTACTACACTGCTTACATTTCCCACCACAGAGGCAAACACCAGCACAGCAGTCAAGAGGTCAGCAATCATGAAGAGATACTCCTTCTCACAACTTGGTTGAGGTGTGTCTCCTACTGTGGTGAGAATCAAAGTGGAAAACCAGAAGGAGAAAAAGTACTGATGTCGTGTGGAATTTAACAAACTGTTTGTGGTGTCAGGGTAGACCCATTCATCACTTCCAAAGCCAATATGTTGTGAGAGGGCAAAATAGAGGCACGCATTCCAGTGGATGAGGATAAAGATGAGGATCATTAGTTTGGATATGCGGAATACGTTTGGGTAGGCAGTACGTGTCTCCATGCGTTCCAAAGCCTCAGAGAGGCGAGGTAAACGCAGGAACCGGTTTATCCGCACAACAGGATACTGGACAAAATCATTCAAATAGAGCAGATCAGTGGGGAGCTGCGACAACAGATCCCAAAAAAACTGAGAGGAGCGCAGGTAGCGTTTCTTTAGCCGTGAGACATCTCGCACGAGGCTGCCCTGCTCCAAAAACCCTGTGGACAACAGAAGAGAGAAAAACATAAATTACTCGGTAATTTTTTCCTGTTTGGCAGAGGGGGAAAAAGAAGCAATTGACAAACTCTGGCAAGATTGTTGTGGTCCAATTTCAATTATTTTTGCCCAAATCTTAATTGTAAAACAGAACTACTGTATGCCTTTTTTCTCCATAAACACACCTATTTTATCTTATAAAGGACTTGCTGCTATAGTGACAGAGATGCACCTACTCTTAAACGTAAACTGTTACATTTAGGATAGAAACCCTAAAGTTTTGATTGGTATTTATGTTATTATTACCTATGTAAATTGAAATGTTAGCAACATTGAATGGAAAAACTGAAAATTTTACACTTACCAGTACGGATCTTGACAAATATGTCTGCCACATAGACCAGATCAGAAATGTAGTCTAAGGTGTACCAAACAGCCTGAAATTTCTTGTCAGCCTCATCAAAACAGACCCTTAAACAATATTTACAAAGGTTTAAGTAAACTACAGACATAGTAAGATAATTGCCTATGTGACGACAGGCAATTTTTCACCTTTACTTAATAAGCTTAATATCATTTTAATCTTCGTTGACTTAGTTGAAAAGTACATGCTTTGCAGCTAGGCTGTTTGTTATTCTTATATCATTATGATATTTCAGTCAGGGCGTATTCTGTCTTTAGATTGGATAAGATAAATCTCTTATTTCATAAATAAATGTCACATGATTCATTGTGGTTCTTATATTTACAATTACTTAAAGACTGATAACTCTGCATTTCAGATGTCTCTTAGGATTTGGGCATGAATCACATAAACATAAATTCACGGGTCTCTTTGAAGGCGACCACATCGCCTTACATCTGTTCACTGTGCATGTGTATGTGCCTCACCACTGATTATGCATGCTTTTAAAAGTCAATTACAATTAATTCTTCTTCGTTGTCTTTCGGCTATTCCCTTTCAGGGGCCGCCACAACGAATCATCTGCCTCCAACTAACTCTATCCTCTGCATCCTCTTCACTCACCCCGGCTAACTTCATGTCCTCTCTCACTGCATCCATAAATCTCCTCTTATGTGTAAACATGAGCGGATGTAATGAGCTTATCAGATTTTCACAGGTTTCATAACCAGTGGAGTGCAGCAACCTGAGGCCATATTAATGTTCAAAAATCTGTTCATTCCATTGATATATATATACAGTACCACTCAAACATTTGGACCCACCTTCTAATTCACTGTTTTTGTTTTGTGATTTAATTTATACATTCTAGAACAATACTGGGTATTTTAGAACTATGAAATAACACATGTGGAATTGTGTAGATAACAACAATAAAATGGTCAGTTGCTATTTTATGACATGAAGATCAGCTGTTTTGGAATAGTTTTTCCAAGAACAGTATTGTCAGGTGCATTTGCAAAACCCTTCAAGCATCATGATGAAACTAGTTCTCATGAAGAACATCCAAGGAAAGCAAGACCAAAACTTACCTCTGCTGCAGAGAAGTTTATTTGGAGTTACCAGCCTCAGAAATCACCAATTAACAGCACCTCAGATTAGAGCCATTATGAAGGCTTTACAGAGTGTAAGTATAGCGTTGTGTTAGCCAAAAAATGTTTTGCAAAGTAAAAAGAAATAAAAATCAGGAAAGTCTGTAGAATTAGAAGGTGTAGTCAAATGTTTTGGCAATGTCCTGTATTTACCCATGATTTATTCATTTGTAAATCTAACTGCATCCACACATACTGTATATGCTGGGATGTTCATGAATGATGAGTGGTTTGTGAATACAGATTAATCAATCTGTAAATAAATGTAAAACAAATACATATTTCTGTACATACTGAACAATAGATTTGTGAAGAGTTATTTATATGTGAATCCTAAAACACATTTGTAAATCATGTGACATTTATATGTTTATTGCTAAATATATTTGTGACCTCTGTGACATTTGTTTGTGAAATATGAAACTGATCTGACTCCACATTATTGACATCATAACACATCCTACCTGAAGATAATAACAACCCAGTTGTAGAAGATGGGAAAGATCATAACCTGCAACCAGCTATAGTAAAACTCTTCAGAGGGATCAATCACATACTCCTTCCAGCTAAGTGAGACAAGAAGAGAGAGATTATTGTATGTTGCCAACTGGTCACGAAAACAGCTCTGTACGTGTAATTTACTCTTTGCATAGCTGCTCAGTAGTCACTGTCATTCATTTTAACAGCACTTTACTGTAATGTGTCTTTAAGTAGAATGTTTAAAAGTAGAAACTGTTTTTAACGTTTTGATTTTTTTTACCTAAACTATGAATTGGTAACCTTAAATTACTGTAAAACACCACTATACATTTTTAGGAAAGGTCAAAATACTGAGCAATTGTACTTAAAGTATTGTAGTTAAAGTATAGATAAAAACCATACATAAGTTAAAAAAAAAAAAAAAAAAAAAAAAAGAAAGAGAGAGAGAGAGAAAAAATTAAAACGTTGAAAACAGTTTCTACTTTTAAACATAATCAAATATAAAAATGGTATGAATTTTAACTGCTGAAATAATCAATATTAACTTTAATACTTATCTAAAATTGTTGCTTTAATTTTATGTTTAATAACAACAAAACAACATTCAATTCCTGTAAGTTTCCATTTTTTAATCATAACTATAATTGGAGTTATTGTCTAGGCAGCAACTCATCTAATTCTAGCTAACAATTCATTCAAGACAGCAGGCTCACTTTACCAGTTAAGGATAGCAAATTAGCTAAACTTACCTCAACGTGCTTTTTTTCTTAATTTTTTGGAGCTCAGAATAGTCCAGCTCTGTTATTTTTTTTTACAATAAACACATTGTTCTTTAACTTTACTGCCAAATATAATTTAGAGGAAAAAAGTCTTGTGACAACAGGATATTGTAATGTGATAACGCATTAGCTACTGTACTTAGCTAGGATGTTGACTATTTATAATCCTGCTGTAAACTTGCAGTGTGTATCCTGCTGTGCGAAAATACTTGAAGCTACTGTATGTGATTATTTTTTTGGGGGGTTTGTTTCCTTATAATGACAAATGAATTAGCTAGATGACTTTGCTGCTTCTGGCAAATGCTTAAAAAAGTTAAATTATTTGAAAATTATATGATGCTGTATGTTTTGCTGTGTAGCTGCATTATAACCGGTAACAGATATTGCTAAATGATTAACACATTTACCTCTGATGGCACAATATATCTTGCAACACTAAACATGTTTAACAAAAATACAATATCATGCAAAACATGAGTCATTTAAGTCATATATTAGTCATATATGATATTGTGTCTCTTTAAATGTTTAGATCTCTTTCTCCTTATATACAGTTTGTGGTGTGTGTGTATATATATAAAATAATCAAAGAAACACTCACTTCACTTTTGTTTTCTGCTCCTTCTTTGCTTCTTTCTGTCCTTCTGCTTTTGCCACTTGTACTTCACCCTCTTTTTGTGTGCGATGCAAGCTAAGAACTTTAGTCCAGCGATTCATTGTAGAATTTACAGTGTACTGTATTTACAATTAGTCAATATGCACAGTAGTAGCAGAGCATGATCCCGGAATCCTTTTTTTTTTTTTTTTTTAAAGCAGAAGAACAATAATGTACTTAGATGGTATATGTGTGCATGTGTGTTTGGGTGCATGTGTGTGTGTGTGTGTGTGTGTGTGTGTGTGTGTGTGTGTGTGTGTGTGTGTGTGTGTGTGTGTGTGTGT
>JAQMYL010000035.1:9906411-9919766 GCA_030014365.1 Clarias pachynema
ATAATGTACTTAGATTGTATATGTGTGCTTGTGTGTTTGTGTGAATGTGTGTGTGTGTGTGTGTGTGTGTGTGTGTGTGTGTGTGTGTGTGTTTGCTTATGCAATGTTTGGCCTCATAACCCTATCTTCATAGTAACAAGCGAATCATCCTGGGCAGTACAGGAAGAAGGTGATGTTGGTTGCTGCAGTGACATCTCCCTAGAGGGACTCACATGAACAAGGTGCCTTACTGACACAGTAAAATGACTGAAACCCCCAGACGGTAAAGAATATTATATACAAAGATATATTTGTATATACTTGTGTGAAATTCTTGTCCTATATATAAGGCTGTACTATTCTGTGACTGAAACAAAATTGAAGGTTGTGCCTTAAATGAGAGAAGCTTTTATGCAGCAGCAAGTTGTTTTATGTAATTTTATAGGTTTTATAATCTATTGCACAGTGTAGTCATCTTATGACTGTGGGAAAGAATGACCTGACAAGGCATGTCTTGGTACAGTCGTGTCATTTTGTCTTTTATGGTGCTATTTTACAAGTAGAAATTTTGCCCAAACCCCTTTAAGTCCCTTTGAACTATTATCCCCCTCCCTTGTTTTACAGTTCCCGTGTCTCAGCTTGGTGAGAATTCCTTGCCGAAAATTCCTGGCCGTTCTACCCTTCATGCTAAACTCCACCAGGTGGCAGCATGCTGAACAAATGACTTTCTCTCATTCGCTATGCTGTTTATCCTATACATGGTCACAAGAAGCCTGGAGCCTCTGCCAGTGGACTTGGGGCATGATGTGGGGCTCAGCCCAGACAGGGTGCCAATCCATCAAAGGTCAATTAGTGTAATTACCAATTACCAATTAGTCTAATCTTCATCTCTTTAGACTGTGGATACCAAGAAGAAACCCACCAAGAATTGGAAGAACGCACAAACTCCATGCACACAGACCAAAGGCGGGAATCGACCCTCAAGGTGAGAGGACACAGTACTAAAAATCAATCACTTGCTAGATGATCATATTTACAAGCAATAAAGGAACATATCCTCATCATTTTATATTCAGTTCCCCTAACAACTTCCTACCTGTGTATAGTTCCTATACACAGATATGAAAGAAATAAATAGACACCCAAAGTTTGTACTGTAGTTATTTGGGTAGTCGGTTAAAATTAACTACAATTCAGTTTACCGTATTGCCTATTTAGTGCTGAAAAAAGGATAATACACTCCATACTACACAATCCTGAGCTATATATATATATGTTTATTTAAAAAAGAGCAAAACAAATCAAGGGTAAAATGCTCTGAACTTTAAAGGCTACGTAACAGCAACAGTCAGTTGTTATTTTAAAGCAAAATTCAGCTGTCCTGGAATAGTTATCAAAGAACAGCATTGTTAAGTGCATTTGCAAAACACCATGATGAAACTGGCTCTCATGAAGATTGTCCCAGGAAAGCAAGACCAAAACTTACCTCTGCTGCGGAGGAGAAGTTCATTTAGAGTTACCAGCCTCAGAAATGACCAATTAACTGATGAGAGCTGTTATTAAGGCTTTACAGAGCATAAGCATCAGACGCATCTCAATATCAACTGTTTAAAGAAGATTGTTGCGTACTTTGAATTATTTTAAAATGTAGAAAGAAATAGAAATCAGGAAAGACCTTGGAATTAGAAAGTGTGTCCAAACGTTTGATATTACAATGCACTTTTAATACAAATAAAGTGTATAATTTAGTAACCTGTTTGCAGTATAAGCTACTGGCTTATTGGCACTGACTGGTGGATTAGTGGTTAGCACTGTCACCTTGCACCTCCAAGGTCCTTGTTCAAATCACAGAATTCTCTGAGGAAAATCAACCGAGCATGGAGAAAAAGTGCAAAATCCATACACACCCGAGGTGAGAATGAAACCCAGACCCTGAAGGTGCAAGGCGATATGGCTATCCACTCAGCAACCTACATAATCTAAGGCTAATGATGAACGAATGATAAAAAGCAAGTTGTTATTTGATATAGAAAAATGTTTAATCATTAATATGGTGCATCTTTTATTCAACATTTAAAGGAAGAGTCTCAGGTGTAAAGCTTTCTGAGTAATTAGTTATTAATATTTAATAATATAGAACTATTCTTATGGAATATGGCTATATTTCATAAATTTCCCTCTCCCTCAGATCAACCCAACATGAGTTGAACCCTGAGCAGGACAGAGGTGTGTCTGATTAATCAGTGCATGAGTAGCGGTTCGAGACGTCACATCGTCCCTTTGCGTGTGGGTGTGTGCTTGAGGAGCCTTATTTATTTTCCCACTCGAATTCGGACCAGCCCTTGCGTCTTGCGCAAGAGCTGGCTCTTAGCTCTGATTGGCAGGATCGCTCATAAGCAAGGCGTACTGACCAATCCTAGAGCAGGGGGCGGGATTTGACCGAATACGGGTAAGGAAAAATAATGCATCGGAGGAACTCGAGAAAGAAGATGGCTGCGCGAGGAGAGAGGGAATGAGCTGGGAGAGATAGAGAGATTTGATGGTGGAGGACAGTCCCACTGCAGCGCGAGACGGAGACAGAAAACGAGTCGTGCACGAGCGGAACCGGTGGCGTTTCTGATACTGTCTTCCTCTTCTGTTAGACGTTATTCGGTCGAGAGTGAAGAGCTGAGCCGCTTGCCTTTGGCTAACTGCAGAGCCAGGACTAGCTAACAGTTATTCCTTCAATATTATTGGCGTCTCCTCCTCGTCCTCGTCCTCTAGTGAACCTGTGTGGAAGGAAACCGGCTTTAATCAGTAAGGTGAGTATTTTGGTTCTCTGGTTCAGAGACCTGGGGTTTCCTGTTAATTACCCCCCTCCCATATTCCAGCTGAGCCTCAGAGCGAGCTAATGTTAGCTAACACACAACACTGTGGTGCATGACAGCAATGATTAACGTCAGCTGTGTGGAAAGTGTTTACTCATCATCGTCACTGCACAGCTAGCTAACCTACTGTGTGTGTGTGTGTGTGTGTGTGTGTGGCTAGCTGGCACTGTCTGTGTGTAACGGTCCTTTCCTCAGGGTGCCTATGAAACAGCAAAATGTCCCCAGGATTTCCTAAGAAGGTGTGTGTGTGTGTGTGTGTGTGTGTGTGTGTGTGTGTGTGTGTATATATCAGCATACCAGTGTTTATACCAGCAGCCTACCTGTTTGAACACAAACACTTGTACATTACTCCTGTACTGTGTAGGCCCTGAAAACAGAGGACTAGAGACATTACTGTTGCAGGTCACATTCCTCGAGTGATCAAAGTTCACCCTCATCATCTATACAGTACCCCGTATACGAGGTTGCGGGGCCCTGGAGCCTATCCCATTAGTCTTGGGGCACAAGGCAGGGGGTATACCCTGGATGGGTAAACCCACTCGTATACACACACATTTAAGACACTGTGGAACATTTGGGACCTAATTAGCCTAATCTCCCCAAGCACGGGGCGAACATACAAACTCCATGCACGCAGACCCGAGGTGTGAACGCACCTTGTCTCTGGAGGGGAAGGGTGACGGTGCTAACCACTAAGCTGCTCAAAGTTCGGTCATACTGAAGTAGTAATAATATTAACAAAGAAATAAACTACAAACATGACAGTATGCTTTTGCATAAACAATTGCACAATCACATATACCTATTATTATTATTATTATCATCATCACTGGAGTGCCTATTATCGCAGTCAAGAAAGTCTGTGTGTCTTCTGTATCCTCGATAATGTGTAATGTAAAGATAAATCTTTTTCTACTTCTGGCTCTTCCTGTTTTGGAGTCGCCAAGACTGATAACAGAGTCTGTATATTTGATTTGGTCTGATCCTAACTGTGATCAGACTGTGACTAGCACTTGGAGTGCTCCTGTGCGACCCCCCCCCCCCCAGTTGCTCGCTGGGCATTGACCAGGACGCATCCTAAAACATAAAGTATTTATTATAATCTTTTTCTAGTTATTAAATCAAGTATAAAGAGAAACACTCCAGGGGAAAAAACAACAAAGTCTAGATTCTGTACAAAGGTGCAACAGTATTGCTTTTTTTGTATACCTTAGTTGTATAAATAACCTGGAAGATACACTTCCTGGCCAAAAAACCTAGAGTGTCACTATTTGAGAAGGGTCCAATTTTTGGGCTGCATCAAATATAAAACAACTAAGGAGCTGGAACTGGGTTAAGCACCCTTCAAACATTATCAAAACCTGGAAGAATAGTGCTGAACCGTCAGCTTTGTGAAAGAAATGTGGTTGGGAAGAAATGACCAATTGACATCAATTAAACAATTGGTGAAGTTGCATGATAAAAATCAACAAAAAAAGACATATCTATGTTTAATAGTGAAAGTAAGCGCATTTCCATATACACATGGAAAAGGCACCCATCGCTCTTGCCTTTTCCAGAGCTATCAGGGTAAGAAGGGAAGCACATGAATCGATGCACCCACCCTGCATAGTGCCCGCTCTACAAGGCTGTGAAGGTGGTGTTGTGAGGTTCTGCGGTTGCTTCAGTTGGTCAGGTCTAGACTCAGTTATGTGATGTTATGTGATGTAATGTTATGTGGCAATAAAATGAAGTCAGCTGATGACCTGAATGTCCCGAATAACCAGATTATCACATTTATGAAGTTATTTTTCCCTGATGATTCGGCTATATTACAGGACTAAATTTGTGAAAGTGTGGTTCTGGAAGCATGGAGTCATTTTCACACATGAACTAGCCACCACATGGCATGCAGTAATCAAAGCTAAAGGTGACTGAATTCAATCTTAGAGTCTGTGACTTTTCTTGGCTAGGCAGTGTATGTAAAACATAAAATATAGACCTACAAATTAAACTCCCTTAGAAAACGTTGATAAAGGCTCTGAAAATAATCATGTGGAAAATGGGCTTCCCAGTTGGCTTTTTTTTTTGTTTGCTTGTGTGACCTGTCAGTCATTTTACGAACACTGTATTGACAGTTTAAACCCTTTAGAATGGAAAATAATCATTCAAACATTGAACCCACATAACTGTTAAAGATCTAATGTTGGTGAAAATGATTACTCTTATCTAATGCACCTTTAAAAGGATTAATGATGCATTAGACACAACACTAAGCACAGGCTTCACTTCCATACGGTACATGTCATGGTGATGTAACCTACTAATAATAAAGCCACAACATTTACAAGAATCATATATCATCATAAATGTCAAAGGAATCAGTTTGTGTTAGTATGAAGAGATTTTACTGTGACAACTAAGCACTCAGACATTTAGTGAAAAATATTGTCAAACAGAAACATTTGGTAATTAGGGCGCTAGGTGTAGTGCCTGTAGCTTGGTCAAAGATTTCACACTAATTCTTACAGGTGTTTGTTCAAAATACCTCAGTTAAATTGTAATTACCCTTCCAGTGTATTGTTTTTCCTAACAGCAATGACTCAAGACCACCCTGAATCGAGCTTGGTCTATATTTGTGAGATGTTTCAGTTAAAAATTAAAACTTGCATCCCACTCATACTTCTATAATAGTGTTCCTGCTTTAGTTTTGCACTAGATCTACAAAAATTATGTGCCCAAGAAGTAGGGCTGAACAACAAATTTAAACAACAACAAGAAATCATGTGATTATTTTTACACATATTGCAACTACGATTTTAACTGCGATCTAACTGTAACTATTAAATGTGCCATTTTGTATGTATCTGGGCTAACAACAAATAATGTCCAACAGTGGTAATCCAGCGACGTTGAGGCCGAAACAAATTCTTAACTTAATGACAAACTACATAAATTCTTGATTATGTGTATACTTCTTGTACTAAATTAATGAGGGCAGGGGTAGTTCAGTGGTTAATGCACTGGATCAAGTTCTCAAGTTCAAACCCTACCACCGGCACTGTGGGGCCCTCGAGCAAGGTCCTTTACCCTCAACTGCTCAGATGTGTAATGAGATTAAACAAAAATGATAATGTAATTCGCTCTGGATAAGTGTAAATGCATATACTACAGTGCAGCCTTTTGTGATTAAATAATTGCACAGGTCCATATTGCGATTTTGATTTTTATGCGATTCTTTGTACAGCTGAACCAAGAAGCACATGCAAAATATTTGTGTCTATATATGTTAAACTGGATGGCATGGTGGCATAGAGTGTACCGTTGCCACTTCATAGCCCCAGGATCCACACTTTAATCCAGTACTTTGTATGTCCTCCCTGTGTCTTTGTGGGTTTTAACTAGGTTCAACAATTTCCTCTTACTTTTCAAAAGCATGAGAATGAGTGGATTGGCTACACTAAATTAGACATGGAACTACCTTTTAGGTGCATAAATAAAATTCATGTTTTGCCTACTTTTCTTAAAGACTGAGAGACAGAGTTTGGCCAGGGGAGTAATGCTGGACTACACTGATTAAACAAACAAACAAACAGAAATTTTGGTTGTCCTGGATCTCTGCCCCATTGATACTACAGCATTTAGTTATACTGTGACCTGGCTCATAGTGTGTCCTAAAGTACACTCACAGTAGTCTGCATAACTATATTTAAGGAACAGATACTGCTCAAGGCACATTTTGCCTGTGTAAGCGTGCATGTTTATGAAAAAAAAAAAAAAAAAAAACAAGTGCACGGTGGTGTAGCGGGTACTTCCTCACACAGTTCTATTTGAAACAGTAGCTGAAATTAAATGAGTGAAGGTATATTTCGCTTACTTTCGCTTACTACATCGATCACCTGGCTCAAGTGCAAAACAGTAGAAGAGGGACACCAGTGAGGTTGTCTTGTAGTTTTTTCAGAGATGAACTCATTGTTTCTAAACTAGTTACCCTTTCCTCTGAGAAAGTCAAGTCAGAACTTGAATTCTCTCAGTGAGTAAGCAAGGATGAGTAAGGACGGGTGGACGCCTTTGCTTAGTTTGACTGTACGTTACACTTGACAGTTGTCGACAGTGCCTAAGGGGAGGCTGATCAACTTGGTAACTCAGGATCAAGCGCATGTCTCTCTCTGCCACGCAAGCCTGTTGCAAATTCATCTTGCGTCTTCTCCTACACGCAGCGTGCGGATAGTGCTGAGATCGAAGCTCACGGTGAGTCATGTCGGAGGCCTGCAGTTCATAATGGGTTTGCTTCCTTGTGGAGCGTAATAGCTGTGTGCCATAAAACCCTGCACAAACATAAACCAAAACCACACAATGAAGCACTGGCTGTTCTGGATAGAGCTGTCATAAAGCTTAGCACACTCACAAGTGCATAAGAGGCAGTTTTGCTTTTTATTGTGCAGCTGACTGTACTTTGATCACTTACTTATCGTACTGAAATGTGACCTGCAGTAATAATAATCACCTGTTTCCTTTACCTTTAACTAGATATATCAAGAATCTGATACTTGGACAAAAACCAGTCAGGTGGATCAGATATCAGAGAAAACATATTGAGTGCTGTAACAAATGGCGAAGATAGGAATTGGATTAAAAATCTTTTTTTTTTTTTTTTTTTAACAGACTGGTGCGCAGTCATGTTGGAACAGGAAGGGCCCATCCCCAAACTGTTCCCACAAAGTTGATTCAGATTGAAAATGTCTTGGTATGCTGAAGAATTTAAAGTTCCTTTCACTCGAGGTAAGGGGTGAACACCAACCCCACACCAGTTCCAACATGACCACGCACCAGTGCACAAAGCATGGTCCTGCTCAGTCCTGACCTCAACCCGATAGAACACCTTTGGGATGAATTAGAGCGGAGACTGCGAGCCAGGCCTTCTCTTCCAACATCAGTGTCTCCTGGTAGAATGGTCAAGTAAGCGCTTACTTTCCGCTTACTACATTGATCACCTGGCTCAAGTGCAAAACAGTAGAAGAGGGGCACCAGTGAGGTTGTCTTGTAGTTTTTTCAGAGATGAAACACGCTCCTAGACTTTGTGGAAAGACTTCCCAGAAGAGTTGAAGCTATTATAGCTACAAAGGGTGGGCCAGCATCATATTAGACCCTATGGATTAAGAATTGGATGTTAATCAAGTTCATATACATGTGAAGGCAGGCGAGTGGATACTTTTGGCAATATAGTGTGTGTGTATGCACGTTTGAGCGTGTGTATATGAGCGAGAGAGAGATTTATAACTGTAAAAAGTAACTATTCCAAACAGTAGTGCACAAATTATAATTATGATATGAGAAAGTACTATACATTTAAAATGTTTATTTATTTATTGGAAGGCAACATCTGCAACATATTCTATTTTCTTAATTATGTCATGTAGATTATTATCATGAAACTGAAACCATTAAAATAGTCTATGCTTGTCTATAGAGCATTAACTAGCATAATAATAATAATAATAACTTATCTATAATGCGACTGTCCTACTATACTCACTCGTTATAACAGGCACCACATGGAACAAGGGTGAGTCAATGAAAAATAAATCGAAACTCTGCACCGAAAGTTTTTAAATAAACACACACATCAGTCACTTTGTATTTGGCGAATCAGTCACGGCTACTCGTTAGTAAGCAGCGGGGGCAGGCATTTCTTTATAAATATCAGAATTTCTGCATTTTTAAAAGGCAGACTGTTCAGCCGTGCTGAATAGACACTCACATGCATGGCCAGAGCCGGAAGCTGCTCTTTATTTTCTTAATTTTTTTTTTACTCAGGGATTATGTTATAGGTAGTTGAGTGAGGGTTGACTTACAAGATTTAGCTCCTGCCTTTGCAGATAACTTGTCATACTTAAATTATACATGGTGCTTTGTTCTTAACTGGCGAATAACGTTTGTTGTTTTAAAACTTTTGCCAGATGTTTCCTCACATGGTTTTTTGCTTTAGAAAAAAACATTTGACCACTTTTACTTGCTTTTAGTATTTGACTTGCTGATATTCCCAGAGTGGCGACGGAATGTTGATGTTACTATCGACGCATGTATTTTGAGTTATCACAATAATATCATTTTATGTGATGAGCTAGAAGAGAGACAACCAGTCTGTAAAAAAATTAAGTGATTATCAGACACTTTCGATCAGTGGCTGATCGATCGGACCTTTAAATGATATTGTGCCATCTCTACCCTTTAACCTGGCGTACTGACCAGAAGGAGCTCTCTTACTGTAACCGGCTAAAAAAAAAACTGCTTTCTTTTGCCCTGTTCTTTACAATGTTCTTCCATTCCCATAATTACAGGGTCAGCTCTTGTGTGTGATGTGATGATGTTGGAAGTCCGTGCTCCTTTGCAGCCGTTGTGCCACTCGCAGAAAATAGCCGAACCCTTCATGACAAACATGCTATCCCGAGACTCTTTGTTGTTGCTCGTGACCTTTCCTGACTCTGAGCCTGTTTTTACCCCTCTTCAGTGACCCAGTCAGTAGCCTGTGGTGTGATCTGTATGTGCAGTAGTGTGACATGGCCAACTTCTGATTCTGCAGTGACTTGCTAGTATCAGCTCTCTGGCTAATGATTTATTAAGTCCCGAGTGCGGAAATGACTTTGTAAGAAAGGTCCTTCTCTGAATTCGTACCTCCTTTATGATTTACAAGCTGTTCACAGTTCTGTAGCTTTCTTTGCACATAATGCTATATAGTTACTTTTCCTTGAAATTATGTTATGTAAACGATTTTTATGGGTGTATTCCAAAAAAAGTATTGGTAGATAAAGCCAGCACCTCATGTCTCTTCAACTGTGTGTGTGTATATAGATAGATCATCTTCTCTGTCTTGGATAACCTGACTACACCGCCCAAAATATCACCACGGTGGCTTCCTGTTTTTTTTTTTTTTTTTCCGTCACTGTGTGGTCTACAAAATAACCCCTAACCACTAAACAAGACGTACGGGACATTTCATGGTGTATGAGTTTTGTATGCATCTCTATCAGGAGTGACTGAAATACACTTAACCCTGAATTATTCAGAGCATGTCAAGTCATGATACAGAATGCAGGGAGCACTGAGCTGGAAGTAAACGAACTGCACAAAGAATCAAAGCTTCAGATAATCAGAGAAAATTAGGGCTGCTCCAGTAACTCTATCTGCAACTGTGTGATGTGACATGATCACAGCAGTTACAGTCGACTGTTATTCTAAGCATTTACACAAAATCACAAGTTGACTACATGAATTAAATGAAAGAAATAAAATATTCTTGTTTTTGAAAGTTGAGTAAAACAGTCATATCCATTTTTACACGATGAACATAACGTGTTAGTAAATGTGTGACGAGATAGAAGAATGTATGTGGGGCGTTCGAGTCAAACTGGGACTAGTGATGAAAGTTCTTGTTAATGAAGGTATATAACTGAACGACATTTGCAGAAGACATCAGGCACTGTACGGTGACGTTTTTAAAGGCGGCTATATGTCCATGAATGATGATCCTGGCTGAGGTGGCTCGGAGCCCACTGCAGTCGTTCCTGTGAACGGTCAGCGAGTGGAACGCTTGCTCTTTGCAAATCGATGGATAGCTTATAGCCAATTTCCCCCTGTCTGTGGGAACTGTACATACATTCATTCGTGAACACCGCTGGGAGTTATCGCCACATCCCCCGTACAGACCTGACTTCACTCAGAACAATTTCCCACATGTTTGGGCCATTAAAGGAATTCCTGGGAGGCCAGGTCCTGATCCTGGCTCCGGTGTAGTCAGAAAACTTTCTATCTTGATGATATCCAAGCACTATTCAACCACTCGGAAAAGTGCATTAGTGTAGCAGCGGATTATGTAAAGAAGTAGGGAGTTTTTTTACTCTCATTACTGTTCTGTTGTCACACACAATCAAAAGTCCACTCCTTATATATCAGTTAACATATAAGACGCACAGTATGTAGAGCTCCAACATGTGCGTGCATTTTTATACTGCTCTTGGTTCAACAGTGTCAGTGTAGCCTTTGTACGATTCAGTCAGACTCAGCTGGATATCATTTATTTTTGTAAATATTGTATTGCAGCTGGGGTTTAGTGATGGACATCTTATTAGTGCAACCTTTAAACAGTGCTCGGACTCTGTTTAAGTTTTCCTTACATTTTGTCATGGACTGTCATGTGTGTGTGTCTTTGTGTGTTTGTGTGTGTTGGTTTTGTTTGCAAAGGTCAGGCAAATAAAGCAGTTGTTGACTTTCTGTGGTTTTGTGGTTTTACAGTTCAATAAAGAAAAGACTGCAACTTAAAGAGTTGAGTGTTCTGCATTCCCACAAAGGCACACAGAGCAATATTTTTTTCTTTTGTATAGTACAACTGTGTATACTACTTTAAGCAGCCTGTGCACCCTCATGATCTGTTTATCAGCCTCACCTGTGTCATACAATATGTAAGTCAATCTGCTATTATCATGATTCACACGTTTATTATACACATGATATTATTGTGGACACATTAGGGACCATATTGTAGAGTTCTCATTTAAGAACCGTGCCCAAGTCTGCTGGAAAAGGTGGTCTCGAGAACAGTACAGAATACTTGGGCATGGATCAAATCCTATTTGGAAGCCATTTGTACCTGAGAACGGAAGTAGCTCGCTGTTCTCAGTGCCGTCGGTCTACTTCAAAAGTTTCAGAACAACCCAAAGTCATAAAAGATAAAAGTAGGAAGGCATGCGAGTGGGTTGCTCGTGACATTTTTTTCCTGAAGTATAAATAAAATTAGGCATAGAGTGAAGGTTAACTTCCTCGTTCTTTTCTTCTCTTATGTTTAATGGTTAATGGTTGGCTCACAAACCAATACTCACAAATGCACATACTGCTGCCACCTGCTGTATCTGTAAATATGCAAGTATACCTGAGAACGGAGAGCGAAAATAATGTGAATGCTGGTCAGCCGGGGAGTGGCGAGGGGAAAGCAATCGTTTCTGAATTACGGAATAAATCAATCTTGCCTACTGTCAGAACGCCGCAATGTAGCCAGGACAAGCAGAGTTCATGTCTCCCTTTTTGTTACAATAATTTCTACTTTTTTTTAGGGAAAGATTTCCACTAGATTTGTTCACCATGACTGTGGGATTTGAGTTTATTTATCTTTAGAGTGTTATTCAGAGTATACGGACAGATTTTGGGTGAGGAGGTCAGGTGTGCAGTCAGTGTTCCAGTTCATCTCGGAAGTTTTCAGCGGGGTTGAGGTCAGGGCTCTGTGCAGGACACTCAAGTTTTTCCAGGCTAACCTTAGCACATCATTGTCGTGCTGGAATGTTTTTAGGCTTTTTAGTTCTAGTGAAGGGCGGCAACGGTGGTGTAGTGGTTAGCACTGTCGCCTTGAACCACCAGGGTCCGGGTTCGATTCCTGGCCAGGCTCGATTCCTGTCTCTGTGTGCATTGAGTTCTCCCCGTGCTTGGTAGGTTTCCTCCGGGTACTCCGGTTTTTCCTCCCACATTCCAAAGATATGCAGGTTAGGCTAATTGGCGTTCTCAAATTGCCTGTAGTGTGTGAATGAGAGTGTGTGTGTGTGTATATGTGTGTGTGCCCTGAGATGGATTGGCACCCTGTCCAGGGTATACCCTGCCTCGTGCCCTAAGTCTCCTGGGATAGGCTCCAGGTCACCGCGACCCTGAATACAGGATAAAGTGGTATAGAAGATGAGTGAGTGAGTGAGCTCTATTGAAGGAAAATTGTAATGCTACAGCATGCAAAAACATTCTGTGCAATTGTGGCAGTTATTATGAGAGTCAGTATTTCCTCTAGAAATGTTATGGTTAATTATTTCTTGCAAGACTTTTGTTTGGTATTTTCCATGTAAATTTTGAGTAAAATAAGTGGAGAATTAAAAAGATGTATTTATTGTACATAAATAACTGTCAAACCTAATAATTAAATCACAATTAAAGAATCATAACCAATGTTAATTAAAATTTTTTAAATATAAATCTATGACTCATTGCAGAAAATGTAACATGAAAACGTTCTTATTATATTATAATATATTATATCTCTATATCTCCATCTGGGTTTTCTTTATCTTTGATCTTAATTAAAACATTATCCCAGTAAACAGGAAGTCTGATCTTATTACACAAGGCGATTTATGAAGTGCCATAGAAAAGAAATGCGATACATCAATCAAATTTTTTCACCATCGCTATTATATTTAGGTTTATTTTATTTAAATGGTTGTTGGGATGGTTGGTTATATTAAAAATACTTCAGTATCCTCAGATAATCCACAGATTAATCCAGCACTACATCAGTATTCACTAGGGATGCTCATATTGACCGTTTAACCGTTAACCGAAAGAATGAATTTTGACCGAATATTACTATCAGTTAAACGGTTTAAAATGTTTATATATATATTTTAATTATTATTATTATTATTAGTAGTAGTAGTAGTAGTATAAAGTTTTGCGGCATAAATATGCTACACATACGCTATTTCGTTAACTCACGGGGCG
>JAQMYL010000035.1:9921647-9943721 GCA_030014365.1 Clarias pachynema
TACTTTTTATCATCACAAACAAGTATTTCTTTTTATAAAAATCTTTGCCTTGTAAAGATTCTGAGCATGTGCCTATACTATAGTATCTTAATTTTTAAGGCCAAATCTGTCATCTGTCACCCTTTAATTTTTGTGGCTTCAGTCATTGTTGGGATACTCTTTTAAAGCTGGCAGCATTAACAGCTTATATCAAAATATATATCGTTACCGTTCAATATGGGGAAAAATTATCGAGATTACTTTTTTGCCATATCGCCCAGCCCTACAAGAACATAATAAAAGGGCTATATAACAGGCTCAGAAAGACATTTGATGGAAACAATTGATGGAGATCATTTAAACACTTGGTGAAGTTGCATAGTAAAAAAAGTCAACAATAAAAATCATAGCTATGTTTTAGTAGTGAAATTAAGAGCATTTCCACACACAGTACATGTACATTTTGCAGTTCGAGTATGTTGCTTTCAGGGTTTTTTTTTAACTGTAGTTAAGAATTTAGGCCATTATTTTTAACTGTTTAAATGTTTGACCCTCTCTTGGGTTAATTTAATAGTTCCTGCTCAAGATATCAGAATATAAAATTCAGTATTAAAGGAAACAGTATGTAATTATTGAGTATGCAATGCATTATAAACAGGCTGAGGACATAATTCAACCCTGAGCACATAGACAAGGTAGGGCATTTATTTGGTCTCACATTTTTTGTGGAAGTTAGCGAATGATGCTCAGCCTAGTCATTGTTGTGTTGAGTTTGTATGTTTACCGAGATGTGAACATGTTTGGCCAAATAATGAGCTCTAGCTATGTGTAACTGGTAGTGGTTAGTTTTTTATTTAATTTTTATTTTTTTACTTCAAGTTTGGCTAGATTTTGGTCTGTGTTGTTAATTGACTGGCTTTTAGCTAGCTAGTTAGAAATGGAAGGCTAGATTAATACAGCCATGCAGCTGTGTGTAGCTTTAATAAACAGCATCAAGTTGGCTCGGGGGTCATTGAGAGATTTCAGCACCACAAACATCGAAACTTTGACCTGAACTTATATTTCAGCTAGGTGTTAGACACTAAGTGATTAGTTGATTCTGTAGGTTGTACAATAATGTATTTATGATTTGACAAAAAGTACTGTAACAGCAAGTTGGTGATTTAAGAGCTCTGCTGCTTGACCAGACACTTACAGTGAGAGCCAACAGAAGTTTAGCATGAGCTTTAGCTGAAGTTTAGAGATTTAACTCTTTTACCCAATACCAGTCAAGTTCATTCTTCTGTACTACTACTAATAATAGACTATTTCTGTTCTTTGACTTTTGAATACATATACTTCATCTTACCCATGTATCAAAAGCTAAATCACATGTCGGTACACAATTGGTGTATGTCTACAGTTTAGGCTTGACTTTCACGCACTACACAGCCTTGAATTCTCCTTGAGCGTGTATTGTTGCTCTCACGGTCACAAGATTAATCCACACACTGAACAAGAGGCTGGCAACCAGATCTTGTTTTTCTGCAAATTTTCTTTTCCATTGGAATCAGATTCATTTAATAAGTTTCAAATGGACTGTGAATGTTATAACTCTAAAATTATAACTCTCTCAAAAATTGTCAATCCAGGACATGAAATACTTTTCTTGTGTTTTTGAGGGTTGAGAATGGCCTAGCTCTGAGCATCAACCCCTCGTTCAGCTGTCCAGTCATTGTGCAGAGGCAGATCAACTCAGCTGCCATTGCTCTAACTTAATTTGTGCCTTTGCCAGCAAATATAAATCATGTATTACTTTTCAGTCACCTCATGTATTGTAAGCTCTTGTTTAGCTCTTTGCTAACGGCAGTTTCAATGGATCCATGGATTGGATTTCAAACAGCAGTTGTAAAGTTTGGAGTTTTTAAATTTTGTAACAGGACACTCAGATGCTTCCAGCAAGGACATAAAGTTTCCTTATTCATTTTAAATATTGTTGAAGTGCTCATTTTGAATAGTTATTAAAATTATTTCTTTTTTTATTTCACTAAAAGTTCAATAGTTTATTCATTTATCTATTAAATATTTAACTAAATAGGAATTATTGGTTTAAATAAAGCATAGAATTAAGAAATAAAAACATGACAAAGCATGATTTTAAAGGGAGATACGATGAGGTATTCTGCTTATATCGGTTGCGTTTGCCAGTGCAATTTCAACTCTTATTTTTATGTACTTGAAGGTACAATTGATCTTGTGGAATGCCTTCTAAATAACTCACACCCGTCACGTAAATTATAC
Source organism: Clarias pachynema (assembly GCA_030014365.1). Classification (NCBI taxonomy): domain Eukaryota; kingdom Metazoa; phylum Chordata; class Actinopteri; order Siluriformes; family Clariidae; genus Clarias; species Clarias pachynema. The sequence goes on from JAQMYL010000035.1 coordinate 9,923,907, forward strand.
CCGAAAAAACACTTTGTCCTTCAGTAGACACTGCACATTTCCTGTTTTTTTTTTAGGCCAGGTGTTTTTTTTTTTTGAAGAAGAAGAAGAAGAACTGCGAGAGAATTTATTGTGCTTCTGCTATTAGTTAGGCAGGAAATGTTCTCGATGTTGTTCCTGATAGACAGACCAGATAAAAATTCTGGAGCAGATTTCATCTCTCTGGCTTCTGTTGTAGTGTAGTGACCTCACTTATCTGTAATTACTGTATGCTGATGAACAATAGTCTGCTGTCAGTCTGCTTTGCTTTCTAATGCCCAGCTCTCCATTTCATGGATTTTCCTATGAAAGGCTGCAGATTCAAATTCATGGCTTGCCATGGCACGAATACGCTCAGGTATCATTAGCTATGGTGTAGGTTGCGAAGTGCTTAAGCAGAGCTAATATGAAATATGATGACACTGTAAAGGCACAGTTGGCTTGATAGGGTGAGCGCAGGAATAATGATGATTACTTATGAATAGGTGATATTCTACAAGGTTCTATGGATCCTTACAGAGAGACCTACAATAACTGACAAAATGACTGAGAAGAACAACCATTGTCACAGTTATGGCACTTGTTACCTTCTTTCTATCACCTGACTGTGGATTTGCTACACTCCTAAGCTGTTGCTGTAGTGCCATATCAGTTCTCCGGGCACTGCACAATTCCAGATTTTTTGCAAGGGACTTTTATTTTGGCTCTTGTGTTGCCTTGCGTTTTTGTTTTCACAGTTCCTGTTTACATTACTGTTTACTTGGGCCTTCTGAAACCATTTTCAGAAACCATGTTCTGAAACCATTGCCCGGCTATGATCGACTGCATCTGCACATGGATAGGTCAGTGGAAAGTCTCTGTGGAGTCATAAAAAGTCATGCTCGAACAATTACATGAGTCACCCTGAGACACCCCTTTAAGCCACAGTCATGCTCACACTTGCCCAAGTCTCATAACAATTCATGAATTATTAGCAAAAATGGCGAAAGTGGCAACTGCGTTTAAGAAAAAGGAGTTGGCATTGGTGCATAGAGTGGAAAATATTTGAGATGTACAAATGGAGGCAAATCCACTGCTGTTATTATTGTCATTCCTGTTGTTAGATTTTTTCCAGTGGTGATTCTTAAAAATTTGTTACCACACCACCACCCTGTGAAACAGAGAAGAACTGCATGTTCTCCAACTACAATAATTTGGTATTTGCAGAGCACAGTCAGTAGTTGCATTTCTACAATCTGATTGTAATCATTCCCCATAAATGTTTACATGCATGCTGATCTGATAAGACTTGAGTTTACATGCAAATTTTGTGACCATGTGCAAAGTGGTATTTAATCTCCCGGAAGTATAACAGAAGAAAGAGAAGGGTTTTTTTTCCCCCTCTAATTTTGAGGTTAGGCTTCCCAGATTTTTTAGACGAATCCCGGCTTTTGCTTTAAAGAATTCAAGTTTCAGCCATGATTGGTTAGATGCATTAGTCTGTATGAAATGTAAGCCAATCAGTGCCTCTCCACAGTTTTAAATAAAGATTGGTTGGAGAGTTTTGTTTTACCTTGGAGTTTACCAATCAGCAATGGAAGTCCTCCCCCACCCGCTCCAGGAAACTCCTCACGTCGCCTAATGTTGCCTCAGTTAGGGGGAAAACATGTGCAGAAAGAATAGATATTAATTCTGAAGAGAGAAAAGTCTTAAGTGTTTACATGGCTGATATTTACCTAATAAATAAATCATCAAAGATTTACACCACCCATCTAGTTCTGATTAATAATTCAATCTGCTCCAGAACGGGTCAGGGTGTTTCAATTGAAGTGTTTACATGATGCATTTATGTTCTGATTTTGTAATTACCAGTGGACTTCTATGGTCTGTGTAAATGCCACTAGTGCTACTGTCAGTGTTAGCTGCATAGTCGTGATGGACAGATCATGGATTGTCTTGTGCTTTGAGACTCAGCACTGGCCTCTTATGCCATTTTAGCTTTTCTGCCTTGTGGCTCAAATGGCATACTGCCAACCTTTGGGGTGATTGAAGTCCTTTTTGGGAAGCAAGCCATCTTATATGAGATGTTGTTTTTTTTCCCCCTCAGGAAGCTTTTTCAGGATTTTTGGGTTTCATATAAAGCTATTGGAATTTAAAGTTCTATTTTCTTTTCATAAAAGGGTCCATAAGAATAAATAGAGATGCAGCTCAATTAATGTCACTTCTAACATCGGATTTCTCTTGCTCTCTCCCCTTGGGGGTTTGCAAATAATTCATTATTATTCGTATTTTCTCCTCAAAGGCATGACTTTAATTAAATAAGATCAGTGAGAATGCTTAAAGAAAAAAAACCTTGTCAGACATTAATGTCTTAAAGAACAGTGGTGCTTTGAACCTTAAATGTTCTAATGACACAGCAGCAGAATGTTCCTCTGTTTAAACTTTTCTGTGGACTCCGCCCTGCCATTACAAAAACTTCCTGGAATATCATGAGATGGTTTCCTTTTCATAATGGAATTTAAGCTTTTAATTCAGCTGTTTTTAATTCAAGAAATTTGATTAGAGTCAGCTGATACTTAAAAAAAACACTACAGTGAGTTTACATCATTTGATTAAGGGAAGCTGAGGAACAGACATCTCTTTAGGACAGTGGTTTCTATGCTAGAGATGTTTTTTATAAATGGGTTCACAAGGAAAATTCAAAACCTTATCTTTTGTTTCACTTATTTATTTTACAAATTAATATTATAAATGTGGAAGACAGATTTTGTGTGCTAAAAGTAAGAAATGTTACTGTGAATCACATTCCAATAAGCCATGTTTAAATTAAATCAAATTTAAATAAATTAAAAGGTCAGTTTTTAGTCCTTAAAGCACAACAGTTGAAATAGAAGAGGTTTCCCCATCCATCTTTGCTAAATATACTAGTGGTATGTTTCGAATTACATACTTTAATACCTTTACTTAATGCATATACAAATTTGTACCACCTGGCACAATAAGTTGGGTTTGATGCGCACTGTACCTAGCTTTAACTAGTGCAGGGCAAGTCTATCCATTTAAAAAAAAAAAAAAGAAAAAATTTATGGACTTATTCCCTTTCTCAGGGACTTGAATCAAGTTATTCAATCCTTTCAGCCACCACCCACCAATTTCTCCCGGTGGGGGACTGGCTCTCCAGTGGTTATTTGCCTTGCCCAAGGGCTTAACAGTGGCCACCTAACGGTGGCAGAGTTCAAACCCCCGACCCTCTGATCGGCAACCCTGAGCCTCAACCACAGAACGTCACTCAATACTTGTAGCAAAATATTCAGATATCACTACAGAGATATAGAATTTGTACAGGAATGAACAGTCAGATAACCAGGTTTATTTAAAATAGAATTCATCCATCCTAAGTGCTAAATCACCAGACATGATTACATAATTTCTAACTTACACGTATTCGACAGATGAAGTTGGGTTACTCGATGTTGCTATGTTTGGGTTTTGATAGCAACATGCTAGGTAGCTAATTTTGGAGAGTGATGTAAAACTTCAAAAACCAGCCATCTGTATACTCAGTGTTTTAGATTTAATAAATGAATATACAGTACAGTATGTTGATTAAGCTAAAGCTAATACTTGCATATACAGTATAGCTCATTTGACAGGAAGACATTTTACTTTGTTTATCTCTGATGCTGTGCAGAGCCATGTTGATTTGATTTGCTCTGTAAGCAGAAATGAACTTGCATTATGGGATTGTGAAATTAGGTTTTAGCTCTTGGCTATTTCATGCAGATTGACTTTTTGTGCACATGTAGCAATCCAAAACTTAGTGATGGTAATATAATGTAATTCCAAATAACACCACATCTTTTTTGTTAATGTTAAACTAGTTGGGAATACGGTTGGGAGTTGGGAATTCTAGACTCATGCGGTTTGGAAATCCCTACACAAACCAGTTTTTGGCTCTCTATTCTTACCAGCTCTCGGCTATCAAATCAGGGAATATTCAATTTTTTGCACTTACGTTACATATATGTATGTTGATAACGTAATAAAATGTTGTTTAACATTTAACGGAAAATTGCACTATTCTGTTAATATAAATCTAGAATTAAGGGTTAAAGTGTCTATTGTTTGCACCCCAAAATGTTTGAGAACTCCTATATTATAACAGTTTGAGTTATTATTATGTATGTAATGTCCAAATGTTTTGCCTATAACTTTTGTAAATTTTGCATAACTTTAGGAGATGTAAATCAGCAGAAGAGCTTTGATAAGCAATATGAGCAGATATGCATTAGATGTTGTGTGGGGGGGTGTGTTCATCTCCTTTTTTTTTTTCAGGGTGTATTTACTCCTTGTTGCATTGCAGGTGTGCAGGACACACCTGCAATGCCTGACTGCCTGACTCTCTCTCTCTCTGTAGGTATGGAGTGGTGTCGGCTACAGACTGGATGACACTGCTGACCTGTCTCAGTCCCATATTCTGACTGCCCGGCTATTCTGACAGTTCTTGCTGAGGACACCAGCGGGACTCTGCCCTTTTTATGCTCTCACCTCCCATTCTCTCTCGTGCACCTGTACACACTCCGTCTTTGGCTGCTTCTGTATTACATGCTCCCTTCCTTCCCCTCTTCCCCTCTCTTCTCCTCTCCTCACTTCTTTTCCCTTCCTCCTCCTCCTTTTCTTTCTTCCCTCCCTTTCTCTCCTCTGGTCTTTCCCTTTGTCCTGGAAGAGCCCCACCTAAAGAATTTTGACCTTAGGCCAAGAAGCTAAGATGAGCTGGCTGAGTCGTATAACTCCCAGGGGTCCAGATGGGCGGAGCAGTCGGAATGTTGCCCCATCTAGCCCATGCACTGCCGACCCCGAGACATGCTTGATGGTGTTCGAGAACCATTGGAGACAGGTGATATATAATCGCTAACATGCATAACTGTTGTGTTATGTACTGTACTGTTTCTAGTTGTAAAATATCTGACCAATAGACAACAAAATGAAGCACACGACTTGCTATGCACAGGCCCTGGCCATCACTTTTTCTTATTTTTTTCGCCACTCAGACAAGCTGCATCTATCCTCTCCTCCATCAACATAACCACTAATGTAATTTTCTCAAGTCTGGTATTATCAGTGATCTTCCCTCTCCTGAAGTTGGTTAAAAATCTCTGCATTCAGACAAAATCTATTGTTTGCTCAGCGTTTCAGTTCATAGATTACATAAAACTGATTGAAGTCGTTCAAGCCATTTGGGAATTGAGGAAATGGGAGGCACAAACTGCTGACATCGACCAGCACTCGTTAGTTGAAAAGGTTTCAGGGACAACAAAAGGATGTTGATACAGTACAAGAACATATCCTGTTCATCCAACTATGACTGCAAGACTTTTTATCTGTGCTTGGTTCAAGTGTGTAGAGCATCTTTGATTCTGTGACGAACACCATTGTTTATTAACTTTTGCGTCACCTTGATAATATATGAGTGTTTGTGCTCTTTATGTGTTCCACAGCTGTTAAATAACACATAGATTAAAGTCTGAATCCATAGGTATTTTTCCTTATATAAAATCAGGAGGGATTTAATCATTTATGTGCTGCTGTTTTTATCCTCTTTTCTTATCCTCTGTCTCTCATCTACATTCACAGGTGTCGTGGGTATTGGATCAGAGGGACTCTGTGGCAGGGGGAGCTGATGATTTGACAGCTGTGAGGAATCACACTGATCAAATGCTATGTCTGCTGGCAGAGGAAAGACCAGCAGGGGGCGACAATGATCCACCAGGTACAAAATAACCCATTTAAACACCATGTGTGGGTCTTTGAGCACATCTGTGATATGTGATACAAGTATTTTTAAACTGTGAACTCAGCTGAGTGGTTGCTAAAGAACAGGTCATGTTCTATCAATGGAACGGTCTTGTAACAGAAGATCTTTTTATTTCCCATATTAGCTTTGGTTTGAGAAATAAAATAGCATGTTAAAACACACTACAACTATAAAATTAACTGATGAAAAAGTGTCGCTGCATGATCTGCAGGTTGAGCTCAGGACCAATAACAGTGGTGATATTATAACATCTCGTCCTCAGCTTTAGGTCCTATTTTGGAGCTGGTGGTGTCTGAGAACATCCTGGAACGCCTGGTACAGTGGCATGTTCGCCGTGGTCTAGACCCTGACAGCCAAACGGCTCTGCTGAAGCTTTTTGAAATGCTGATTGGCCAATCCCATCAGCCCTTGCTCCAGATCAGCGCGGTGCTCCAGCCACTGCTCATCCTGCTGGGTGCCTGTGTAGACCCTCAGTTTGGCTGTCCCGCTAACCTGGAGGCCAGCCTCGTATTGCTGCTCAACCAGGTGTGGATGTATTCGCTTGCAGTTATTAAACCCTTTATTAAATCTATTGATTTTTGACTATTGAACCTTACATTTTTAAAATTAAAATATGTGTTGTTGTTGAGTGAAAAAATAGCAAGAGTTAAAAGGATATTCGTTGCTAAGAAAACCCATGGTAATAAATCTTTAGGGTTATTAAGATTAGAGTTAGGTTTGAGTTCAGTTTCTCATCCATATGTTTAACTTTATTTCAAGTAAATTCTTGTGTCTTAAGGTTTGTGTGTCCATGGCGAGGCAGCCTGCTGTGTTGGAGCTGTTGTTTAGGTGTGGTACAATCCAGCAGGGTCCCACAAACCTGTTGATTTTCTCACTGCTGGTACCGTTTATCCATCGAGATGGAGCTCTGGGACAACAAGCTCGCGATGCCTTGCTTTTGGTCATGGCTACCTCGGCCAGCAGCCACGCTGTGGCCCGCTACATCACTGAGAACTCCTACTTCTGTCCGGTAGGTTTGGATGCATGTGCCTTTGTATCAATCAGTCTCTGTCTCATTACTATATGCTTGTCTCTGTCTCGATGCTACACCACAACATGTCTGCCTCACCGCTACAAACTAGCTGAACTGGAAAGTTGAATCTATAACTCCATGCCCTAGGTACTTGCGACAGGCCTGAGTGCACTGTATTCCTCTCTGCCACGGAAGATTGAGGTGCGTGGTGATGACTGGCATGCCCTGCGGCGGGAGGACTGGATGGGCGTGTCCTCTCTGGTCCTTTTCATGAATAGTCTAGAGTTCTGTAACGCCGTGGTACAGGTGGCACACCCACTTGTCCGCTGCCAGCTAACTGATTACCTCCACAATGGCTTCCTGGTACCAGTCATGGGTCCTGCCCTGCACAAGGTGACACACTGTTCTTCACCCCACCGTATGCTCTATGTGTGGTGATGTGTCTAATATTATATTTGCTCAGAGTCATTTGACAGGCATTGTTATGAAGTATAATTTTTTTTTTCTCTCTCTGTCCATCCTTGAAATCCAGTCATCTGTGGATGAAATGATTGCAAGTACAGCATATCTGGACTTATTTTTACGTAGTGTCGCAGAGAAAGCTCTTCTCAAGACCTTTCTTCGCTTCATACTGCTGCATCGTCATGACAACGACACAATCCTCGATACACTGCTCACACGCATCAGCAGCAACTCACGGGTAAGTCTCGGCCTCTGGGAAATTTGACAGATCTGTCTTTTTTTTCTATTCCACTGGGAGAGGAACTCTGTATCTGTTTCCTGCATAGCTGACCAATGTCTTCATGTAGTTTTATGATAGGGGGCAGTGTGTAGTAACTTTCTGTGCCTCTGTCACTCTGTAGCTGTGCATGGTCTCTCTCAGTCTCTTCAAGACTTTGCTCTCCCTCAACTGTGAAGACCTTATGCTCCAGCTCGTTCTCAGGTGTGTGTCTGTGCCACACGTACACAATTACCTTCATCCTTCTTCAGTCCCTGACTGATGTCAATTCAGTGCAGTCATTAATTTGCTGTTTCATGTGTAGGTATTTGCTGCCTTGCACACATGTGATGCTGAGTCAGCGGCGTGCAGTCAGAGAGACCGACCTCTATGGCAAATCAGCCGATAAGTTTCTGTCTCTCATCCCAGAATGCTGCCGAATCACCACAGCAGCCTGTAATGAAAAGGAGGAGGAACCTGCCTTCTGGGGGAAAGGTAAAAACATGCATTAAACAACACTTAAATGAAAGAAGGGTGCGAACTTCTTATAGCGCTAAGCAACAGCCGGCTGAGGTCCACCTTTGATGTGCTTCGACTCTCCAGCAAACTTAACTTGACAGCAATTCTTTTGTTTCAGGCACATCATCAATGAGTTCTTTTACAAAGTGAAAGCACAGTGATCTCAAACATTCAGCGGAAAATTCTTAAAGCTCTCCCACTGTGTTGTTAACTCGAACGAAAACGTTATACTCAGGCTGGCGTTGTCCTCTTATTTCTTTTGTTTTATTATTAAGAAATGCGTGTGTGGCCCATGACTGCATATTTTATTCTGCAGCAAGAGTTTGCTAACCACTGTTTTATAACAAACAATCCAGAGGAGGTGGTGGCTAATATGTGTGAAAATTGTTCAAGCACTTAATATCCTGTTGGGAAGTATAATTTATCATCAGTCACAACACTGTGAGCATAATTGGTCAGGAAGCCGTTTTTAGATCACAGGCACTGCTGAAAACATAAACCAGTCATCCATTTCTGCACCTTTTTCAGTGCATTTTAAATCAGCAGGCATAATAATCAGCATGTCTTCACATCATCTGCAGCCATGCATATACAGTAGGAGGTTATAGCAGTGTGTCTGGTGGTTAAAATGGTGCTAATTTTAAAGACTCACAGACACCAGTGACTTTCTTTGTTCTGTCTGAATCAAGGGTGAGCAGTCTTAACATCTGCTCTCCACATCCCCTCTGCCAAACATGCAGCAGCAACAATTTACACATTAAGGAAAAATAAAGAACTTCACACTTTTTTTTTTTGCTCAACATGAGGGAAAAAAAAGTATTAGAAAATCTAAATTTGTACCAGCATCTTAGAATAGTCTGAAGAATAGTTATTTCATGTGGTCAGTGACTGCAATTTTATTTGCAAAGTAATTTGCTATCAATCATTATAAGCAGTGCATGTCGTAAAAACGACCCTTTTTTTTTTTTTTTTTTTTTAAATTGTAGTGAAGGGTAGCCTCACTTCAGAGTCTCCCATTCACACCAAGCCCAGCACTCCATCTCGTTTGGCGCTCTTCATGCGCCAGCAAAACACAAGCAACCCATCCTCCACTGCTGCTTCTGACAACACTCCCTCCTCTCCTCGGGGCAGCTTTTCCACTGCTTCTCCCAACAGCCCCATGCATCAGCCTCCTGATGCTTCAGAAGTGGAATCCGGTTACATAGAGTACCTCAGAGATGCACGGCGGGGCATTGAGCTCTGCTCATGGGCCTGTCGGAACTGGTCAGCCCCTTACGATGGAGAAAACCCTTCCCCCAACTCCGCACCACCTCCACCACTGCCACCCACATCCAACCCATCTCTCAATATGGTGCCTGAGCACTTCTCCATTCAGCAAAGTGGACTTAAAGACATCCAGCAAAGGGCAGCCATAGTGGCAGCAGCGCGTACAGAATGGAGCAGCTCAGATCGGAACAGTGGAGAGTGGGATGTAACAATCAGTAAGAACTGCATTAGCCTCACACCTCGCAGCAAAAAACGCAGCCTGTTGCCCAATTCTGTTTCTCTGCAGCCATCATCATCATTGCCCTCCTCAGCAGTTCCCACGTTAGGGCCAGGCGAGCCTGCAGCTCGCCAACCTCACGCACTTCCACGTCGAGCGCTCTTTAATGGCACTGGACAAGCAGATGAGTGTGTGGATATGTCTGATAGAGGGATGGAGGTAAAGAAGGTGAAGAGAGATGCAGATGCTAGTGGAGGAGTAGAAGAATTGGGCATGAATGGAAGAGCGAGTATTGTGGCTACAGAATCTAGTCTTCCTTTGCAAGGAGAGTGTATAAAACCATCTCAGGTGCAATCTACTTCGCTTCCACAACCGCAGTCAAGCCCGGCGAACTTGGAACGGCGAACCCAGGAATGTAACTCCAGTGAGGGACAAAAATCTACTCCAGCCACGAACTCAACTGAAACTTTAATTCCCACAAGCTGCAGCAGCCCAGGGTTAGAGTCGGTCGAGAGCCTTCTCGATGAGCTGCTAGAACAAGCACCATCTGAACCACTGTCTGAAGAATCCAATGGCCAGGGCATCAGTATTGAAGCATTTCACCAAGAGCTAAGAGAACTAGAAGAGCGAGTAAAGGGAAGGAGGGTTCACAAACGAAGTACTGATGAATTTATACAAGATCCTTTATCTAATCTCCCTGATCCAAACCAGACTGATGAGGAGTGCCCTTCTTTGGGGACTGAGCAGGCAGCTGAAGAATCAAAGCCTGAAAGCTCCACTCCAGCCGTGTTCAGCCCAGCACGACCACTTGGACAGCCTCAAGCACAACCATACATAGGTAACAATTTGTGATTTGTATATGTATATGAATTCAAATGGTTGATTTAATTTAGCTCAAGAATTGTCCACTTTGTGTGTGCAGGACCCTTTTTGACGGTGCTGTTTTCAAAGCTGGAGAACATGATGCAAAATTCTTTGTATGTAAACATTCTGCTGACGGGCATCATGTTTCAGCTTGCCTGTTACCCTCAGCCTCTGCTCCGCTCCTTTCTCCTTAACACAAATATGGTGTTCCAGCCAAGTGTCAAGTCTCTCATACAGGTATGACTTTACTGGACACAAGACTTATGACTTGTGGTGTAACAGATTGTAGTTGATCTGTAATCCATACAGATCTATGTTTTGGCATGCAAGCAAACCGTGGAATAATTGCTAAGTTTAACCATCATAGTAAAGTTGTAATAAAGTTTGAAAACTGTATTAACACGCACACTAATTAGATTTTCACTCGCTCAAACTCGATATTGCTTGCAGTGATTATATATATTCTCTCTCTCTTAGTCTTTCTCCTGCCTGCACGCTTTGGGTAGGACACAGTTGCCGGATCATGTAGACAAAACACCCCTATGCAGTGCTGAAAACCCTCTCACTCTGATTAAACAAAAACAGGCCAAATAATAATAACATCTGTTCTAGAACTGAATACTGTATCCAAATTACATACGCACATACTTTTTCACTAAGCTTAGTCTAATCTTTCATTACCAAGATAATAAAAAGTATCCCAATATCAATTATATTTTTATTCGCTGTTGTTTAAAGGAATTAGGTACTGAGTATTTTTCTTTTAACAACCATAAATTAAAAAATAGCTAGCATTCACATGAAAATGTTCAGTCAATAATCTTTTTGAAAGTAAGATGGGTTCAGTTCCCGTGGTACTCTTAATAGCCTTGAAGTGAGCAATATTCTTAAGTTTTAAGGCAAATTGTTGCTCCTACGTGGCCTGTTAAGGAGAAAGACTTAAAAATGGTTTGGGGTTTTCATAGGAGGTTGTGGCTATATGCAAGAAAAGCAAATATATATTAAAGAGCCATTCAAGCATTTGTTCAAAACATTGTTTTGGGCTTTGTTGCACTACCTTCCTTTACTTTTCACTTTTTTCAGGTGCTTGGATCTGTAAAGAATCGTATTGAAGGATTTGCTGCAGTACATGAGGAATTTCCAAGTATGCTAAGGAAGGCTCGGCGCTTCCTTGTCACACGAGGCAAAATAGACTGGACAGATTCTCCCACGGGGGTACCACCTCTCCGCCGATCAGATTCAATGGGTTAGTAAAAAAAAAAGAAATTAGAAAAAAAAGAAAAGGAGTGTCTATATTCATAACACAGTATAAAAAGGTTAAGTACAGACCTTTTTGTATTTTGAAAATTCAGTTATGGTAGGCTGATTAACTGTGGTAATTATACCTGCATATAACTGCATATCTATCTTTTATAGTGAAGAGTCGAAAGCCATCACTGGGTGAGCTGATCCTGAGGCATACCAACAGTCCAACACGAGCACGCCACGCAGCTCAGGCAGCTCTGGCACATGTGAGGGACGGTGGGCATTCTCTGCACAGTGCTTTATTCCGTGGTGTGGTCGCCGGAACTGGGACTTCCAGTCTGGAGAAACAGGCAGAGGCACTGCGGGTAAAGAACACAGTTTACTGTGCTGTCATCTTCTCTGAGTTTCTCAAGGAGTTGGCAGCTTTGGCACAGGAGCATGCAGTGGCCATGCCCTTCCCACCTAGCCAAGGCACTGAGGAGTAACAGACACTGTGCCCAATCTTTCCACGGTTTTTAATAGGAATAAGAAACCAAACGTGTGAGGATAGGTGTAAAATAACGTGTTTATAATATTTTTTTTAATTGTACAGGATATGTAAAAGCTTCATTGTTAAAGCTTTAGAAAGTTGTCCATATGAATCTTGTATAAATTCTATATAAAATATGTGTATAATGTTTTTACTCCGTATGCTCAGAGCAACTCGTATGCTTTAACATGGCTGTACACAGGCACTCCCTGAAAGCATTTAGGTGTTATTTCGCAACATATCCTTTTTGTTTCTTTTTTGTAAGAGGCATGCTGCTGTGATCTTTTTATATTAGTAGGTCTGTACCGAGTAAATCTATACAAGGAATCTACTTTTAAAAAATGTAAACAAAGCACCATTAAACCCCCATATTTCTACTTGTGTAGGTTTATATAGGAAAATGATTCTTAATGTGGCTTGATTGTCAATAACCATATTACAGTAAGTGTCTTGATAGCCTGACTAAACAATTACTATTTACAACTCCTTTTAACCAGACAAAGTGAAGAAAATGACAACATGCCGGTGACCTCATGCAGCACCTACCCATTAAGCAGAAATATTTTCTTGTCCAAGTACAAATACATTTTTAAAAACAGGATTAGTGTGATTAGGTTACAATATGCATCTATAACACAATCTTACTTCTCTTTTTTTTGCCCTAAAAGGCCCATTTGCAAAATTAATGAGGAGCACAGAACAGTTAGCTTACATGAATTATACCAAACTTTACTCACTGAAATCTTGGGTGCATTTGTTGTGTATTAAAATGGAGAATTTGAACCTGAGCGCATGCGTACCCTGATAAAACCTAGTTTGATCATTTGTAGCATAAGATGGTTAAATGTGTGCTGTAACCTGTTGAAGAGATACTGCAGGCAACTATTATTATTTTAAAATCATTTATTTCCATCGTCTTACCCCACAATCTAAGTCACAAACTAATGCAAAGGAACCCATTGCCTAACTAAAGCACACTACTCTTTTGTCTGAGGTGCGTTCAAGAGAAACCTGACAAAATTTCTTGTAAATAAGAGTGAAAAACCGATTAAGATTTACAGAAGATTTAAGCACAGTACAGTGATGAGACTATTAACCACAGTGAAATATTTTAAAGAAAACCGTTCTTCCTTGGGTGGGTCGGCTGTAGTTGTTCCAGTAAACACTGAGCAAGTTCACTGCCTGATCCTTAAAAAACCAGAGATGCATCTGTCTGTGGGAACTGTACACACAATCATTCACACTTTTTGCTCATAATAGGATCTCGTCTGTACAGTCGGCATACAGTCCTTACCTTGCTCCAAGCCGTTTCTACATGCTTACGCCATTTAAAGGAGTTCCTGGGAGGCCAGTGTTTCAGACGTGATGCAGGCAGTCCGATTATGGCTCTGGCATACTGAGAAAATTGTCTATTTTCATGGTATCCAGGCATTAGTGAAATGCTGGGAGCAGGGGATTGTATAGAGAAATAAAGGGAGTTTTTACTCTCATAACTGTGTTCTTTTATTGTGCACAGTCAAGTGTCTTGGTTTGACTTGAACGCCCCTTGTTTCTATGTATATTTAAATGTAACAGCATTCTCAAAAACATATAATGTTCTTTAATAGTTATGTTTTTTTTTTTTTTTTAAACACAACAGTAGATGTGTACATCCTGATACACCGCAGTTGTCCAAATAAATTGCCATTTTTCATAGATGTTTGCTGTAGGGGTTCCTAAAGATTGTCTACAGAGTATGAGCAAATTTTTTTCCCCCTCCTCCCTTGAGAGGACATTAAACAGACATAAGAGACATAGCATACAACAGTTGTTAGGATACGGTGGCTTGAAGATCTAATACTAAGCTACAGAATACTAAGCAACACAAATATCATTTAAACCCTGATTGTAAACCCCAAGTGCAATGCCCCTATTATATGCCACAACTATACCCACCGTTTCAGTGAGTATTTAGGAGGAAACTTCTGGAGTTGACCAGTCAAGCATGATCATCGCAAAGTGTCTGTTCTTAGACATATCGTCTCAAAGGGTTAAAAAGGGATCACAGGAAGAACATACATACTCCAATAGAGTACTGCATGCGCCACTTTTTATGTTCTTATTGTCAATTTATATTCGATTGCACATACTGCGGATTGTATATCCTCTCTGACTGGAGGTGGTCCTGAGAGACTGTGAAATGGCACAGGAAATTGACTGGAAGGAGAATAACAACAACAGGAGGAGGAGGATAATCATTGCAACAGGAGAATTAGATTTTCGAAAAAGGCACTGATCCTTTACTGGCTCTTTATGGTGCTCTATTTAGTTTCTGAATAAGTGGGCCATTTAGTTTCCCTGGTGGCCGTTTTCATAGATGACGAGACTGTCAGGTTTTAGGCGAGTTCCTGCACAGGGAATGTGCCAAGTTCAGAGAAGCAGAAGCAATCTCAGTGTTGCAGCAGGCACTAAGTTCGTTGTACGTTTTAGTTTCTTTTGGAATAATTTTTCCCCAGGAGACTTTAGTATTCATTGTGAAAGTACCACATGCGCTGGTGTATGTGTGGGCGTTCTGTTCTCCTCTTTTTTTTTTTTTTTTAATATGTACTGATTCTTTGTTTTCGTGCATTCAATTTTGCTTGATTCTACCTTGATTTTTTTTTCTAATTATTCACAGCCATAGAGACATTGTCACACTTTCTTAAACTTTCTATACACTTGTTGTTTTTTAATGTACCATATCATGTTCTAATACTGTTTCGTTTAGTGGGAAAACGTAACAATTTTGTTTTAGACCTGTAAATTTAATTGCACTTGATTTTCAGTTGTATATGTATATATAAATGCAGAAAATACTGGTTAACTTAAGAGGATGTAAATGTTGCAGCTTGGATTCAGTGACACTTATCAATCCGTCCATCCCTTTGTCCCCCACTTAGCCATCTGCTCTACTGCTATCCATTACCAGCAAGCTTTTCATTTCTCAGACTTTCCTTGGAGTGTTGCTCCCCAAAGATGCATAGGATATTGAAGTTTCAATCAGGAGATTTATTCATGCTTGTTTTTAACATAACAGAACCATTACATATGTTTACTTAAGGAACAAATGTCATATTTTTTATGTTTATTTGTTATCAGTGGTGGAAATATGGCCTATGTTGCAATATTCATCTAAAATCTTAACTGCCCTTAAGCTTTTGTTCAGGGTTTATGAAGTGTTTGTATGTGCCAGGCGCTTACTGAATAGTCACTTTAAAGATGCTCCAAGTTGTTGACAGGAGCTATCTACAAGTGATGTTATGCTATTGGCTGTTGTGTCTCTAAGCATGTAAGGCATATATTTAAGTTGAAAGGGGAATATTTATGAGCTGTTTTAGCAACATCAGAAGAAGTAATGGTGCCAAGTATTACTCAGTAAGCAGATTACTGGCCCCCTGTAGATCTATTTACCTTACTGCTAAATAGATCTAAAAAAATGTTTTTTAATTTGGGCACCATTGTGCACATATATTGACAAAGTATGTTGGATCACCTATGCCACCTATGCCACAGAGGCTGCTCCAGCACACATTGTACCTTGAGGTTATACCTCTAGAATATATTCAGGATTGTAAAACTGAAGAAAAAAAAAGAGAAGAAGAAGAAAAAAAAGTAATGAAGCTTTTGACAACGTAATTGTTGTCCTCAGGTGCTGGCTGTATGAAATTTGGAAAGCTGTGGTTATAAATTCAGTGGAAACTGTAAAGGATTTTGTAGATGATTTTATTCATTACTTATTGCTGTTCATTTCATTTCTTTTTTTTTCTTATCTTGGCTGTTTTTCCTTTGAACGGTGAAGTGCTGATGTGTTCGCGGCTTGTTATCTATGCAAACCAGCTCCTGTTGCTCTTAATCTGAAACGGTTCAGCTTTTGTGTACACACAGTAATGCGTAAACTTGGGGAAATTCACCAAGCCCTTCTTTTTCCCTTAAAAATTCACATAACTGTATGGAAACAAATGCAAAATGATGAATGTTGCCAGAAATATTTTTCTATATAAATCCTGATGAGTACAGCTGATCTCAGTAGGCAAAATCAATGGTTACACTTTAAAATCTGTAAAACACTAAAAGGGATTTGTTTTTAAAAAATTAATTTATAAATGTTTTACTTGGCAATACTTACGACGTCTTGGTCTTCATTTAATCGTGACGTTTTTGTTGTGCTTGCTATTGTCAGTGTGTTTTTGTGTTTTTCAGTACAAACACATATCAAGGAAAAACAATCAGTGCCTCATCTTGCATACCATAATTCCATGGCATAAAATATTATGGATTGTTTGCTGTCCATCTATTTTCATATTTACATTGGTTTGTCCCATTTCCCTCTCCCCAATTCATCTTTTGCTTTACCTCGTTCTGTCTGATTTGAGGAGCTGTGCACCTGGCCAGAGGTGTCAAAATATAGCGGATGATTCAGCACCCCCGCCTTAATACAGTACTTTGCTCAAATGGTTACTTTGGTCTTTCTCAACAGCAGTTTTTGTTATTTTTGGGGGGAGATTAAAAGGAAACATACGGTATTCATGCCTGGCAACAAGATTAGAGTTCCCAATTCTATTGTTCTGGTAAATATTCCAGCACATAATTCTTTTCTTCAACACTAGCTTAGCATAATTTTAATGGAGAAATAGATAATTTTGAATTGTCAAAATGGAAAATGCTCAGTTAGTGCATTCACATAATGTTACTAAGCCTAGACCTGACCAACTGAAGCAACCCAAGATCATAGCATTGCCTCCAGTGGCTTGTAGAGTCAGCATTATTTTTTGATGGGTGCATCACTTAATGAGCTTCCCTTTTCACCCTGATTCACCCATCGCCCTGGAATTCTGAACTCATACATTTTTTATTTTTCTAAAATCTAATATTCATGCTCCCTAGCAAATTGTAGCCTTTTTTTTTTTTTTTAGATCAGTTTTCTTATCAACGTAATTGCTCATAAGTATTCAAATGCCAGTATTAAGTATAAGTATTATTCAAATGCCAGTGATGAAATTTTCATTGTCCAGGCAATGTATTAATATGTACAAATATCTGCTGTTGCAGTATTTTTATTTTTTTTGAATGCTGTGTTTAATCCCAAAGCAAGCTCTTACACAAATCTCCATTTCACTCACCAAACTAAAAAAGCAGAACTATGCCCCTGAGCTCAGACAGACTTCCGATAACCAGTCAGCTGTGTTCACTGGATCCCTTTTGGCTCCCTTCCAAGAACATAATAACCAGCCTAAGGGCAAGGCTTGAGGCAGGTGAAGATTGCCAGAGTACTGTACCCAATGATAACCCTGTTCCATCCATGCAGGAGCCACAACATGCAGATGAAAGAGTAGAGGACGTAGAGCCTGGTGAGTGATGTCAGACTGTCTCTTATCATTTTAAAATTATTAGATACAGACTTATTTCAAATTTAATTAATTCCATCAAAATGTCAGTAGGTCAGAAGTATAAATACATCAGGTTGTAGAAATTACTTTATTGATTGTAGTGATTACTTTTAGAAGTTTATGATTTGCCATTTATCATGATTTGGATGTAATTGGGAGTAAACTTGTGGTTATATTTATAAGGGCCTACCTGTAGAGCCAAGGCCTCTTTGTCTTGGGTACCATTAGTAATTGTTTACAATTATAAAACTTGATAAACCTGGCATTTTTCTGAAAAGAGCCACAAATCAATCCCCAAGGATGAAAAATCTTTGGTCTGAAAGGCTTAAGTAATCTCTCAAGGTGACAATGAAGGAACTGAAGGCATCAAAAATAGAATTGTTAGGCCGTAAAGATAAAAAGGGTGAGGCTTTTAGTCCAAAGAATACCAACTGTGAAGCATGGGGGTGGTAGCATCAATTTTTGGGCTGGTTTGCTGGAAAAGGGGCTGGTGCATCTTGAGTGGCATCATGAGGAAGGAAGATTATCTAGAAAAACTGACCTCAAAATAAAGTTGAAACTGTATCTAAACCTTTGACACATTAAATATCTGATATCGTAATACAGATGGTCTAATTCTGTACCTTAACTATTATTATCTAACACAGGAAGGGTATAATAAAATATGTTGGAGTGTGTGAAAAGAGTTTAAATGTCTTTACCTCAGGTGTATATAAACTCTTGGCCTCAACTGTATAAAAATGTTACAGAGCACTAGTTAATTTCTCTGGAGGTTGATATCAAATATGAGGCCATAGTCTGACTAAGTCATAGTCTGACTGGGATCAGTATAGTTGCAAAGCTGCCCTAGAGAATAGACTATGCAATCAGAACCAGTGATTGGAACAAATGAGCATTTTGGTAATATGATATCGCAGTCATTTTGTGGCCAAACCTCTTCAATATCACCAAGAGAAAGACAGTAAAAACACATAATGCAGATTTTTTTTATCTTGTTGACTTGCAATGTAATACTGATATTTAACTAAAACCACCTTGCAAAGAAATTTAATGTACTGTATCTTGTAAATTCAAAGTGCATTTGTAGTCAAAGCCTTACCTTGTTCCTTTTACGTTGCCAAATGTTTTCAGCCGTTTCAAGCTGTTTCAGGTTGTCTGGGTTGACAGGAATCATACTAGTCGTGGCTAACAGCAGCTCAGTCTGTCACTGCTCTTTCCACCAGCTTGCAGTACGTCAGCAAGATGTGGGAGGAAAGGAAAAATGTCTTCTATAACTGTAAGGTAGAGAATCAGCAGACGAAGCAGAGGTTTTTATAATGTTAGTAGTGGATTATCTGCTGTTGCTTTCTCTTGAACTTTATCAAGAATAAAGACACCAGCTGATACAAAACTTTGGTAGTTGTAGTTTACAAAAAGCTTGCATCCCTCAAGGATCTGCAACTGTCCCAGGGACTTTAGGTGTGAGGCAGGAATACACCCTGGATGTGATGCCAAAGCACCAAGCTGATTTACACAGAGGGAATTTAGTATTGCAGATCAACCTACCAGCATGCTGATGTAAGGTGGAAAGAAACCCAGCAAGAACACCTAAAACTCAGTAACCCAAGCTCAGAATTGAACCCATCGTTTCCCCTTCCAGGAACTTATAAATAAAACTATTAGGTGTATATTGCAACAGTAATAAGATACACAGGGTAAAATGTGTATATTTGTACAGAGGAAAATCGGGTATTAGATATTACAAGGAAATCAAGAAGAGTGGGAAAATATTTGGCCAAGCAATCTGGCAGAGTGAAATCAGGAATGATGGATAATATAATATTATTATTGTGAAATGAAAAGCTGTTCTACAGACACAAATGGTTGTCATGTATTATATAACCTGGATTTTCTTCATATTTAAACATGTACTAGTTACATGCTCCTTAAAAATGTGTTTAAACAGTATATACAGGTGTATCTCAATAAATTAGAATATTATCGAAAAGTTGATTCATTTTAATAATTCAATTTAAAAAGTTAAACTCATATATACATTTCATTATTTATTCCAAGTGTACGAAAACGGTGCACAAGCAACAGGGATAACCACCAGTGGCGGCTGCTAGCTTTTGAAACAGGGGAAGCTCATATTAGGCCTTCATCAGGGCATGACATTAACTTTTTTTGCTCACTGGCCAATGTGGCTAGTGGATTTCCGGAGTCACTAGCCATTCAGCCTTTTTACT
>JAQMYL010000035.1:9947181-9977481 GCA_030014365.1 Clarias pachynema
TGTAGAAAATAAATCACTAAACAAAAACAAAGAAATTTGCAAGTGTTCTAAAACTTTTGAACGGTAGTGTATATTATCAGGCCAAAAGTTTGCAGGCATCCGACCATAACACTCATGCATTCACACACTACAGGCAATTTGGGAACGCCAATCTGCATGTCTTTGGGCTGTGTGAGAAACCCCACCAAGCATGGGGAAAACATCATGCATACAAACACCATGCACACAGACACACCCTTGAGGTACAAGGCTACAATGCTAACCACTATGCCACCGTGCTGCCTTCCTTAGTTCCGCTGAATGGAAAGTGTTATGCTATAACATAAACAGAGACCCTATATAATCCTGTGCTTCCAACTTTAAGCCCATAGTTTGGGGAAGGCTCACATATTGGATTGATGGTCAGGTCGCCACAAATCTTTGGCAATGTAGTGTAGCTCTTAATGTCATTTGTCAGTGTTTTACTTTTACAATTATATCAGTGGTCAGCTAAAGTGGTCAGCGAGGTCACAGACTAAGATTCTAAAATTCTGTTAGGGAAGCAGTATAATAAAAAACTTGCACATGTATTTTTAAAAGCTGAAGTGCTAATTTAAGTACTTCAGGAAGAGGTAGCTCTTTTGATATTGTTTAAAGATTGCCAGTGACTTAACTATTTGAACAGCTAGTGGATGTTCATTAAAACACCAACGTGACAGAACAGATTTAATATTGTAATCTTATATAACAATAATGTCACCTTGAATGTATACCTGAGTTTTTTGGTAATAAACTAAAAACTGTATTTACCTCTTTGCTATATAATTATAATTAACATAACATTAACATAGTACTTTTTTCTTTTGATATTCTATACAGGTCCCTGAGAAAAGAATGCCTGTTCATTTGATGACATGATCAACATGAGTCTCACCATCCCAGATGTTATTCTAAATTCAGTGCAGTGATGTTTATTGTGTCCGCATAGTTCAACTCATAGTTTCTACTATCTTCACTTAGCCCAGTACGCGCCACAGTCAGATTCGGAAGATCCAGAGAAACAAAAACAGCATACCACAATGTCCTCCATGCCCTTACCCTGTTGGGCTACACAGGCCCTCTGTGATTTAGCACTTAATGAGACTGAGCTTAGACGCCTTCGGGAGAAGCAGGCTGCTGAGGCCGAAGTAGTGGCCCGAGGAGTAGAACGTGCTCTGCTGGGAGCACAAAGGGAGGAACGGCGCCTGCTGGAAAGAGTGGAACAGGATCACCGAGATCTACAGCGCAGACTGGAGCAGTTACAAAGAGATAATTCAGCAGCTATCCGTGTTGGGCAAACACTTATAGATCAGCGCCTACACAAAATCTGTCAGTTACGAGATCAAATTAAAAAAAGTAATGAAAAAAATGCAAATGGAGATAAAGATGATAATGAAGTAGACCAGAGGCATGCTTTGCTTTTTAAGTATGTTGCAGAGCTTCTTCAGCCATGGGAGATTTCACTTGCTCTGAAACGTGTATCTTTCAAGCCCAGTGCTCAACCAAAAGCGGTCACCTTTGGTGAGATCAAGGTCCAGGACCACACTGTTAATTTCCCTGTTGGTGCCTATGGGTCACAGGGACAAATGTGTTCCCTTTATGCTTCTTCTGGACAGTGTGATAAATTGACAGAGCCAGGAAAAGGAGTTAGGAGCACCCCTGATGGAGCAGGGCCTGGACATAGCCAGGTTCTTATTCCATCAAATAGTTATTTGAGCCAGAGAGCTGTCCGAAAAATCAAACTGTCAGCCCAAAGTGATGAAGAATCCCATGAAGATGTGAAACCACTGTCACTACATATGGGCCACTGGCACTCAAAGCTGTTCCTCAGTGAGTGTGAATCATCACAGGAGGAAGAGTGTGAATCACCCACATCTGAATCAAAAGGAGATGACATTTTCTTAGCTGTACCAGTATTGCTTAGCAACATGGAATCAGATGGAGAAGAATGTATGTATCAGCAAAATGGGTTAACTCAATCCCTTTCTTCAGAATCAGAAAGGAAGCAGCTGGAATATCCATTATCAAAAAGAGGCTATCAGCAACAGAGAGGTCCATACATATGCAGTTTTCACTGTGAAGATCCAAAATCAGATAGATGGGAACAAAAAGCATTCAAAGAAAGAGCTCAAATTAACTATTGCTCAGTGCCATACCACAAAATTCAGAGAGATCCCAACTCAAGCCACAGTTGCCAGGATCTGTTGTCACATGATCGTCCTTTGTCTCACCTTACTATATCCTTAGATGACCATGGTTTCAACCGTGCTTCTTCTCCTTCTGAGAGTGTTGATTCTGGATACACTTTTATTGTCAGCTCTTCCAGAAAATACACCACTGCAAATCGCAGACTCTCTAAATCCAGTGGTGAGCTTTCTCATCCACTTATAAATGAAAAAGACCAATCAAGCAAGTGGAAAGTCAGTAGGCAGAAGAAGTCCTCAGGATCAAAGACTAAATCTTGTCCCAGTCAGGAAAACCATTCACAAATAGAACACCCACAACATAAAAAATATTCATCGGGAGTTTCACGATCATTGTCTATGTCTGTAATTGATAGGGCATCCCAAGATAGGCAAAACCAACATATAACCACTGGACAGAAGCACAAGGATGGGGTCAGGCTCTGGGGACATGGAAGTGAACCACCCCTACTGGAATTTGAGGCGAATGCTCAGAAATTAGCAGCTGAGGAAATACATCTTGTTCGACAATTTGGTAAACAGGGCTCAGGACGCGCAGACCTTACTTTACCCAGTGGTGTCCATGCTACACCTCAGGGTCAGCTTTACTTGGTTGATTGTGGGAATGCCCGCGTTCAGGTAATTGATCAGTATGGCAATGTTTTCCAGCAAGTGACTTCTCCAAGTAATGACCCTGGAAGCTCGTCAAGATGTTGCCGCAATTATTTTGATGTCGCTGTCAATTCCAAAGGTCTCATTGCCCTGAGTTGCGCAGCTGAACGAGCCCTCCTCATCTTTAATCGACATGGACGCCTCCTCCAAACCTTTGGAGGGGGACCTTATATTTCAGGGGTGCCACGAGATGAGCTGGAAGCACCCAGGGGAGTGACAGTGACACAAAAAGATGAATTTCTTGTTGCAGATATTCGTAAAGGCACATTAACTTCCCTAAGACTTGAGCCAAAAACTGGCTCAAGGCTGGAGCGAACAGTAGTAACTGGTTTCCAAAGACCATACCTTGTGACAGCATGTCTACACACAGGTCTTATGGCAGTGTCTGAGCGGGGCAGTGAGACAGGTCGAGAACCCTGTGTGAAGGTTCTGGGATCTGACTGGAATATTCTACGCATCCTGGGAGTTTGTTCTAGTATGGGACCTGTCCTCACCAGCCCATGGGGACTCTGCATTGACAGAGATGGAGCAATACTAGTAGCAGACTGGGCAGAGCAGCATTGTGTGGTGCTATACCCACCTGAAGGGATGGGCAGAATAATGGTTACTGAGGGACTAAGCAGCCCCAGAGGGCTTGCCTTGCTTCCCAATGGGTTCTTAGTGGTTTCAGACAGCATGCATCACTGCATCAAGATATACCGGTACAAATAAATAATTACTTCAAACCAAGTCATGTAATTTCTCTAGATAGTACCACATTGGGAAATCATTCACTAAACAGCCATAACAATAAAACCACAATTATTGTGTGCATTCCCCTTTTGCCACTTGGGCAGCTCTGGCCTCTGACTATATCAGCATGACTACAAAAGACTTTTGTACTCTGGGGGTGTGCTGTGTTGTCCGGAACTGAGACATTAGCGGAGGGTCCTTTGGGTGCCGAGCGCTGCATTATGGGGCCTCCCTTGATCAGATTTGTTTATCCATAGGTGCTCGGTGGGATTAAGGTCTGGTATGTGGCAGGGTGTGATACACTGCATGCTCTGATGCCTTTCTATCATGACCAGCATTGACTTTTCTGTGTGATCAGACCAGACAGCATAACCTTTGGTCCCCACAGGAGTAAATGAGACTTGGGTGCCCATTGTCCTGTCACCAGTTTACTAGTATATAATTAATAATGTTATTCAGTTCAACTTACGGAGGTGTTATTGTTGTGGCTGATCAATGGACGGCAAAGTGTTAGGCTGTGCCGCCTAAGTACTTTTTTACATACCATAATGGCCCCCAACCACATATAAGTAATGCATAAACTTCAATGAAATCCTACAATTGCACATTTCATCACTTCATCATACACTTCAAATCATACAATTCTACACACTGTGACCTTTATTTAGAATCTAATTCTTCAAAGATAACTTGCAAGCTGTCCTTGCATAGGATACTGTTTGCATGGTAAAGATACACATACTGTATATACACACACAACAGGACAAAAACCTCTCCTACTGTCTTATGGTATGTCTCAGGTATTTACTGAGCTGTATTGTAATTTCCGCTGGCCAACTTAATGTGTTTCCAGCCCATCTGTTTCACTGACACCATTGCACAAACGAGTTACAAGTTGTTTTTTGTAATGCATAAGTGTAAAAATAATTTTTAATGGAGTATCGGTTATATGGAGTATATGGACTATTGTCTCTTGATTATTTTGACCTGAAGATCAAATTGTTTCAACTGTATTTTGTTGTGTTAACTTTTCTTTCATTATGCATGCTTGTATAATTTGACAGATGTCAATCTAATCATAAATTGTGTGGTTAATGCAGTGTTAGAATATCATTTGCTATAGTTACTGTATGTATGCTTTATTTAATCACCCTTTTTTAATTTGGCCCTCTACAGGTGTCACATTGTGAGAATTCCTCAGTGTTAAAACAGAAGGTAACATCACATAAAGGGTGTATTACTCTCCAGGCAACCATCTGGCATGAAAGGAGAGTTGTGTATTGATGTGTTATAATGGGGCATTGCAACATAAGCAATTCTCAATAAAAAACAGACACATTCTTCAATGTTGTGGGGGCGGATGGTGTTTATGTATGAGCACATTTAGCATTAGCTTGATAAAAAAGGAATTTAAAAACCATGTTGGGTGTTTGATATTCTCTATGTCAGGTTTCAACAATTGCCGGAATGTAGTTTGTCATGAGTCTTTACTTAAGACACTCTTAGACATAACTGTGGAATCTTGAGATGCCTCTCCAAAATCTCAACTAGGTCTCAAACTAATGTGGATCCCCCTACCTCCCCACCCCTGAAAGCTGTAGAATATTAGTTTAGAAAAACTGAAAGCCTCCCACTGAGAGCAGGAGATGATGACGAACAGCACACAGACACACTGTTCATATATGAATACAGCTGTTTCGCTAATGCTTTTAGAGTGCATTCAAGTTTCTCTTAAAGTGGTGTGGATGTAAGCCTTATTGAAAATGACATATCTAATTATTATTTATGGCAACAAATACACAGTGACTAAGAGTGCCAATAAAGTTACATAAATTTGCCTTTGAACTGAAGAATTTGTAATCATTTCTTGGGTTTTAAAATAAGCAATATTTGCATGATAGACTTTTAGTTTGGTTCTTCAAAATGTACTGTTTAATCTAACCCATATTTCTCTTCCCTCCTGTGTACTGACCTTTAACAGAATGTCAGTTCCACTCAGTTACCTATTCCAAACAAATACTAGGTTCACAGTGTATTAGAAAAGCTTTCACACTATTTGAGATAAGGGTATAAATGTGAGAAAATACAGGTAGATGAATTGTCCCATATAAAACTGTTAGCTTGTGGATAAAGGCTACACAGAAACCAGATTAACCTGTTCTAACTTGAATTCGGTTGGGAAGTTAAAAAATAAATAAATAAATAAATAAAAAGGCAATGTTGCTGAGTTACGTATACTTATACCAGCACCATGCACAATACTATGCACCTACAGCGGCAGTGCAGTGGCTGTGCGGAGAGTGGGCAAATAATGTTGTTCTATGGTGTCCAGTTTTCACCGGGGGAGCTCTTAGATGTGAGCTGACAAATTACCTATGAGCATACCAATACACTATAAAAAGAAATCATCATAATAGTCTAGGATTGCTAAACTCTTTGTAAACCAATTTAAGTTCCTTAATACAGCAAAATCGATTGTCTCCATTATTATACTTCATCATTTGTTGCATAGACATAACTTAAAAAAAAAAAAAAAGTCCAGACTGCCTCATTGCCTCCCCAAAACAGGCAACCTAACATGGTCACATGGTTGTTAGTGATACTGCATTTATACGGGAGTTCTATAAATATGAAATGAATATAGAGTAACTACGTTTTCGAGAAAGTATGGCCAAATGCGTCATTTATTTTGCTCCACTAGTGGAAACAGATCCCACAGAAGCAACACATATTTATATAGGATCCCATTTGTACATTTTAGTTAAAGGTTACTACACTTACTGTAGTAACGGTTTTAATGTCGCTAGAATTAGAATTGGCAGAATTGGATTTTTATGTGGTAAACAAACATAACCACAGTAATACAATACTGAAACATTGCTCATCCAAACAAATTATACTAAACTTATTATATTAAACAATATGTTGTATTACATTAGTTAACATGCAGTTAAACGTTTGTGTACAATTTGCATACATCTGTGGACATTGCTGTATGTGATGTGTGTGTACTGTAGGTGGCATTTTGACTTGTTTGCTCTATTTGCTTTAGAGGATTTTTTGTAAGTACCAAGTTTTGGAGAGACAATAAAACAGTTCACTGAGTAGTGAGAAAGAGAAGGAGAGAATGTATCACAATGGATATAAAAACAAAAAAGTTCATGGGAGAATGTCTGATATTTTCACACATACTGAAAAAGACAAGCAAAAAAAACTAAGCAAACATTTTTACACAGTCAAAGCAATCTTTTATATACACAAAGAATGTTAGCATGTAAGACACATAGGAAACTTAACTGACCCCAATTTTGTACTGATTTTATAGTGATGACAAAGGTAACTGACCCCATTGTGTTCGAGACCTATAGAGAGAGAAGGAAATTCTTGCTTTTTTTAACGGCAAGTTTGTCACAGTGCATTACAAAGTCTATGATGGAATGTCACTTAAAAGTAAATCTTTATGAACAATTTTTAACATTAGTCATTTTATCATTAAAATTATAATAAAGAATGTATTTACACTGTGATTTATATATTAAAAACAAAGTATATTGCATCTACCAAAGTTTAAAATCCCTTCTTTTTTCCTGGAACCTCTTTCTCATGTAGTGGCACTGCTCCTGCTATGGCACCTGCTATTATCCAGATTGTTGGCAACTTTCCCTTCTTCTTTCTCTTTCCAACTGTAATATCTCCCTAAATCCATAATTTCTTTTAATCCATGTAATACAATCTGCCTTTAAGTATTGAAAAAAATCTGGCTGAGCAGTTCTTTCATTCACTGCTTACACAAAAGGATATCAATCACAATGAATACAATGAAAACAAATATAAATATATTAAAATATAGTATGGTAACACCAAGCTCAAATTCACAGCCTTAAAATGGCATACAAATGGTTATCATCACTGATAACCTGAACATCTCTTTAAAGGAATACAAAATATGCAGAAAGTCAGTTAATAATGGTTATAGTGTTTTTGCTGGTTACTTTGGTTAAGTGTTGATGCGAGAGTCTTTTTTGTTCTTTTTTGAGTCTTTTTTCATTCCCCTACTAGAACACATTGCAGATAAATAAATGGTATCCTCTGTCACTGTGTAGATTATATTGCAAAAAGAAATAAATACATTAAAGGTGCTTTGTTATACGGGGTGTCTCTTTAGTCTAGCATCATATGAGAAAATATCACCCAAACAAATGCTTATATTTTTAATTTTCAAAATCTTTTAGGTTGATTTCCTATGAGCAGAGTTATTTCGAGTCATTCTTCTTTGCTTAAATACATCATAGTCTATAAAAAAAAATAACAATATGATGCTGGACCTAACAGACACCCTGTACCATGAATAGACTATGAATAGTCCATGCGTGCTCTGACTTGGGCCACTTGAAAGCAACTATACTGTATACAGCTCTGCCATGTGTGTGCAAATAAAAAATATATTAGGCTTGTCTTCCTTTTTGAAATGATCTTTGATCACGTCATAGCATTTTCCTGCATGTAACCACATTCCCCAGTTGTGTTTCTTTGTAAGAATATTTTTCTGTGATTGTGCGGGTATTTGAGTGGCAGCTGTTGGTTGTCCATGGTGACTAGCCATCACATATTCAGGAAGATACACTGCATAGGGCCTTTGAAGTCCATCAATTCTTTGCTTCTGCTTTGCTGCTCCTTTAGCCCACCTCACAATATTTTTAAGGAAGTCAAAGGATATTGTGTGGATGGTCTGCTGGCCTCATCTCATAGAGAGTTATCCACTTCCCTGAGTGACTTACATACTGATATTCTTCATAGCACCTTTTCCTCCTTGAGCTCCTAATTATAACAGGTTGCCTACAATAGACAAAGTTGTCATTAGCATTCCAAACATTCTCTCCTGGAAGACTGTAAAGAACAAAGTGTCTCTTACTGTTTACTTTGTAATTACTCTAAATCTGTTAATTTTTCAGGTTCAGTTTTAAAAGAAGTCTTTTAAGATACTCATAAAAACTAACATATATGCCCTTACCTTAGAGTGGCGTTTCCCTCTTGTAAAGTGCTGCACTGGTTGGCCCCTCGAACTGCAATTTAATGGCCTGTTTGAGATTAAGCTGAGGGTCTGTGGTAGTTATGAACATAGATTCCTCTAGTAAGGCACCATGTGGAGAGATAGCTGAAAGGTCAAAAGTTGGGGAAATTGTTGTTTTTTTAAGTCCATCCCAGCTCTCTTTTTGCACATTGGACTGAAAATTAAGTGGGGTATAGCCTAATCGTGGACTGTCTGTATTTATTGCCTGTCTAATACCGCCCTCTTGGTTTGGTGTCAACCCTAGAGACATTATTACTGAGTTCCATTTGCAACTTCCAAATTTTAGAGGGCTGTTTTCTAGCTCATTCTCAATTAACTGAGGTGTTTGGGGCTTCAGGATATAGTCAGAAGTATGTGACAATCCAAGGCATTTAAGAGGAACATGTAAATCCTGTGTTCCAAAGATCGTGCACTGTGCATGGGTAGTATTATCCTTGGAAACAGTTTTTTGCATGTTCCTTGCAGTGGTTCTCTGTAGGCTAGAAGGGTTTGAGACATGCAGAGGCAAGGTAGAGGGCCGACTGCGGCAGCGTGGTAGTGAGTGCTGTTGAATCTGCTGTGTAAAGCTTAAGGTGTCTGCAGGCACAGTCTGCACCGTGGCCAGAGAGTGACACGTGGATGAAGATGTCTGAGAACCAGGAACTGAATGGAATCTCTCAGCTGTAGAAGCAGGTGAGCAAGAGGCTGACAAAGAGTTTGATGAGTTGGAGGAAGTGGCTGGGTCACCATTTCTAGACCCCTCCAAAGAGCAGATGGAAACCTGAGTTTTCAGTATGGTGGAACAGGAGGAGCCTGGAGTTTCACAGAGTGAGGGTGGGAATCCAAGAAATGGGTTTGCACCATAACTCTCTAGTAGGCGGACAATGCTAAAATGACCTCTCTTTCCTGCAACTTTTACTGGGCTGCGGCCATAGTGATCCACAAGATCTGGTTTAGCACCATTTTCCAAAAGTATGGCCACAATTTCAGTGTGTCCTTCCTGAGCAGCAATACTGAGTGCTGTGGCGCCTTGCTTTTTGCAAGCCAAATCAACATTGATTCCCCTAGCTCTGAGGAGCAATCTGCCAGTGTCCTTGTTCCCCCTCCATGCCACAGAGTGTAGTGGTGGTCGACCTTCTGAGTCCAGAGCATTAGGGTCTGCACCATGTCTGAGCAACAGCTCAACCCCATCTAAGTCACCTTGCCAAGCAGCTACATGAAGTGCTGTACGACCCTCTGCATCTCTTGATTCTAGTGGAACACCCCCTTTCTCTATAAGTAAAGTTGCTATATCCAAACAGCCTTCCAGAATTAGCAAGTACAGAAGAGGTCTTCCTTCTGCATCTCGAACATCAGTGTCAGCTCCCCGTCTCAAGAGCAGTTCTACCACCTCCCCATGCCCTTGAAGGGCAGCTGCACTGAGTGCAGAGTGTCCATTATACCCTCGATGATCAATAGGTGATTTACGGTCAAGCAGATGTCTTACTGTACTGCAGTGACCTTCCTGTGCTGCCAGAATGAGTGGGGTTCGACCTTCCACGTCCAGTTCGCCAACTCTAGCCATACTACCTTTCTCTGTGAGTACAGTACAAATACTCTTGTGGCCCTCACAGGCAGCTGTATGCAGTGGTGTCCAGCCTAAATCATCTTTATGATTTTCATCCAGGCCTCGATCCAGCAGGGCTCGTACAACTTCTACACTGCCCTTAGAGGCGGCTAAGGAGAGTGCTGTGCGACCCTCCCCATCAATGCCATCTACAGCTGCCCCCCAAAATAGCAAGCGGTTCACTGTGCTTGCATGGCCCATGGTTGCAGCTGCAAGAAGAGGTGTGATGGCTGAGGGGTAGGCTCCAGCACTCTCATCCACATCAGCACCAGCCTCCAGGAGGAGCTCTACCACTTCCTCATGTCCCTCATAGGAGGCAAGGAGTAAAGGTGTCATCCCATCTTTATCCTTATGCTCTGGATTAGCACCCCTTTCCAACAAGAGACTTACAACCTCTCCATGTCCTCTTCCTCCTGTTGCTGATGGCACACACAGCGCAGCCACTGAGAGCGCAGTTCGTCCGTCGCCATCTGCCAAATCCACTTCTGCACCAGCATCCAGCAATAGCTCTACTGCCTCCTTATGCCCCATGTAGGCAGCAGCAATGAGTGGTGTACGGCCTTCATGGTCCATGCTATCAACTTTAGCACTATGGCCAAGGAGAGTAAGCAAGATCTCCTCATGACCCCCCCAAGCAGCAGCTCGTAAAGCAGTACGCCCATCCGGATCACAACCGTCTACCTCTGCTCCTGCCTCAAGAAGCATCTTCACTGCTTCCTTATGACCGCCCCATGAGGCTGATCTCAGAGCAGTCCATCCTTCACTGTCTGCATGCTCCAGCAATGTTTGACCGGTATCAGTCTGTTGATCATGAATCCAGTCTAGGATAACCTGAAGTACTCCCACATGGCCCTGCCTGGCTGCAAGTGTTAATGGTGTCTGGCGCTGGTTGTCACTTAGAGCAGGGTCTGCTCCACGACACAGCAGTAGTGCAGTTATATCTACAAGCCCTGAGTGAGCTGCAGTAGAAAGCAGAGTTCGTCCATTTGACGGGTCTGTCCTGTTTATATTAACCCCACTATCCAAAAGTGCTCGTACAGAGTCCTCTCTTTGCAGCGCCCTTCTCACTATTGCTCTCCCCTTACCCACACAGTGTACACCCACACTTGGACCATTGTCTGGGGAACAGCTGGGGGGGTACACACCACTTTTCATCAAAAGCTGTAACACGTCCTGTTGAACCAGCACAGGTGTTTTTCCGGAAAGGATATGTTGAGGTACAGGAGCAGAAGAGCCCCTGCCACCACTGCTAAGCATGGGAACTCCAGTCCAAAGCATCCATAGTGCAAGCAGTGCAGGATCACCCGAATGTATTCCACTGCTTAAGAGGTGATGGCCCATTTGGCATATCTCTTCTGTGTTAAGGTTTTTAGATTTCAATGACAGGGCCATGGCAAGTGAAAGGTGTCCATCTTTTGTACTGCACAAAAACTTCTGTGTGCAGTACTTTACATCAGTTAGCCACTCTGCAAAGCTACTATGGAACAAGAGCTTACTCCCATTTGGCCCATCAACAATCAGTGCTGTTAAAGCACGCATTTGTGACAGAAAGTCCTCATGTACCAGGCAAGCATCCCTAGTTTGTGCAGCAGTAAAGAGTTCGTGAAGATTTAGAGGTTGTGGGGATGCCAGAATAATGTTGAGCAAGGACCTAACATGGACAAAGAGTCTTCGGGGAAAAAGCCGCTGACAGAGCCACAAATATAGGCCATTTAGTGTACCTGGTATGTCCCGGATTTCTCTGAGCCCTACCAAACCACTTGCTACACCATCCAGCACTCGCTCAAGGAACAGAAAGCATCCACCACTCTTGATATGCAGCAAGTTAAGCATGTCGGCTGTCTCTGGTGTGAGAAGCCGCCGCAGTGTCCCTTCCTGGTCTAGCCTTCGAAGAATATAATGTTGAACATCTTGCACAGCTGCAGGTTTCCGCAAGTCATCTAGACACAGCTTTCGAAACCCTGCATGACAAAGATGAGATAGATTTAATTTTATGGAAGATTAACAAAGGGGAGATGTGAACAGCAGAATGATGAAAGATTTCCCTGCTGAGTTTTCTTATACAGTAGTTCTTTCTGATCATGAACAGAATTACTATAAATGTTAAGTCTATGCTCAAATTGCAATAAATCTAAAGCCAAAATACTAAAGCAATGACAGGTTGTAATAACTACATGATTCAGATGTCGGCTGCACTGGGATAAACAAAAAGTAGTGCAGAATTACTGAATATACACTTAATTGTTTTTTAAAACTGGAAAAACACTAATCACACTTTTCCAATAAACAGCTTGGCTTGGCATGACTCGCCAACCAAGACAAGTCCTGGAAATCTTGTATCCTGTCTGAGAGTGTGTCATCACATAAAAATATTCAGGAAAGGAGCTGTCTGATATCAAATAGTGGCCAGTGGCAGACATGTTAAGTAAACTATAAATGACATTGTCATACAAGACATTATCATAAAAGAATAAAAATACAAAAAATAAGTTATGAATATTACTGTTGATAAATAAACAAACAATTCTGAAACATAAAACAGTATACATTTCCAATGCTTCTTTTTAGGTCTGCCAACAACAAAACATTTCATATTAGAATAAAACTTGGGCATAACATTACATCCTACTCGATTGAATCAATTGTGTTCAACCAATCAATGTTGTGCCCTGTTTATTTAGACCCATCCATATGTCCAAGCTTATGATATCTGGACAAGATGGGTTACCAAATTCAGTATTGTACTGATTATTACCATGGCATGCTTCACTATCTGAAGTGCTTTGATACTACCAAGTGTGTACAGGTGTGCATACCTGAAAACATCTTGCAGACAGCTTTATTTTGTCTGCGGGCAGAACAGACAAGGAGAATCCAGGGTGGGAAGTACTGGTGGTGCCTAAGCAGGAGCTCTGCTATTGATGTACTTTGAGCACCTATAGTCCCTACGGTCAGACCTTCACTAACACCAACAGTCCCACCACAGCCAGAATCCAAAGAATCTACCACTAGGTAAACAGGCTGAGATGGAGGGGGTAAAGAGAGCAAAGTCTCCAAAACTGCCCTGAAAGAAACAAGAGTAAGGGAGGATTATTGAAGTATTAATGCAGCATTTAAACACACAATTTTACAATCTTTACATTATTTGTTTGCAATAGCATTTAATAATACCTTTGAATGAACTGTTTCCATATATTTACAGCTACTGCTCACATTTATTGCATTTCTATTACATTTATTCTGAGGCACAAACCAATCCCTCATATCAGTCCTGAATTGTTTACTGCATCTTTACTAAGTGCACATAATACATTTGTTGTTAATGAAAAACGTGGATTTTTTTAAATATATATAAATGGGAGAGTAGAGAACAAAGAGTGAGAAGTAATTAAGGGTCCAATGTTGCATTACTTGCCATTTGGAAATTAGAAATATTTGCCACATGCAAGGAAAAGTGCAAACTATTAACCCTGGATAAACAATCTTGACTTTAACAATGATGTGACTTCTCATTAGCGCTGTGGCAAGAGCGAACCACATGTCTGTAGATAATTGCAATCTAATAAAAGCCATGTTTGTATGTATTTATTATGCTACAGCATGTACTTGTTAAGGAAATGGTTGAATCACACAGCCTAGCTGCAGAAGAAACACTAGCCTCTCAACCTCAGATATTTTCACAGTCCATAAAAATGATTTTTTCAAGATCCAAGCACTGCAACCTTTTGTGATCAGAAGTCAGAAATACCAAATTCCCACATCCAATTATAGAACCTAGCATAAGCGGGGGAAATAACGCAGGGGAGGAAATGGAGGCATCAGGGGAATACAGGAAAGGGGACAAAAACAAAGCGGGTAATGATGCGGGGGGGATGGGATTCAAAGTTTATATTATTCACAGGTTTAGACCCAAAGTGTTTTCAAAGTTTATAGGAAGAGGACAAATATGTACATGCAAATTTATACATACATGCATACACACACATACCACAATACAAGAATGAATCTCAGGGCTGGAACAGGACCACAAGAAACTGTAATGGGAAAACAGCCTTCCTTTTATTTTAACACCATTTCTCAGTGAATATCCGCCTCTTTCTTTCACACTCCCCGCACTTGTCTCATCCTCCTCTTTTCTGGCCTGAGGTGTGGCTCATGTGGCATAGTGAGTCAGTGCTATGGAAGCTCAGAGATTTCCTGTGTCTTCATGCATGCTAGAGGATTGTAAGATGTTGGCACAACACCCATGAGCATGCTGTAGACAGCTGACACTTTGATCAAAGTTCAATATTTTCATATTTACCGGCCCTGTTAATCACACAACTAATCCAGGCATATTTAAATTACTGTATTTAATTTAAAGATGTCAGCCTTTAACTTGATTAATTCATGATCTATTAGAAATTACTTGGCAAAATTAACAACTTTGCCTCTGAATCATAATAATTACAATTCAGTGCAATCCTTGCAATCATGTGGGTTCACTCCAGGCAGTCCTTCCTATTCATCTTCACAAGCTGGTGGTGAGGAGCAAGCTAGGCTAGGATGGGTTTGTCTTCTAATAACAATTTATACCGTAGGGAATTGATAGAAAAAAGTAGAAAAGTTATGTGCGGATTTCGGGTGGACATTATGCACAATATTGCCAAGTTGGGATTTTTAAAACAAACCAAAAAAAAATGCTCTGATTCACTAGTGTGTGTGGGTTTATTATAAGAGTATACATGGCTCAAGTCACTGGAAAATAGATGACCCTTGACACATGTAAAGATCAGGTATACATTCACACACTTAATAGTCACTCAAATTGGTAATGTCAATAAGCCTACAATGCATGTATTTGGACTGTGAGAGGAAACCAGAGTTCCCAGAGGACACCCACAAACTACTAAGCCACTACCTAAAGTTTTTAAGTAGGATCCTAAAAAAATTAAAATACACTCTCAAACACACTTTGTCTTGACATCTTGAACTTACAGTATGAAACCTAATTTAGCATCAAGTACAACTACACTCACGGAGCACTTTATTAGAAAAACTGCACTAATCCTTTTGCTTTCAAAACAGTTTCAATTCTTCATGGAATGGATTCTGCAATATTTGGAGAACATTCCTTTGGGATTCTTGGTTATGTTGATATGATTGCATCACAATTCCTGCAGAAAATTTTCAGATGCACTTTCATGCTGTGAATCTTCTGTTCTACCACATCCCCTAGGTGTTACACTGTATGCGATTTAGTTCTGGTGAATGGGAAGCCCACTAAATAACAGTGACCTCATTGTTATGTTCATGTAGTCATTAATTGATGTACATGGTCAATAACATACTCAAACAGGCTGTGGCATTCGAGTGATAATCAACTGGTATTACCAGACTCCCAAACCATTATACCACCTCCACCATCCTGGACTGTTGACACAAGGCAGGTTGAGTCCATGGAGTTATGCAGCTGCTGCTAAATTCTGACCCTACCATCTTTGTGCCTTTCTGTCAGGTCCAACCAATTTTGCCATTATCCACTGAACTCTATCAGTGGAACTGCTACAAACTTGATATTTTTTATTTATTGCACCACTCATACTCGCCATACTCAAACCAAATTGTCTGGTACAACAGTTGTACAATTGTGCCACAGTCAAAATGTACTAATAAAGTTCCTAAAAAAGGGCTCAGTAAGTGTATATGAAATTTTTGTATATGAAATATTTGCCACAACATTTATTTTAAAGTTATCTTGGCTTCCAAAATATAATTTAGATTAATTCGGTAATTAATTAATTTAACAGCTAATTAAAATGCAGATAAAAAAGTTTATACAGCAATTAGTCTGATTGGATGAGGCATTCCACGAGTGGTGATAATAGACCATAACACCACTGGGATGTTTCATTACATGCATCACTCAGCATCACAGGTGTTCTAATAACCAATAATTACATTAGCTGTCGGTCGCCAGGTAATGTAATAAAAAAAATTACAAGTTGGTCAGTACCGAGGAGAGCAGCTTCCTGTCAAATCCCATATTCAAAACCATCACAGAAGCACTTTCAGCAAGAAAACAGATCTGATAATGTTACATTATATGAAAAAAAAAATTCCTTCAAGTCACTCCAAATTCCCTGTGGATCATCCATGTTTTTTTATTCATGGCTACAAAGCTAACAAGAAGGCTAAATCCCAAACAGATCTTGAACCTCCGATCGAGGGCACTACTTGGTGTGTGGGAGGAGGAATTTTACACCCTAAAGAACTAGTTTTCCATTTAATGCTATTTGGGGTTAAACACCAGAAACCAGAAGTCAACTGAGCTGATATTCTAAAATAAAATAAGTCGAAATTTAAAAATAAACTTATTGCATGACTGTCCACCACTTACATAGTACTGATAAGAATTTAAAACTACTTCCACCACTGTTAATTACTCTGTCAGTCACCAGTTCTGCCAGCCATAAAAGAATATGTGTTAGTAGAGCAAAGTAACTGGTTAAATAAACGATGAAATCATAATCTGTTGATAATAAATGGTGTTGAATAAATGAACTGTTGTATACAAGCAATATCACGCACAAGGTTGTGCTGTTGTGCTCAATATCAGTACTTACTCTTGTGTAAAATCATTTACAGTAATTAGTCCACATTTTATTAAAATATTTTAGCATATGGTTTCTTTAACTGAAACCTAATATCAGGCCTCTGTAGCCAACAGCCAGAAAAGTGAGGCCCTGAAAATAGGTAGGGTTCCCACCCAAGAGTGTCCCCAGAGATAATGGGCCCCTTGAAACCCTAATATACAGTACTGGTCCCCCAACCTTCACAAAGCCAACCCCTTTCAATTGTCAGAGCAATTTAAATGGTTCCCTGTCACTCAGGGGCCCTTGGAATCACCTGATTACACCACTGCACAAACAGAATAGCTAGTGCAATCAAAGAGCAGTGCGTATCCTTTCATTGACAACAAACTACCTATCGAGAGATCTAACCACCATCCTTCTACAGTGATGGTGACATTGTGTGAAACTTCATGCCATATCAGATATATCACATATAACACAATTTTCTTTTTTATCCAATGATTCTAAGGAGTCCACCTCAAATATTAAGCACTTTGATTACAGGATGCAGGTGAGAGGACTATGCTAGCTGCATAGGAGAACACAATTACTGTAGCCTTTTTGAACCAAAGGTTTAACAGCTTTCTAGCTGCTTATGTAGTCTTAGTCATTTGCAGGAAATCTTGACCCAAAATGAAAATAAGAGTTCTTTTCTACACTACTGCTAGTCCATCAGTTTAGGTTCAAGGGATTAGTTATCACAGAAGGTAAACAGAAATCACTGTTTCCAAAAAGCAAATTTAGATTTTATCCCAATGTACTGTACACACAAGCAAGGAAACTAATTAAGCTAGCTAAGCTAGACGTGTTTTTTTTTTTTTTTTTTTTTTAAGTGTGAACATATTATATTTTTTACCCATTTGTATTCACTGTTATTAATGGCACACATATTGTTACCCATCATTATTTTAGTGAGGAATAGTAGAACTGAGCGTGGCATGATAGCTTAGTGGTTAGCACTGTTGCCTTGCACCTTTAGGGGCTGGGTTCGATTGCTGCCCCTGGTCTATGTGCATGGAGCTCGCATATTCTACCTGTGCTTGGTGGGTTTCCTCCAGGTACTCCGGTTTCCATACCACAGTCCAAAGACATGTAGATTAGGCTAATTGTCATTCTCAAATTGCCCATAGTGTGTGAATGAGCATCTGATAGTGGGTGTCCTGCGATGGATTAGCACCATCCAGGTTGTACCACGCCTTGTGCCGTAAGTCTCCTGGGACCTTGTTTACAGGATAACGCATTATAGATGATGAGTGAGTGAATGAGTGAGTGATAGTAGAACTACATCATATTTCATAAATTCACATGTTTCACAAGAATTTGATGCAATTAACATTATTATTATTATTATTATTATTATTATCATTGTCTACATGTTAATACTGTGATTTACAGTATTGAGAGTTAAGAGTTACGTTACTTGTTTATAATTTAAAACCCTGAAATATGGCACAATTGTGAATCGCATTAAATTACTTGACTGACTAAAGCCTTTATATAGATTTATTTTACTTAAAAAACTGTTTGAGTGCATAGCACATTTAATATTGTATAGTAACTACTGTAATTTCCTACACTTAACAAACATGCACAAAACAAATATGATAATTTTGTTTAAATAAATGATAATTTAATATATTAGTTCATAAATAAGAATACCAGATTGTGTCTAATGGGTGTAAACCTGTGAATAATGTAAATGTCAATACTCTACAAGGTCACACCCTATCTGACATAGTTAAATGTGAGCTGAGCCAGTTTTTGTTAAAAGTAGACTTGACATCTATCAGTTTAGTTTCACAACATAACTTGCACTAGTAACTGGCCTAGAGGCACTCTCATCTCTATTTCTGGTATGGAACATTATATATACAGCGTTAGTAACTAGACCCCCCAGGAAGCCCAGTTTACACACCTTAAGTTTGCACACCTCCGCTGAACTATTCTCTTTCTACATTTTAAACACACACATCCTTTTGTTTGTGTGGTACAAAAAATATCTCAGTAGCTTGCAAATGGTTATGTGAGGGGTGTGGAGAAAGTGAGAACCTCAGCTCTGACATCAGCAAACAGAGAAATCTAATTGTAGCAACGTGCAAAAGCTCGCTAAATACCAAGGAAGAAACAGAGAGAAAAAAAATAGGACAAAAGTGACAGACGCATGGTGGTGGCGACCTCACCAACTAGACCCAACTTGACACAGTAGGGACACATTTTTTCAGGCTTATATTCCCCCCCTAAAAGGGTTGTAAAAAGCAACTGCCATTCATGTCTTCTAAAGCCTATTGTGACTGCTGTGAATAGACAGCATTATTACGTTAAATGGAATAAACAAATAAATATAAGTGCCAGAAAAGTAGAACAATTGCCTCTTTCCTGTCTTTGACATAAAGAATGGCATTCAAAAGGGTATCACATAATGGCTTGGTGCCAGAGACAAGACAAGGAAAAAAAGGAGTACAGGCAGGATTAAGCCCAGATGCACGGCACTTCATTACACTTCAGAGCAAAAAAAAAAAAAAAGCTGTTAAAATGCAAATAAGAATCCAAATTTAATGTCTTTGTGAAATATGAAAATAAAAGGAACCTGACACTTAGACCTGGCAGGTTTGATTTGAGCTTTAGTTCAATCAAGTTAAGTTTACATGCTTTTTAAGCAAAAAAATAAATAAGACTGAATAAAAAAAGACTGAAGTAGTCTCCGGTCCCTGTGTGGAACGAACTGTTTGGTTAAAATGACATAATATTAAGGGGGTCTTCAAACTGTGATTTTATTAGCATGGCTAAAAGGCACTGAGTGTTAGATGGAGCAAGTAAAATGTGAGAGCAACACAAAAAAAAGATTACAGCTGACAGAAAATAGTAAAACATATTCGAAAAATGGACATGGACAGCATGAAAAGCAGAGTATCAAAGAGAAAAATCTGAGCTTCAAAGTAAAAAAAAATAAATGTTGATATAAAAAAAGTGAATGACTCCATGAATGCTTTGTGTGCTTGTAAAAATGCACAAACCTAAAAATGCTAATTTCTCCACTGACGCAGCATTTCCATTTCTACATCTGTATCAGAAGCACTACAAAAGTGATACAGAACACAGATTTAAAATACTCACTTTTTAAAGGTGTCATCTGGGTCACGTTGACAATGAAGAGGTTCTAGGCTGGTAGCAACAGCAGGGTTGGCCAACAGGTTAGAATAATCCGGTGGCAATAGAGGACTCATACGCAGCTGCTCAACCAGGCCCAGCACAAACCTCCAGACCTCTAGGCTGTCTGCATATTCCCGTTGACAATAGTGCCAAGCCAGACACCGTGATGCCAACCCGAATGCTCTCCCTGCTTCTGACTGGGGCCAGACCAGCTCTGTGCAGAAGGCCGTTTTACCTGTACCAGGCCCCCCTACCACAAGGACTCCAGATAGGGGATGGGATATGTCCTGCCCCCCTTTGACCTGATTTCTTGCCTCCAGGTATCTCTTCACCTTCTCCAGGGCCCATTCCCGACAGTGGAAGCGTCGGCCCTGGAGCAAGCTTGGCCTGCAACCCCTCATCTGGTCCAGAAAACAGGTGTCAGACTTGTGGATTGACCTTTCTCCATACTACAACACAATGGATAGTCCAAAGGTACAAAAATCTCAGTTCATCTTTCTGCCATTTGTGTACCGATAGTCACTCAGTGCCATATAGTCAAATTTCTTTCAGGAATAAAGCTTTGAAAATGTGTTCTCAGATGGTGTCTTGCTGCAGGTGTTTATGAATTCTGCTTTGGTTAAGATTCAGTTTGTCAAGGTCACTGTTGATAAAAATAGACAAATAAAAAGAAAAATAAATCTTGATGTCCTTGCATAGTAGCTTGCTTCCCTTATATTAGACTACCACAGTTGTCTCTATTTCTCCAATGAATGAAAATAGTTTCACTTTCTACAGGAAAAGGAGGAATGTCTCATTGCAAGCTGTAACACACACACAAATGGCATGAAAGGATTACTTTAATTTAGTCAGCTGAAATGAGCTGTCTTACGCAGAAATGATCTGAGAGAACAAAAGAGAATAAGATATGAAGCTCTTACTAGATCTCGGATACTGATCTATACATCCACGTCCCCCATGCTTTTTCAATGCTCTCCTTTTTAGGCAGTTTTCAATTTCTCATTGGACGCGTTTCCACCAGGGCAGTAGGTCTCCTTCTGTCCTTCTTCCAGGTCTCTGGGGTTGAATGCTGAATGCTGACAGGATTGGACTCTTCGACTCTTCTCCTGCTTTCATACACTCTCTCTGCCTCACAGCTGCTCACCGGTTTTTCTTGTTCTCCTTTATCTCCTCCCCTCCAGTTCCTGGCATGTCAGTACATGAAGAAGCATGAGAAAGAAACACACAGAGAGAGAGAGTGTGTGTGTGTGTGTGTGTGTGAGAGAGAGAGAGAGAGAGAGCTTGTTTTGGGGTCAAAGTTTCTTCAGATAGTCATGGCAAAGCTTCCATGTTTCCCTTTTTCTCCCGATTGCATCAGAAGAGGAAGTGAGGAAAGCCTGTAGATCTTTGCTATAAATATAACTCACATGCTTACAATAAAACAAAAAGGTGTTTCCACTTAACAGCTGAACAGCCTAGTAGATTCCTTAATGCTGCTATTAAAAGCATGCTCTCACACTGAATAAAAGACTACACTATTCATTTCAAATCAGAAATAAGAGTTACAGTACTAAAAAACTAATGTACATTTACGATTTGTTCATAGGAAACAACAGCTGTAGATACAGGGAAAAAAATGTAAAAACACACTTCCTGGATCCAGACCCACCCATCCGCAATACCTGCACGTGCGTTGTAGCCACGCCCACCAACCCGACACAATTATTATTATTATAACAATCTGTAAATCAATTATATATATATTTACATTTCATTTCCACGTCATTATATTTATAAATGTAACTCAACATAAGGAGATACATAGAATAATTAGACATATTGGTGATTAATATTTTAATAAATTGAGAAAAATTTTAGTGATACGCGAACACTCTCTACTTCTCCACTTTTAAGTTAGACCAAGGACACGTGAAAGCGTTGATCCTCTAATTTCTCTGCTTTATACCCCTAGCCGCTCCGTATCCCGAGCTACCAGCCTCCTACACAATAAACACGCACACACAAATCGGGGAACTTGTTCCGATCGCCAAGCGATTAACTCGGCTGCTTAAATCCATTCATAAAAAAAATAATAAAACATTAAAGCGCTCGATCATAAACGAAACACCGTACCGTCATCACAACGCGCCGCTTCGATCCGCTTTCGATC
Organism: Clarias pachynema; assembly: GCA_030014365.1. Taxonomy (NCBI): domain Eukaryota; kingdom Metazoa; phylum Chordata; class Actinopteri; order Siluriformes; family Clariidae; genus Clarias; species Clarias pachynema. The sequence goes on from JAQMYL010000035.1 coordinate 9,969,356, forward strand.
TCGTGCTGCTGTTCGGTGCGTTTCTCGCTCCTCTCGTTACAGTCGGCGTACATGAGAGCGCGTGCGCTTTTATCTCTCCCTGACTCCACCGCATGCTTCCGTCAACTCGAGGAATTCTGCTGTCGTTTATTTTCCGCATCAGCCCAGCACTGTACAGAGCTTCATTATTATATATTTATCCGCCAAAGTTTCCCACGCGTTCAATACACCACCGACACCAGTGCTGCCGCGTGCTGTCACAGAATCACAGCACAAGAGCTCTAAGTAACTATGCAGGGTCCGGGATCAAAGCCATACTTAGTCGGGCTCCATCGACTGAACTTGGTTTCTCAAACAACGTATTCAATTATCTGGACTGCAAAATCTCCAATGACTAAACCACCAAGAACAAATACACCGATCAGCCATAACATTATGACTATTGAGTAGGTCCCTCCTTTTGCCAACATAACAGTGATATACTGTGTTCTGTTCTGACACCTTTCTACCACAACCAGCACCAACCTTATCATCAGTTGCTGTAGTGCTTCTATTGGATAGGACTACACTGGCAAGCCACTGGATTTCCTCCCCTGAATTACTTTTGGTAGATCCTGACCACTGCAGACTGGGAACATCTTACAAGACCTGCAGTTTTCTACTGACCCAGTCCTCCAGACATCACAGTTGGCCCTCGTCAACATCAATCAAATCCTTATGCTTGCCCATTTTATCTGCCTCCAACACATCACATCAACTTCAGGAAAAAAGGTTCACTTGCTGCCTAATATACAGTATGCCACCCACTTCCAGCTGCCATTGTAACCAGATATTGAAAATGTGCCTACTGTGAGAAAGGCCAAATTGTAATGGCAAGACAAGTGAGTCAGAGCAACTCCAAAACTGCAAGTCTTATGTGATGTGCCCAGGCTGCAGCAGTCAGGATATATCAAAAGTGATTCAAAGACAGAAAACCTGTGAACCGGTGTTCATACACATGGAGAGTAAAGGCTGGCCCGTGTTGTCTGATACAATAGAAGAGCAACTGTAGCTCAAATTGAGGAAATGGTTAATGCTGGTTCCAATCAGCCAAAACACAGTACTGTGTTCTGTAATATAATACAGAAAATGTGTGTGCCTAAGAAGCTACTTCATCAAAATTCCTCGAAAAAAGAAAGAAAAAAAAACACTCAGTAAATTATTGTGCTTTGGTGTTAAGCATTTGCTTGAATCAGAGATATGAAAATGGTTGCATAGAATTCTTTCTGATGTTGCAGACACATCATCAACAAATAGCTATAGCATCATAGTAAATTCCCCAGTGTTGAATTAGCACCTACAGTAGCAGTGTTTATGTTAGTACGACTGGGCTCAAATAAACTCTAAATGTGTTAAATCAACACTGGGGTTTTTACTGGATATGGATAATAAACAATATTAATGTGAATGTAAGTGAAGGTTTACTAAACCCCTGGACTGGTTCACTTTGAAACAGTACAAATGTCCTGTTAGCTGTGGATGAGTTATATTGCATTTTTGTAAACTAATATAATAAAATGATTCATAATATAAATAATTTAGTCAGTGCTTGTTTATTTACAAGCAAACCATCTAAAAACTTTTTTTGATTATACAGGGTGGTCCAAAAGTCTGGACCCTTAGGCGAACATATATTAAAAAGAGTAAATTACAATAGAAGACTCAAATAAATGGTCTCTGACATTGCAGCACTTATGTATATGCTAAAAAAACCTTTGAACATTTCTTAATATATCAGAACTGATAATACGTGCAGAGATGATTTCCTGCTTTTGTGTAACAACAGGGCAGATTCCTAAAGATTACTTTAGTTGAGACCAAAGGAAAGGGTTGAGTGGTGTTAGGTCTGTATTTAGTTTTCTTTTGCTAATTAGAAAATCTTTGAACTAAAATAAAATAATTTTTAAGAAATCAAATGTGTTTTTAGGATTACTCTAGCCAGTGTTTATAAGATCTTTTGTTTCATTGACTATTACAGTGAAACTGCAGAACTGGGACAGCAAAGGGAAATAATGTGCAATAAAAACAAAAATAATAAATGAGTAGATAATTTTGGAAGTGTGTGTGCGTTTCCAGTTCATTGCGTCATGAATATACCCTGTCTACATCCACAAATAAATAAATAAATGAACAAATAAATAAATACATTAATTAATTATTTTTTGGGTCAAATTACCAGTCTGCAATAAGCAAAGAAAAGACTAAGGAGACTTGAGATTACTGTAACTGATTTATATTAAACTAATTACCCACTGATTGTGATTGAGTACCATTAAATAAAGCTAACTAATGGCAGGTGATACATCTGATGCCTTGCATGCTAATTACCAGCTACAATTCATCACCTAATCCAAATCCAAAACATGTAATAACAGATTGGGTTTGTGGTAACAGATAGGTCACATGTTGTTTTATATTTCAGCATTAATTTTTGTAGAGCTTTCCCCTCATTTTTGGTCCTGGAGATTGTGCTTGCATGAATACCTTGAAACAGCAAAAAAGTATACTTTTATTATTTAATACATCATAGGATCATTCACCTCCATGTTCTTGCTGTCAGATCTGTTAGAGATTAGATTTGTTGAAAAAAAATACATATTGCAGAACAGGTACTATATCATTTCTTACTGAAATTATCATTAGATTAGATTTTAGAGGATGCTGTTTTAAAATGTACTTAGTGAGCAAAAGTCACAAAAGTATTACATAAAAGAGAAAACTCATGTACAGATACTTAAAAGCATATGTAAAAAGTTATGAATAAGTAGAAAAGGTGTGCATAGCATCATGCAGGAGGAGATCAAGAGATTCAGTTAATGTAACATCATAAATGGAAGATTTTGACCTCACTGACATTGACTATTGTTGGTTCCTTCTGAAATTCACATGCCACATTCTTTAGCAGTTATATAGAATGGTGTGGGAGGTAAATATCTTGGTGATGATAGAGGCCAGAGGAGACTGGCCAGAATGATTTGAACTGACAGGAAGTCTATAGTATTCTGAGCACAGGAGCTTCAAAGAACATACAATCTCATACATTAAGACAGAAGGGCTACAACATGAACAATGTACTGACATTTAGTCCTGACTTATAATCACAATTTTTAGAAGAATATTTAACATGATATTTACACATCTAAAATCCTTTAGCCAAATGTGAAGCTGTCAGTCAAAGAGATCAGAAAAATCTAATCTTTAGTAATTGTCCATTATAGCATAATGGTTTTAAGTTCTATCACTTAGCCAGTCACACTCCTTGGTTTGGTTATCTGATTGCTTAATCTTAAAAACCATAAATGATTTTGCATGTCGTATAGAAAAAAAAAATCTAACAATAGCTTTGTCCGGTTTGGAGGGAAATCCTCTGGGCCTGTGTGTCTGCAACACTTGTAGCAGGAACTCTGTGAATAGGTTAATGTAGGGAAACCTAATGGCATTTGGCTTCCGGCTTCCTGAAAGCAATCTCACCTGCTAAGGCAGTAGGTCAGTTCTTTTCAAATAATAATTAAAAAAAGAAGAAGAAAAAAAAGCTACAGAAATGCAGATCACAGACCATTTAGTGAAGTCTGTACATTACAGTAATAAAGTGGTCAATTAATTGTATATAATTTATAATCATGGAAGTACTGTAATTTTCTGTGTTAGCACTTTATGTACTTTTTATACATCCTTGACCTTCATTTCATAAATATGGCACTGAAAGATAATTTAAGAATATTGCAAGCATGATTATGGTTGTAATCCCTGGCTGTTTCTGCTGCCAACTCTGTTTGTACCAATTGGGTGTCTTGACCCAAAACCTCTCACTGAATTGAAGGGTTAGACAATTAATCCAACATAACCTCTGTGGACTTGTTTGTGCAGCACTTTATTATGAATAACACAAACAAATCAATCAGACGTCAGTTTCATAGTATTTGGATATACAATATTTTTCATGTTGAATTGAAATGATGGAATAAATACAGTACAGTGGAACCTTGGATTGCGAGTAATTTGGTCTGTGAGCGTTTTGAAAGGCGAGAAAAATTAAAGATTTTAACATAATAAACGAGCGAGGGCTTGATATATGAGTAGTGTGCATGTCTGCCAAGCGTCACATGATCAATACTGAGCCAATGATTCTTCTCTCTTGCGCGCATGTACAGTACTGTTTATTATAACATTGTGACCATGGGTGTGTGCACGCGCATAAAGCAAAAGCAAGTGTCATTAGAGAGATTTCTTGTTGAAGAAGTTTCCAGACAGAGATGTGTTTCCATTAGTGTGTGTGTATGTACGGTATTTGTGTGTAAAAGTCGTCCTACACGGTAGTCACCTCCCTCCTCCTCTCCTCTCGTCTTCACACATGAAAATTCAAAGGTCAGCTGTTCAGGAGTAGTTCTTGCAAAAACTGTATTGTCAAATGCATTTCCAAAACCATAATGCACCATGATGAAACTGGCTCTCATGAAGACTTTACAGAGCAGATACATCTCAATATCAACTATTCAAAGTATTCAAAGTATATTAAAATAATATTATTGCATACTTTGGATGTCTTCTGGATAGGTGGCATGGTGGAATAGTGGTTAGCACTGTGTGCATGGAGTTTGCATGTTCTCCCCATGTTTCATGGGTTTCCTCCCACAGATATGCAGATTAAGCTAATTGCCATTCCCAAATTGCCTGTCGTGTGTGTGTGTGTGTGTGTGTGTGTGTGTGTGTCTCCTGCAATGTTATCAAACCCTGTCTTGGGTCTACCCTTGTGCCTTTAGTCTCCTGGGATAGGCTTCTGGCCACCCGTGACCCTGTATACATAGTAAGAGGTATAGAAGATGAATGAATAATGTGTGTGTATATACTATTCTAGTTCAGAATATGGGTATTGCTTCAGTGAACGTGTAACTTATGTGTGTCTATATGCTCAAATAATGTTTCCATGAACACATTCAAGTCCCATACTGTATATTACCCCTTGTTACATTCACATACTATGTTAGCTGCATGCTCATATAAATGGAACAGTTAGTTATTCTGTATGTAGATTTGATGTCCTTCCAGTGAAACCAAATGAACTTTGTGATTGTGTGAGTCTGGGCTAGTCTGTTCACCCAGACCATCTGTCTGACTCTTTCTCAGCTTCCTCACAAAGTATTCACAATAGCACTCCCACAGATGCTTTCAGATCTGCTACCTCCTTATTGCATTGCAAACTTATCCAACCAATCTCTTTTTAAACCTCTTTAGGAACTGAATGTGTTATTCATTGTAGTATCTATGGATTTATTATTATAATTTTTTTTTACATTTATTAGTTGTAAGGCTGGAAATGCGCAGACATATCCCATAAATCACTAGCTGACTATAAATAGTTATCTACCTGGGTAATTATACAAACTCCAGCAAGGACAGACTGTTTTAATTTATTAGCTTCCCATGAAAATACATATCCAGTGAAAAGCAAATGTTAAGCATAAGGTAGCTACAACTTCTTTAGTCCTTTTGTATTACAGACTTTATATATCAGACTTTACTTTGATTACACTATTGAGATATCCCGTTCCAATCCGTAGTCTGACCTCTTTACTGCCTAAACATTTTCTGTGATTACTTATCTGAGTTTGTGTATTATAGAAGCGTTTAATAATATGCCCTGCTTAAGCCTTGAGACAAAAAGCATCTCTGAGCATCTCTTATTTGTACTAGACCTGCATGTCTATTACCTGGTTCAGAAACAAATAATTCAGCACCATCAGTGGATCTTACACCACCATGAAATTAAATGGTTGTAACTCATAATCAATCCACACCGATCAGCCATAACATTAAAACTTATGAAATATTGCACATTAAAATAAATGCCACCAAAACAGCTTTGACCCATCGCAGCATGACTCCACAGGACCACCTGCTGTGTCGTCTGGCACCAGGACATTAGCAGCAGATCCTTTAAGTGCTGTAAGTTGCAAGGTGAGGCTGCCATGGATGAGACTTGTTTATCCAGCACATTCCATGGAAGCTCAATCAAATTGAGATTGAGGATTTGGAGGCCAGATCAACCACCTTGAACTCTTTGCCTGCAAAGCCCTGTACGTGACAGACTGTAATGGTCTGAGCGAGTGGTCTGATACCTTTCTGTCATAGCCGTCATTAACTTTTATTATCATTGGGCTACATGGTCTTTTCTGTGGGATTGGGCCAGATGGGTTGGCCTTTGGTCACCACAGGCAAAAATGAGCCTTGAATGCTCAGGATTCTGTCATCAGTTAACTGGCTTATATTTGATAATCAGTGTAAATACAGTATTATGTGGTGTTAATGTTGTGGCTGATCGGTGAGTGTGTGACACAGACTGATATATTTCAAGTGTTTATTTCTTTTAATTTTGATGATTATGGCTTACAGCTAATAAAACCCCCAAATTTGGTATTTCAGAAAATGTGATTATTACTTAAGTCCAATAAAAAAAATAACACAGAAATGTTGTCATGGAAGCCCAGGTTGCTTTGATAGCAGCTTTCAGTTTTTCTGTATTGTTGAGTCTGGTGTCTCGTTAATTGCCGTTCCCGGATTGCTTGTAGTGTATGAATGAGTGTGTCAGTAAGTGTGTGTGCCCTGCGATGGATCGGCAACCTGTCCAGGGTTGTACCCTCCCTTGTACTCTAAGTCTAGGCTCCAGGCCCCCGTGACCCTGAATACAGGATAAAGAAGTATAGACAATGCATGAGTGAGTGAAGTTTCAAGCACAGGATACCATGGTCCTTAAACCAGGTATTACTACTTTTGGCAGTTTGGGCAGGTCCCATGTCCTGTTGGAAAATGAAATCAGCATCTTCATTAAGCTGGTCAGCAGAGGGAAGCATGAAAGTCTCTAAAACTTCCTGGTAGAAAGCCTTAGACCTGATAAAACACAGTGGACTGACACCAGCAAATGACATGGCTCCCCATACCACCACTGACTGTGCAAACTTTAAGCTGGCCATCAAGCAACTTGGATTCTGTGCCTCTCCTCTCTTCCTACAGATACACGGATCTTGATTTCCAAATGAAATGGAAAATTTACTTTCATCTGAAAAGAGGACTGTGGCCCACTGAGCAACAGTCCAATCCTTTTTGTCCTTAGCCCAGATAAGACGCCTCTGACGTTGTCTCTGGTTCAAGAGTGGATTGCCACAAAGAATGCACCCGTTGTAGCCCATGTCCTGGATATGTCTGTGCAAGCACTGACTCCAGCTGTAGTCTACACCTTGTGAATCTTCTCAAATTCTTGAATGGGCTTCGTTTCACAATCCTCTCAAGGCTGTGGTTATCCCTGTTGCTTGTGCACCTTTTTTCTGTGCAAGGTGTCACTGATCGTGTCTGTCAAGACAGCAGTCTTCCCCATGATTGTGTAGCCTACTGAACCAGACTGAGAGACCATTTAAAGGCTCGGGAAACCTTTGCAGGTGTTAATTAGCTGATTAGAGTGTGATACCATGAGTATCCAATATTGAACCTTTTCAAAATATTCAAATTTTCTGAGATACTGAATTTGGGCTTTTCATTAGCTGTAAGCCATAATCATCAAAATTAAAAGAAATAAACACTTAAAATATATCAGTCTGTTACAGTAGTTTCACTTTTTGAATTGAATTACTGAAATAAATCAACATTTATAATGCAACTTGTAATATTATTATAGAATAAGAACACTCTCCGGAGTCATATTTAGTGCATGTGCATGTGACGCTTATTAGAGAATAAGCCATAACTGTCATGATTTGGTGCAATTATTCACTGTCATGGTTTAGCATGAATACCTGTGTTAATGCAGGAGAATGTATTGGTCATGGTACCCGCTGTAGATTTGTTCTTGGATATCTTGAAAAAATTAAGGTAATTTTTTAAATGATATTCTAATCCAACAGTTTATTTATATCCAAGTCAGTTTATTTTCATTATATTTCATCATTTGTCATACAGTAAGTGTTTAGTGTTGCCTCAGAGGAACTGTTCCAACATTGAGATGATACATTAGGGTAATGATTATAAGTAATCATATTCCAGTCTCTCTCTCTCTCTCTGTCTCTCTCTCTCTCTCTCTCTCTCTCACACACACACACACACACACACACACACACACA